>CAUJNA010000116.1:127500-212500 GCA_963377175.1 Effrenium voratum
TGGTTGGAACCTGGGGGTCGCCCTAAAGGAAACCACACGGAATGGGTTCTGAGGATCATTCCACAAGGAATGGGTTCTAGGATCATTCCCTCCTTCCCTAAGCAACAGCAAGAGTTCGCCATTGAACTTTAAACACCCAGGCGAAATTGGGACCCCCGTCTTCGCTTGGCGTTTGAGAAAGCTATACCTGAGACGGCGAGGACCTGAACCACAAGGAACTGCGAAATAGCATATGCCAGCGCACTCTAGACCTATGTATCTGCACTAAGCATTGTAAATCACTGACCTGAAGTAAGATATTCCCAAGTGAGATCTTCCACATGGGCGAGCTCGTGCTCGCCTTCAAGGCCACGCTCGGTTACACGATGCTACTCAGCTGGTGGCCTCCCGTTTATGCTTCTCTCCACAGCGCGAACACGCTTCGTGAGACCCAAACGTTATTGGTTTCAACCAAAAGGGGACGGGTGGATTCGCGAATTGTCCAGATTCCATAAGCCCTGTTCAACACCCAGTGCAGTGCTCGATACTTGGCGAGACATGACGATAATGCTCACCCTGGACGAAAGAACATCTAGCAAAACCAAAGCAAGGGACAATGTTTGGTCTACATGGGTGTTTGTTGTTTGGAGGGTACCCTTTTCCCCCTTGGTTTAAAGGGAAACCACCATTTTCAGGGGTCCCCCCTATTTCGTCACATGCCCACATGAAATTCAGGGAATCTCCGTTCCGGAAGCTCACCCCTCCTTAGGGCCCGCTTAAGCATCGCCTTGACGGACAATGTAGCACCGAGGATAGTTGAGGGCCCTGGGGTGTCCCTAAGAGGGGTCGGACCCTCCCTAGAAGGGTCTATGAGCGTCTGGGTATTGAAACCAATTTGGCTCGGTCCCATTTCCCCAGCCTCCATCTGCCTTCCCGGCCGCTGCAGGTGGAAAACCTCTGCACACACGAGCACGCCGCCGCAAGCCGGCACAGGAAAACCAAAAGGAAACCATGGTGCCTACCTTTTCCTGATCTTGTTGCATAGTCTACCCAGTGGATCCATTTATCTGTATTGTAGATTGCATCGGAAACAACCCTTCAAATACCAAGAAAGGAAAATAGCTGGTAACTGGGATCCACTGGTTTGGTACCTGCATGCCTCACCCGCAATCTCCCAATGCCACATTGCCCAAAGGCCCAAGCCTAATCTGATCTTCAGAGCACCAAACTACCCAGCCAGCTCCAGCAGTGGTACACTTGTACCCAAATGGAACGCTCATGCAAGAGTACTGCAGCTACAACTGGACCACCCTGGGAGGATGTTGGCTAGCCCGTTTTGGTGTTGCCCTATCTTCAAACAAACCCTACGTTGGCAATGTGTCCAATCGCCAACAGGCTGCCTGGTTTTGGCACGGCACCCGCAAAAAGGCACGGACTTTGCCAAGGTATGATCGCCAATGAAAGAAGTTGTTGCATAAATAAACCAAAATAAATAAACAACTTAATGCTATTATAAACTAATAAACACAGAAATAAGAACACAACCATAAATATGTACTATATCCATGCTTGAGCAACCAACTTCTGCAAGTGCAAGCAGTGATTCTTATAGCTTCTAGTGATTGTGAAGGCGATGCTGACAAGCAGCAGCATGATCAGGATAACGTTTCAGGCTCCATGCCTCTTGATTGCATGAGCAAGCTTTTCAGCAGGTGTGTCCAGTTCTTGCGCAAACTCGAATACTTTTTATGAGATCTTGTCGGTACTGCGTATATGTGTGTGTGTGGGTGGCTGGGGGGGGTCTGGTGTTAGGGGCCCCATTTGGGTCCTCATTCCGTCCTCAAACGCCCGGCGACAAAGTTGACCGAGGTCCCGGCACGCAAATACAGCGAGAAGCCGGCGATGATCTTGCTCCCATCCGGTGAGAAGCACAGGCTGCTAGCGTGACACACCTGCGCTCGCTGTTTGGAAATCCGATTTGGCCCCCCACAGCTGGGTGGGTTTCCTTTTGGGTTCTCTTGAAAAAGCCAACCCCCAAAGCGGCACCCTCGAGCCTCGTCTACATTGTTGAAGGGCCGATACGTGTTCCTCAGCTCTCCGGTGACAGCATCCCGAAGATGAATTGGATGGTCCTGGCGCGACCGGGGGTGGGATCCCCAATTCTAATCCGTCGTCGAACACCATGCAAGGGAAACTACGAAACTCATCTGGTTTAAGGATCAAGGATCGGTGTGGAATCGCTTCAATTGGCTTTTCAGGGCTTGCTGGGGCGGCAATTGACCGTCCCTTTCATTCCGGAGCTCAAAGAAAAAAATGCATTGTTACTCATATGAGCAGTCGGCAAAAACTCTTGCATGGGATTTCTGGGCATCCGGCTTTTTGCTCATGGAGACCTGATTGAAATTGCATCTCGCAAGGTGTGCTGGGTACAACATCCTCAGTATTCGGAGGAAAAGGGCTGCCCTGAAGACGCCGAAGCGCCGCCGTCAATGTCTATGGCAAGCTATTTGAATGGCTCCAGAAACATGGTCCGAAACTCGGGCCTGGCTGCTGGTGATGAAGCAGCAAGTGCCAGGATACTCCCTGCAAGCCGAGATGCTGCTCGCGAACTGTACTCCCCACCTTCCACAAATCGCCAACACATGATACATTGGTTGTGTGCAACAAAAAACATGTGCTTGCTCTGGCAAACAGCAATCCGCCTTGATATCTGCATGGTTGGCCATGACTTGTGCTGATTCTTCTCACAACTGCCATCCACAAGATGATGACGTCTCAATTCATAAACTGCGTCGTAGTGAGTGCCATCCCACAGACCCAACTGGGAATGTCGTTACAGGGAGCCCTCCAAAGAAAGGCTCTCCCTTGCTTCTCCCAATGATCAACTGCCAAAGCGGAGTCCCATTCCTTTCAAACCATCAAAAGACCATTGCATCGTTTAACCCCCAAAAAAAGAAAGGACTGACGTGGGCCATTCACGGCAAATTGGGGACATTGAATTGCTAGAGTCTCGTAGAATCTCCCTAGGAACACTTTTGTCTTGGATGGGTAAGGACTGGTACGCAAGTCATGTAAATGAGGAAATCTAACCCGGGGGGCAGGGGGACTGTGAGCATGGGCTGGAATCCCTAGCAGATAGAGTGTAGAGTGCGGGTGTTTAGAACAGGGATACCTGCACCCTGGAACTATCCATACAAATAGGGAATGAACCCCCTCAATTTTGAGGCAACCAATTTTTGAGGGACATTTGAGGGTCCAGGTTTCTTAAAGAATACTTTGGACCACCTTTCGTCTCACATGCGTTGCCGCTTGCCGGCATCTCTTTGGTTCGGCATGCCGAGGGCGAACCAAGCCCCCCTCCGCGCCAGGTGAAGCTCGGAAAGAAGCAGAAGTCCAAAACCTTGGCGAGGGGCGAACTTGTTTTGGCCGCGTCTGAAGTCAGGTTCGCGGCTTGGGGAGTTGGACCTGGTTCTCGAGGGTAAATGGGAAGCCCCCTCCTAAGCACCAAACCACCCATTTGGAGGGAAGCTGATCATTTTGCTTACCCATGGAACCTTGCGGGATAATGGAGTGGATGGCCCAAGAAACAGTCCGGACGTTTTATGTACCACTCAAATGGTATTCCCCAAAAACTGACGAAAGTCCAGGAGCCTCCGGAAGTGACATCTTTCTTTGAAAGGGAGCCCTCTGGTGGGGTTCCATGCTGCATTGGAGACTAACCTCGAATTCTGAGAGAAGGGATCACTTGCAAATACTATTTCGCCCCCTGGAAAGAATGCAAACTGTCCAGTGATAGATTCCCTTCTAAACCGACAAGGGAAAACAAGCAGCATCTGGCTTCAGCCAATGGAAGTTCTGACTGACTCGCCTTGGGCCGACTCAGGGTGCAGCGCAGATTCCGCTCCCTCCCTCCCAGCTAGGCCTCTGCTCACACTGTTCCGATCGAGTGGATTGGCAAACGGCCCAGACCAAAGAGTCACTAAAGTTCAGGATCTCAGGAAGTGAGTTTAACAAGATGAAAAATACTTTTTTTGCAGGACTCCAGAAAAGGATTGCATTGAAATGAAATACAAGTTCGATGGAGCAGCGGTCAATTGTTCATGCCGGATTGTTTTACAGTGGCAGTCTTTGTAGTTCATGTGACCTGAGAGTCCGGGACGTGCCACTCGCAGCTTGTCAGACATCAGCAGAACATGTGTTTGAATATCGACTCACACTCGCATTGTCGACGAGGATGCTGCAAAGTGGCTTGGTGGTTGGAGGCTTAACTGGAGCCATCATGCTGTGTGTTTGGCAGCGGTTGGTTTGCTTTGCCAATCCGCACGAAACGATAGCGGTTTGTGCTATTCTATTTGCATGGTTCAACACGTTTCCATATCCCTGCCAAACTCTGAGGATTCGTGATCAACTCCTTGTGTGGCATCCCCAACCGATGGCATGGCTAAGCGAGAAGCTGGTCCTCCCTCCGCGGTCTCTGCGTAGGGAAACAGGGTTTTGGTTCCTGGCGCTGCCATGAGATAAACGGTATGCAGCACTGCAACTCTTACACACATTCAACATCATAGCTGCGTGGTTGTAGAAAGGGTTCTACGAATGAACACAGCAGCATGGGCGAGCTAGTGTGATCCCAAACTGAGTTTGCAACATTTTGTGCGGACACTGTAAAGGCACCAACACCATGACATGAGTTGAGAGTCACTGCTCACATAAATCACATGCACCAGTAGAGAATGACACCAGGAATTCCACATTCCATTTGCCCATGTCCAAAATCCCCAGCATTTTCTTTCCCAGATGCCGCCCCCCACCCACCCCAACTTTTCTGCTTGTTCCCATGGTCCAAAATCCCCATCCCAAAAAAGGCAGACGTTGGGGTGCTGTTGCTTGGACGTCTGGCTGGGCCTTCCAAGTCCTCGGCCTGCGGCACCTGCCACACCCGAAAGTCAAACACCGGAAAGTCGAACACCGGAAAGCCCAAAACGCCCACAAAGATCCATCTTTTGGGAGAGGCAAACGTGAACAACAAACTTGGGTGCTGTAGATCCCCCCCAGCAAACAGTGTAAACACATTTTGAGGGTGAAAAGGACATATATAAGAGGTATCCAATCCGAAGATCCAATACAATAGCAGTAGAGACAACTGAAACATATGTGGGTGTGCCTCAAAATTAGGGGGACCCCCCCCCAAAATGGAGTTTCCTTTTGGATTCCTTTTAAGACCAACCCAACAGGGGCTCTCCAGAAAAAGAAACCCACCCATATGCCAAGAACGGTGGAGTGACGCATAGGCAACTCCAAAAGAGGGCAACTCCAAAAGGGGAATTGAGGCCCCATTCTCTTGCCCGAAGCAAAACATGCAAGGAGGAACTGAATCTTAGCTTCTTTGCCGAATAGTATCCAATTGTTTTTGCATCGACCGATCTCACACATGGAAGCCAGCACTACTTGACCTCTCAGGCCAAACATTGCTTGCTTTCCCCCAAGAATGCTTTTCCCAAGTGAAATGGGTCCGTTTCAGAACGCGAAAACCGTCACAGCAATAGGGGGATGTCCCGAGGTCGAGCTCCCTTTTGTGAATGGCGTAGGAAGACAACGCCACCATTCAACGCGCGTCAATCCTTGCGGTTACTCCCCTTCTGAAAAAAGCACAGAGCCCCATAAGCCGGCGTTTTGTTCGAGGATTCTCCTGTCGGGCGACCCCCTCGTGCTATTGAGATCGAGTTTTCACGCCTGGTACATGCGCAGGATCTCGTCATCATGAACAGCGATGGCAACCTTGGGTTAGCAATCCAAAGCACCCGGGAAAAGAGAAGGTTGAATAGCTCAGCGTGGATCAAGAAGTCCAGACATTGCAAACTTTGTGTTTGCCACTCACATGGTCTGTTCAAGCGGACGACCTATCAGTGAACAATATATTTTGCGAAGATCGGACAAGGTCAGCCACCCTCAAAAACGCCAACATGCCGCCTCAAGGGCCATCGTTTGGGTTCCGTCCTTCATTTTGCCACGAGCGAGCAACTTGTCATGAGGCATGGCTTCCCCCAATCCCAGCAGAGAAGCGCTTGAGTGTCAGGCATGCACCATGTATTCGATTCGGAATTCAATTCTATCCTGGAAGCCTCGACTTACATCGATGCACATGCTCGAACCTTGAACTTCTGCTTTCTATTTGCGAATGGGTCAACATGGTCAACATATTGTTAAGCTCACGGACCATTCTGAGTCTCCATTTCCAAGTCTCACTTTCTCCGAAAAGAGCCAGAAAGGCCTGCCCGGCAAACATCGAACTGGCACTTCCGTCTGGGGAAACTGTTCCAAACAGGAGAAGGCGGAAACATTCAGAAAAAGGCCATCAGTCACAACCACACACAAACACACGCAAACAACAAACCAGGCCAAGCGACCAACAGCAACAACTAGAACAAAACAACCAACAAAGAAAACAAGTCTTGTACAACTTCCGGTGTTCCATTAAACTCGAACAAGGGAAGGTCTGAGCGTTGGGCAGCTCGCCTCATGCAACTGAATATCTTGACTTTCCTTGGCCAGCACTGCATGAGCCCTGGGCAGGCCCTTGCCAGGGAATGGACACGTGAAACAGCCACGAGAGGCTGAAAGCTTCGGATTCTGGGCCGCCGGCGCTGCCATCAGGGCTCCACTTCGCAGCTTTGGCGAAGTTGTTCCTGCGAGCTGCATGTACCCCTGTTTTTTTGTGGGCTAAAGGGAAACCAATAGGGAACCTGCCCTTTCTTTTTTTTGGGGGGGGGAGATGGGTCAAAATCCCAAGTACCTCCAGTGAACATCCCAATCCCCACTAAAGAAGGTCTAAAATGGGTGGTGCACCTACCCAACATGGTACCATTGGTTTTGACCCACAGTAATATTAAGATCGCCTAAATATTACCCAACGCGTGCTGCGTCTCGTGTTCTTCAAAACTCTCCGCACTTTGCGGGAATCGTAATCCCTGGAAGGAAACAGTTGGTGCTTGGTGCCAGTGCAGTCCCACCTGCTGTCGCGAAGCCCTAATCCTTTAGAAACCTTTAGAGAGGCCCGGTGCAAGGGGTGTTCCGGGTGAGTTTCGGGCACAAGGAGGGCTGAGTGAGTCATGGGTGGGTTTGGAATTGGCTTTAGCATAATTTGAAGTGATGTTAGAGATGGCACAGCAGGTTCAAGGGCCGGCTTAGGGTGGGGTGTAGAACTAGTGTGGGCTGGCTTGGTTTCTTGAAGGGTGGATGTATGATTGATTGAGGTTCGTCAATGCTGGGCGGGTTGGAAGAACCAAGCTTAAGCTTGCTTGATCATTACGTTCCGCAACAAACTCTTGTTTCTGTTCCATCCCGCCAAACTGATCATCAGACTCGCCCCACCATACCACGACCTTTACTCAAGCATACACAGATATACACATATATGGCTTGTGCGCTGACTTGAATGGCGCTGTGCAACATGCTTGTTGCACATTGGCCGGATCTCGAACAGTCATCCTAACCTGCCTTTGCACAGCCGGCAAAATGAGAATGAGAAGAGTTGGAATTCAGAAAAGCATCAAACCGGGAGGCCCCGAATATGTACAAATAAGCGATCTTTGCATATGTTACGCTTGAAGGAAACATACTGGCCATGAAAATCAGATTTATCTGAAGGAACCCGGCGCATTCAACCCACTTGGGAACATCTTGTCTCAAGTCCCTGCCAACCGAAAAGGCTGTGATCTCTGCTTGGCCAATCTTTCCAAATTGCACATCTCGTCGAGGGCGATTTGCCTCTTGCTAGCTATGCAGCCACCGTCTCAGCAAGGAGTTGTGCGTTGGATCCGCAACTGTGGTGATCTTCGCGTTCTGCTTGCCTCAGAGCCAAGCAACAATTCAGAAGCAACTAGTCACCAACCGCCCCAGGCACCTAGCCAGGGTTGACCGAACTCGCGACCAAAGGCCGTCTCAAATGAGTCAGGTGCAGCACGTGTGGTATAAATGACTCCGAACCCAAGCCTGCTATTAAAGGAGTCAATCACAGTAGCCGAAAACATGTAACAATTGAACCGACGGCCACGCCTATCAATGATGGGACATGTCCATCACTACCCGCCAATTAGCCAGGCTTTAGACAGGTTTGCTTTTGGCTCTACATGGTGAATGGGTGAAATGACAAAATCTATCCGATTGACATTTGCCTTAATGATGGTGCCCTGTTTGTGGTGGCTTTAAAGGACACCCAACGGAAAACCACAACTGGTTGGTGCATGGAAACGTCGGTTTGCTCTTTGTTTCGTGGTACAAAAATCGACAGCCGATTTCTGTCCATGTGCGATGCGTCCAGCCAAAAACCAGCCAGCCAAGTTGTCATGCTTACCCTCAGCTTCAAACCATAATTCCGAACCATTTCCACCATGTTGACCGAATCAATTTAGATAGTGACAATCCTTGGAACAAACAATGATGGTTATATCAACCCCCCTTTTGTGTAATGGTGGTTTGAATTCCATTACTTGTCAAGGCCAAGGAGCAGTCCGGCAACAAGAACCTTAGGAAGATCGCGGTGAAGAGCGGCAGCACCGAGCTGACGCCTGCCGCGATCCAGAGGTTCTCCAACTCCGCCGCATCACCCACGCGGCCTGCAACCGACTCCGAACTCAAGGCCCAAAGGAGCTGAAGTTAGAACTTGGTTGACGTTGGAAGGGGAGCAAACTTCTAAATCTTAGCAGTTCAGTGGGGAGTTCAACCACTAAATCACAATATGCAAAAATGTAAAATGGTTCCCAACAACCATGAAGCAAAGGCTCACCTGTTGAGACCTTGACTAGAATATACTCACCGAAAGGCCAAAAGGTTGATTTTCACCTTGGGCAAAAAAAAAGGCCAGAAAGGTTCCCAAGGAACTTCAAGGGCACACCCGGACTTTCTGCAAATCACCATGGCCCACGCCAGCCTTACTGCAAGTGAATCAATTGGTGGGTGAAAGTGAGCTGACGCAGGTTGAGGCACGCGGGACAGGCGGCCGAGCTCTAGGGTCGAAATCACTGGCCAAGTGCGAAGGGTCCCTTGCCCCGGCAGGATGGTCGTGGTCAAGGGCCCCAGGGCGAAGGCATGCGCCGCAAGCCGAGCCAGAAGAAGATCATCCTCTGGTTTGGAGTCTGGAGGTGTATGGAGGTGTATGGAGGGTGTATGGAGGTGTATGGAGGTGTATGGAGGTGTATGGAGGGTGTATGGAGGTGTATGGAGGTGTATGGAGGTGTATGGAGGTGTTTGGAGGTGCTTGGAGGTGCTCGGAGAGTTTTGGAAAAACCAGAGGGGGAGGGGCAATACCAGAAGCGGTAAGCAGACCCGAGGTGCGCGGCTGCCAAGTCCAGCGGCAAGGCAGTCCTCGAAGAAGTGCCGCGCAAAGGCCCAAGGCGCGGCAACAAGGGCAAGAAGAGCGCAGGGAATGAGGGAATGACCTGGGTAAACCATCCACAGCTGGTTTCCTTTAAGGGAATCCCCAGGTTCATTCCGACATTCCCTACTGAGAACCAGCAGTATTCCAGAGTCTGCAATATGCAGGGCAGACCGGTGAACGACAGTGCACGACACAGTCTGAGCTCGCTCGCCGAAAAATGAGTGGATGTCCATCCACTCGACGACCAAAGCAAACCCGTGCTTTGCATGCCACGTTGGCAGGAATGCAAGCAGCCCGGTGGAGCTCTTGATTTTTGCAGGTGGATCAAAGGTCACAGCGTACAGATTGTTTCTCCCAAAGCACTCCGCAACGTCCGGCGTCCGAGCATTCGCGCCTCTGGGCCTCACCTCCAGCAAGTGCAGCAGCACCGCCCCAAAGTTCGAGCCCAGCGTGTTGCCTGGGCGGATCCAAATGGGTCGTCCGATTTGGGGCTTCCCTGAAAACATGTTGCCCACGCCCCCCGAAGGTTCTGGAAAGGAATGTCCGGAACTCTCCCTGAAATCTGCTCCAAGCCGCCTCGAAGTGAAATTGACCACAAACCAACCATCCAAAGCGATACCATTGTCCGGTTGGGTATTTGTGCTTTACGTGCCTTTCTCCCAAAAAATCCTTGCGCCCAGAGGTAGCCAATTCTGGAGGGGTGAAATATGCACCCAAACTAGTAGACCTGAAAGCTGAGGGTACCACCATCTGCAGATCAACATGGAACCCAAAACACCAACATGTTTCATGGAATCTCCTTTTGGAGTTCAAAAACCTTTGTGGCAACTGCCAACAAAATGGCAGAGTAAACAGCTCTGTCTTTCATGACCCCGTCACTGAACAACCTGCCATGTTGCCCTCAACTCACCACGTCGACTGCTCTTGCCCAAAGGAGGTTCTGACGGCCGTAGCCTTGTCTTCTGTTTCGTTCTCTTCTTCCTGGTTTGTTTAAACTTTAAAGACAGGCACGCACAACCAGCAATCAAACAACACAACAGAATAGCAACACAACAAGAACAGGTTTAGGTGGCTTTGTCTTTTCTCGAGGGTACCCTTTCGGGTTCTGTTAAAAGGAAACCGCAGGGCCACCTCCACCTCGTGCTTTGGGCTGAGATTGCTCAGACAAAATCCGAAACCTTCTCTTTACCACTCCACTTTTGTCTTTGTTTCCCAAACGTCCATCTAAAGTCCCCTTCGCTCAGGGAGCGCGGGTGTCCCTTCCCCTCCCTCCCTCGCTCGGATTCGCTCGGATTCTCTCGGATTCTCGCGCGAGGGGCCGAGGTTGTGGCACCCTGCGAGCAGCGCCAGCATCGTGGCCTCCATCCCCGCAGGGCACAGCGCCGCCAGCAGCACCACCTCCCCGGTCCCCGCTCGCGAGCGCCGCTAACGAAGGAGCCCGAACGTGGCGCTGCGGGTGGGGGGGGGGCGACGTTTTTGGGAACCCCGAAAACGTTAGTGGAGGTTTCTTGCAAGAGGATCTACGTCAAGCCATGTTGGAAGGTGGGCCCATGAATTGAACCATAGGTTTCAAGAGCCAGGCATAGACCCGTGCTGCCGCTCTTATCTGACCCGAAAGAAGTGGGCGCTGTTTGACCAGTTGGCATAAACAAATGGAGCCCTTGACATGGAGCCCATGCCAGTACTCACACTTCTGGCTATCTCATCACAAGTGCCACATCCTGGAGCCCCTGAATTGGATGCATAACGTTGACCCCAGATTCATCACCAGTTTATAGGGGGGTGAACACCCTCCAAAAGTGGTCTGATTCCAACCAGTACTAAACCCGGGTCGACATTATCTCTGATTTCCTTTGATCTGAAACTGCTCATCAACGTTAGCAGTGTCTTCCGTTCAGGGCAAGCCTTGAAGCCCGTCAACCTTACTTGAGTGATGTGCATCTCCGGAGCCACTAGGTTCGCCCGAGCTTGGGATTTGTCTCGTTTGGTTGATCTTGCTGATTCTCAGCAAAGAATGAGGGAATGCCCCCCATAAACCATACCCTATGGTTTCCTTTAAGATAATCTCCAGGTTCATTCCCAAAACCCTGGGTCATTCCCTACTGAGCACCAGCAAGTCTTGTGGTTTAGCAACACGCTTGTTGCATTCTGCTGTCCGCAAACGCCGTTTTGCAGCAGAAAGAGAACAAACTCAGCCCGCGCTATGGTTCCACAGTGTTTTCGAGTCCCCGTGCCCGTCCCAACAAAGTGTGCGCGATTCTTTCAATGTGACATGTGGGAGTCTTGCCTAGCCTTTACATCTTTTAACAGGCCGCTGTAGCAAAACACTGCTCTCGTCAGGCGCGTATGAGGGAATACCAAGCAGTGTATGGCACTTGTGCAATCAGCTATCCTTTTAAACACAGTGCGCCTGCGGCATCCATTGCCACTGCCAGATAATCTGCTCGCACACCGAGAGTCCGAGCACCAGCCAGTGGTCTGGGATGCCCATCCTCACGTTCAGCCGCGCGAACATCATCACGTCCAGAAGGCTAAAAGCAAACATCGCCAGCGACGTCACCACAATGAGCTGGCGATAGGTCAGGTCGCTCAGATATTGCTGGTACAGGTAGATCCCCAGCAACGACACCACTGTGCCTACTGCACCCAGCACCGTGTTGTAAAAGAAATCCGAAAAGTGGGGGCCTGCCGGGTAAATGTCCGGCGAGTCCGTGTAGAAATAGAAAGACGCCCCAGAGATTGAGGCAGATAGGCCAGTGTAAAGCACCGCAAAGGCATTGGCCCTTGCAATTGTAGGCGTCAGGCAAACAGAGAAGCAAAGCAGAATGAACCTTGGCAGAAGTCTGGCTGCCCATAGGCTTTTGCTTTATTCCCCCCCAAAAAAACGACCCACACGTACAAGCATTCATGTACACACGTGTGCCTTTGTCAAACCACATTACGTGGGCGGTCATATCCCTAGCACACATTGATAACATCCTTACGAATGGGCGGATGGTCTTTGGAGCCCTTTTCCGGTTGAGTGTCAAAGTGGAAAGGGAAGGCTCGGGAAAGCACAATCTGATTTGCCCTTGAAGGATCTTCCCATGACTACAAGACATGCCTCTTGCCGCATGCTCCGGTGCGGCTACATCGTTCCAACTTGGGTATGGGTCAAAATCCCGTACCCCCAGTGCTAAAATAGGTTCTAAAATGGGTGGTGAAATCAGCTACCCCCAAAATGGGATCCCAAAACGGTTTTGACCCACAGCCACATGGTTCCAATATTTCCACCAAGATACAGGGCAGTAAACAAAGACACCGCAAAGTTGACCACGGGGTCGTGCTGCAGCAAGCCGGTCATCATGATGGCCAATGCTCCAGCCTGCGACAGCCCTGACACACCCATATGCTCCAAGCCGTTTTTGACAAGAACCGCCCAAGGATCAACATTTTGATTGGCTCCCTATTTCCCTTGACAGAGGCAGCTGCAAAACCAAAAAGTTGAGTGCAAGCCGGTCTTGGCGTCTTGGTGTCGCTTAGAAGCAAGAAGCCTCCAGCCCAATGAATTGAAGGCACAGTGCCTATGGAAAGATCACTGCGACTGCTCCTGACATCCTGTGGAATTTGTGCCTATCTACAACGTCTTTCAAGATTCCATCAAATGCTGCAGGCTACGAAGGCTCACTTTCTGCCTCATGGCAAACAATTCCCGCTTTTTCAACCCAAGCAAGACAGCAGGCGTGGTAGGAAAGCAGACTGATCCAAACCTTCTGCCACCTGTCCAAGAAAAAAAACAAAAACCGGCAATGCCAAGCAGCCAACATCAACATGCAGAGGAAGCAGGTCTCGCGCTGCTCAAAGTAGCGCTGACGAATGGCGTGCAGCTCCTGGCGGTTCCGGGATTGGAAGCTCCGTTTGGGCAACCAGAATGAGAGGGAGAAGCGGGGAGAAGAGAATTCGTTACGGGGCGGAATCCGAACAAACACCAGTTGCCGGACAACAGCCCGCAGAAAAACAAGCAAAATCCCCCCCCAAAAAAACAATCCTGAACAAATTGCCCTCCGAGACCAAAAGGAAACTGAGCCAAGCTCAACAGGGCCTACCTAGCCGCAAGGGACGAGTCGCAGTTGTGCCCACTTAACATCCCGGCGACCAACAGTCCACAAGCACAAAAATCAGAATCTCACCAAACAGATTCAACATGATACCACATAAAGCAGCCAGCACAAAGGCAATTCCAAGTTCAATGAAAGGGACCCCTTCAAAAAATCGTTGGACCAACACGTCCCGTCGCATTGGCCACCAAAGCAACGCACTCCTCTTGCGAGACCTTGCGCTCTTCCAGGCACCCAAGCCTCAGGCATGCGGCGAAGCATGCGCTGAAGATTGGATTCGACCACAAAATGCCTGGCCTCCTCCTGCTTTCCCAATCCAAGCGGGCCAAGCGGGGGGGGGGGCATTTGGTGTCCTCCTTGTTTCCCAGGGGGGAGGGGTGGGGGGGGGGGCAAAGCTGGGGCTCTGAACCACTGGGGCGGGGGTGCCCCTTAAACTCTGGTAATAAAAACACTCAGATGCCCAGTGGATTTCCATGGGAAAGAAAGGTCATCCTTGTTTGGTTGAGATTACGGTGAAATGAATCGGAACCCTTACCCAAAAAAAGGAAACGAAAAACGGGCGGACTCCACTGGGCTATGACTTCAGGCGGAAAGCAGCACCGGCACCAGCACCATGCCCGCCGGAACAGCGGCGGCCAGTAATGCCAGGCGCGGGCCCCAGTCGTGGAGCATGGGACCTGAGAGCTCCGACCCATGTCAGACTTTCAGACCCCCCGAAACACACGTCCAAACCAACTGGGGGGGGGTTGAACTGTGATTTAACCCACTTAGCTTATACAAGAAGGGGGTGGGGCACCCATGGGTTAAGACCACACATAACCAACTGGGGGTGAACTGAGAGCTGTGTTTTTTTTGGCTTCCACTGTGATTTAACCCATTTACCTTTTTCAACAAAAGGGTGGGGCAGTGTTTCTTTATAAGGGTATTCTTTGTTCAACCCATTCTTCAGACCCCCTTTTTCCCCTATACAAGAACTGGGCCAAACCACACATCAAAACTACAAACTCGAGGTTAACTGAAAGTTTAATTCGCCATGCGCTGAGACCAAGATCTACCAATGCTGTCATTTCCAGTGTTGTTTAAGCCACATTGTTTCCGAACACATGGTGTCATCTTGCTTGCAGACTGCCTGCGGCCGAGGAAGTTTGGCCTTGTGTTTCCCAGTTCTCGCATTACCCAGCCTTTTATGGGTGTTTCATGCACAAGGCATGCAGTTCTTTGGGTTTCTCCCATCCCCAAATCGGTGACTTTCTTTTGGGTTCCTGGAATCTTTATGTGGCTTTTTGAAGCTTGGTTTGTTTCTTCATCTTGGTTTGAAGAGAACCCAAAACAAACTGCCAACATTGAAGTTGCGGTCCCTGTTCTTGAAGAACGCACTAAAGTCACATCAAACTACACGGGTCCCCGTAAAGGACACGGGGAAAATCAGAGATTGTCACCTGGTGTTGATTGACATTGAGTGGCTCTTCGCGCCATGCGCCGCCCTGGAAGACTCCACAGACTGGTATTTTACTGATTCATTAACAGACATGTTGCGCAGTTTGAAAGAGCACAGCTCTTTTACCCGGCGAAAACGGTGCAGCAAGAACGCGTGTCTGCAACCCCTGACACCCCAGTTTATCCTCAAGGGCTGTTGACTACAACACATACCCAGCGACTGAGTAGGGCAACCAAGCAGGTGATCATCGAGTAGAGAACTGCGTGGGATGGATAAGACCAACCAAGAGGAACGGGTCCCTCATTGCGGATTTTCTGATGGGTATCAAGTAAGTCATGGCCATTCAGTTTTTGCGTGTGCTCCATCATTTCCTAAACCAGTTGTTCGGTGCGAATCATAATTCAGCAAATCTCCCAATATTTCCCTAGGTCCTCCAGTAGAGAGGTTAGAATAAGGGTACCCTTTTTTCTGTAGTCTATTCTAGCAGGGGAAACCTCCCCCAAAAAACCAAAAAAGGGGTTACAAAGGGCACCTTGCTGGGGGACCTAGTTCCACAACAAGAAACTGGCCTTGGCTTTTCGCTCGTACTACCTCCTCTGTTTCGAAAGAACCGCTCGAACCTACATGCCATCGGCTCCGCCAATGACTCCAACTCCGCCCGAAGCGACTCATTCGCTTCGGAGGGAACCACCCGGTTTGGCTCTTCCATTGGCTTCACTTCCAAGAGCTCCTTGTGGGCTTCCAGGTGAGTCAATACCAAAACCTGGCTTTAAAATGGTCTACCCCAATCCAGGTAAGGAAGATAAAAAGGTGGCCGTGCCCATTTCTGCCTGGGACTGCCCCTTACTAACCTTCGCCTACCCGAAACTTGAGGACGTGGCTCACCAGTTCGATGGTTCAAAACCTGTTGAGGGTGTCACCCACAACAGTGAAAATCAGATTCCCACAAAAAGACACTAAGGGGACACCCCTCAATGAAATCCAACCACGGGTTTTACTTAGGTGAGGTGTGTCTTTTTTCAGGTGTCCCCCTCCCCCCCCCAAATTCTGGTTTTCCTCTTGCTTTCCCTTTATAAACCAAAAAACCACAACCAGCTGGGGCTACCCTCCCAACAAACGACCCACCGCCCACGATCGATCCGTTCCAAAACGCGCCTGAGGCCAGCATGGCGAGGAAGGCCGCGCCATTGATCCCGGCCCAAACAAAGCTCAGCAGATCGGGGCCCGCCTCCGGCGCCAGCTGCATCTTCGCCGCATACCGGGCCTCACGTCGCGACACGAAGACTCCGCGCGGCAGAAACAAGTGGGGCGACCATCCGGAGTATTTTTTGTTGTGTTTTTGGTCTTGGTTGGGAAACCCGGAGTTTTGTTGGGTCTTTTGGTTGGGAAACCCATTTTTTTGTTGGGTCTTTTGGTTGGGAAACCTGTTTTGTGTTGGGTCTTTTGGTTGGGAAATAGGTTTGTCGAACGGAAATGGGGGCTGTTTGGCTATGGTCACCGCCAGTTGAGGGATCTGGGGGGGACAAGTGATGTATCCGATATGCCGTATGCCGCCCGCTTTAAGCATCCATTTCACAGAAGCACTAGGATTTACTTCTCCCAGCTCGGGCAGGTTGCCGTTTGTCGGGAAACAGATTCACTGCCCCCAAAATCCCCAAGCCAAAGGTTTGCCAAGGCCAAATCTTGGCTTGTGAGCCGGCAGTACACAGGCCAAACTCTATACCGCTAGTGTATCTTGTGGGTTGGGCTCGGTGCTTGCCGCCGGCTTGCCCGCAAATTCTTCGCAACTGCGACCAACCGAACTTCACAACTTATGTCCTTACAATCTCCGCATGCCCTAAAAGGGCAAATCTTCGACCCAAGCCGGCCCAACGCTGTGGTTTAGCACCCCACAGGTTTTCGTGGCCAACTTTCTTTCCCAGAGGAGTTCGGTCACACAACAAAACAACCCGTTGATTTGGTTCAAGCTTTCTGCATGGGGGTCCATGTCCCAGGCTTGAGGCTGGCGCCCGAACTCAAAAGAGTTTCCCATCTCGAGGGTTGAGATCTTCGCTGCACCTCGCTTGGTATCATGACACCAGAGGTATGTGCTCAACCGGGTGCTAGTTCAAAGCTCAGATCGGGCATCGATTTGGCCGGAGCCTGAAAGCGCCCTTTGGCGATTACTGCTTCCAGTGGCCTTCAGAAGTTGACTTGAGAAGGAGATCACATCAGCAAGGATACTATAAGAATTTCCACCGGAGGTCTGGGTGATAGTCCCATCTTCCGTTGACCTCGTTTCGTGCTCGTGTCCACCCCCCGAGCCTCTGTCAAGAGATCGCAGGTGCTGAATTGCAGCATGATCAGCACCAGGCAGACTACGGCAACCTCAGCACGCAGGTCACTGACTTCCTCCTCAAGAGTAATTGAAAGCCGGAAACAGCCAGTGGGATTCAATGAAGTTGCCACTTTTGAAGGAGTTGAGAGATCCCAAACGTATGAACTGGATTGCCACGCATTGCAGAAGGTGAGCGATTTCAAACGTTGCATTTGGTTCTACAAGCGACTGCTTAACAGCACTATATATGCTCTTTCGCATGTGCCAACATGCATTGTAGCCAGCTAGATGTCAGCTAGAAAGCGGTAGAAACATCATGGACGTGGGCACTACTTAGCCCCCCATCAGCACGATAATAAACTGTCTGGTTGAATGGACCTACCAGGCACAACCTTCAACAGTTGGTACCAGAGCAAAAAAGCGACAAGTTAAGTCTGGCAATTGGACTAGATACTGCCAGCATGGTCGGCTCATGTCGAGAGAACACCATGCCCATTTATAGCATTCCCATCCAGCTGAAGTATGCAGTCCACAGAAAAAAAAAGCACAACAAAAACATGAGCCACGATCAATATTCATTGTGTGCCGCTATAACAGGGGAATTTGGTGAGTACCCTCGAGAGTGCCCAATGTCGTTCGTCCCCTTGGCTACAGTCATCAGTACAGTACTGTACATATGGGTGTGCCATTTTTAAGGGGCCCCCCCCAAAAGAAGGAACACAACCACAAAAGTGGCGGTTCTCCCTTTGGTTCCATTTAAAGCCATAAACAAAGCTTACTAGTAGCCTCAAACCGTGGAAATCACCCTTGTGATGCCAACTAACGTGGGATGCCCATCATTACTTCACATATGGCCATCGGTCAAAACCCCGTACCCCCAGTGAACATCCCAATCCCCACTAAAATAGGTTCTAAAATGGGTGGTGAATTCATCTACCCCAAAATGGGAACCCATTAGTTTTGACCCACAGCCATACTTCACCCCCCCAGCGAATCCATCCGAGTGAGTTGTCGAGGCGCGGAGACGGTGCTGGAGCTCCAGCAGGAGACGACCAGAAAGGCGAAGCAGCTGCACAGCGACGTGCCCAAGATGTACGGCGCCTCGCGTCGCGTGTCGCGCGGATTTTTTTGTTTTTCATTCCCAAGGAGGTTTGATATAAACAGCACCGCAGCATTTTCACTCCAAGCGATGCTATACGAGTCTGATAACCCACCTTTGCCTGTGGGATTTGCGTTGGTATCCACAGCATGAATTTCCTCATGCTGTGGCCCAGTCAATTCGCCGATTTCCAAGCAGGATACATCTCCCAAAGCACTTACTTTCACAACCTCTCCCAATGCACTCACAGAAACTCAGCAAAGGTAATCACGGCTCGGTACGGAAGCCTCAGTAGAGCTGGGGGGAAAAGACTGAAATTCAGCTTGAAGTTGTTGGCCCTGTACCATGGGTCACTGGGTCCCAATCGGCTGATCGCATCGGCCCAATTGGATTTGGATGGAATGTATTCCCAGTAGAGTGAGGCTCGCAAGGCGAAGAGCAAACACTGAATGTGCGTCGCCATCTTGGCCAAGTCGGGGTTGTCACTCCTGCCCCTGATCAAACACATAAGACTGGCGATGTTATCGATGAACCACACCCCGCGTCTCCCGCGGAATTGGTCGGGTCTTGCCGTGAGGGCGTGCACCACCATAAATAGCTCCAATTAAGCTATTTTATGGTCGCCTGGTCCCCACATGTCATAGACCTGCGAGGGGATGACGGCCACAAAGGCTTCCCGGATCTGCACGCCACCGTCCTGGAAGACCAACTTCAGGCGGTCCAGCTGCCACTGCAATCTGCCATTGTTGGACAGCCAGCGCAAGGACTGCAGCGCTCGCGAGGGCGACATAGCCTGCTCGAGGAAGGCGTGAAAGTCCAACTCCTCTGGGTCCTGCACGTCCCTGGCCGCGAGGAAGAGCGAGAGCTCCTGGAACGTCCTCGCAGCGTTCAGGATCGTGGTCGCCTCAGACTGGGTGACTCGTTCCTGAGCAAGCCTCCGAACCGCTTGCTGCCAGTCAGCGTAGCGCTTCGGGTCATCATGCCTCCGAGGTCGAAGGACGCTCAGCTTCATGAAGGCCTCTGTCAGCAGGTTGACCCTGCGGCCGACCGCCTCGGCGTTATCCGGTTCTGCCTCAACCGCAGGCCCACATTGCTCGTTGGGAGCCGCACCGCCGGCCGGCGGAGGGTCGATGGCCCCACCGGCGTCACTCGCCAGGGATCCACCTCCACCACTGCCGCAGCTGCTGGGAGAAGGTGGGCTTGCTGCTCCGCCCGCACCCGCGCCCATTCAGCGGCTACGAAGTGGCCACCCACACGGACGGCATCCTCGAAGGCCTCAAAGGCAAAGCCGAAGTCGGAGTCCTGCATCAGACCGTGCTTCTGCCGAAAGGCGCGAACGTTGGCCTCCTGGACACGAGACATGAGCCCCTCGCCAGAGCCGCCCGGGTCGCCCCCGGAGTGCTCCATGGCTTCAGTGGCATAGCGCCCAGGAGTAGCGTCACCGCGAAACGCCATGGCAAGGAGCAGCACCCCCCAGCGTAGAGCCTTGGCAGCAACGGATGGGGCAGGCTTCACATTGGTGGATGCCGCATGACGCGCAAACAGAATGAGCCCTGCTGCCGCAGTAGGCGCAAAGCCCGCCCAAAGGGAGGTTCCTCCTCCCTTCGTCCAGCACCCACGGAGAAGCCTGGGAGTCACCCTCCCTGGGCCATGGCTCGGTCCAACTCCGAGACCCCAAACTCCATCTCCTCCAGGTCCCCATGAAGCCCTGAAGGATACGAAGGGGAGGTCTCCCGATTCCACCCGTCCAGCAATGGCGGAGACGTACATCGGGATGATGTCCTGGGCACGGAGGCCACTGCCTGCTTCAGCCACCATGGCCTCTGACAGGCGATCCTCCTATAGGCGGCCCAGGCCTCCTCTGCAGACGCACCTTCTTGAACCAAGACTGCACGCCGACACCAGGTGCCAATGAACGGGAACTTGAAGCCGCCAAGAGACACGTCACATCTTGCACACTGGTCATCGGTGCAGGGTGCAAATTGCAAGTGGGGTATCTCCCCACTATCAACCAAGGGCAGGGGTGCTTGCATGAAGGGGGCATGCAACACTTCCACAGCCGAAAGCCAGAGCAGCCGGGCCTGGCCATGACTCCCCTGCTCCAGCAGAGTGCCCACATGGCGCTTGAAGTCGATGTAGGCGCCTGCAGACAACAGCGGCCGATCCGTGTAGACGGCCAAGTCAACTCCTGGAACTGCCAACATTCGACAAGTAACCCTTGCCGAACACGCAAAACCAGAAGTTAAAATTTAGCCAGTTTGGATCATACTTGAGCCAAAAGGCCCCGCATGATCCAATACACTCCTTGCAGAATGAAGCCTGTAAACCCAAGCCTTCCAACCTGATACAGGAGTGTCTTCGCGCGGTCGTCCGGTCCGGTCGTGTGGCAACCGCAGGAAATTGCAGACAAACATCTGGCCTGCCTCGGCTTTTGCCCAAAAAGTCAGATTTGTTATTCTGGCCCATGTTCAGCTAACCTTGACATGCAAAACAACATAGCTAAGGAGATGGCAGTTGTGTTGCATGGGGGACTGAAGCCACGACTATGTTATCCATCTTTGCAGAACCCTGCGCCTTTGCAAGGAACCGTTCCGAAGAAACCCGATCACATCCGAAGCTCTGCTCTCGGAACAAAGTGACATGTTTACTTGAAGCGTTGGAGCAATTCCAAGGCTCCAATTCACTTCAGCACATGGAGCTTCTGCAAAAGGAACCTCCCAAATGGCTGTGGCTCAAAAGCGGTACCAACATGGAACCCTGGTAAGTGGAAACCTGGGTACCAAAACCTGCGGTTGGCCCCTCCTGTTTATTTTTGAGCCACTCCCAAATGGGTTCCAACCAAAGGACTCGTCGCAATCAAAAGCCGACACCCTTCACACCTTCTAGATGTACTTTGACTTCTGCTCCTTTCCCCCCTAAACCAAACATCCCCCAAATGGTGCTTGGACTAACACACCCCTCCAAAAGCCTTTCTTGGGACCTGAAAAAGGGTGGGCCGGCCTGTTCTTTAGAGGTATTTACAGGGAGCCCAAGGGACATCAACCACTTTGAGGTACTATTCTGGGCTGTCCTCAGATCCCCTGCAAAAGGCTTAACTAGGCTCATGGAAACCCGACCACTAAAACAACTAAAAAGGCAAAAAGGTAAGGAACCGGATGATTGAGACCTCCACTTTAAGGTATCCCCACCCCACCCCACCCCACCCCACCCCACCCCACCCCACCCCACCCCACCCCACTCCACCCCACCCCACCCCACCCCACCCCACCCCACCCCACCCCAACATTGAGATCAAGACCTCAGACCTTTGTCCGGACCAACCCGACGTTCGCCTTGTGCCGGCCCAGAATCGGCACCACGTCGCTGCTGAGCCCCACCACCGGCTTCCTAAGCTGAAGGAACAAAAACACCAAAAAGCCCGAAGGAGTCCATTGAGACTTCTCAGTACCCTGGGAGGGTCCTTGCCCTAGTATCACTCTTTCCTTCTTCCTTTCTTCCTTTCTTCCTTTCTTTCTGGCTAGGTCGATCCCGCGCCGGGGGATTACACCCTTAGAATAGGGTGATTCCCCAGAGGCCGCAATCCCAGGGTATGGCACAACTTGTGAACGAGAGAACTCACCGAATGCAAGCCAGCCAAAAATATCGACCAAATCCTGCAATGGCCAAAACCATATGAAGCCTGGTTGATAAACCACCTGCCAACTGATACATGATATTATGCCCCCACCAGGAAAAAACGGTAGAACCGATGTCTTGGGGTTTAGCCTGCTGCCACTCAATCGTGACATGGTGTGAACATGTTGTGGACGTGCTTCTTCTGATTTTCACACCCCCCAGCATGCCCCTTCTTAGCGACCCTCTCGGAAGAACCGCAGGTGGGACTACGTGAAGGGGCAAATTCGCCTGAACTGCTTTCTGTTTTGCTTCAACGATTCAGTCAAAGCACCATGTTGAGAAACTCCCCTTTCAACTTTCAAGTGGACTAAGTCATGGTTTATGTTCAGCACCACCCTGAAAAACAAAACAAAAATCTACCCCCCCCCAAAAAAAACTAAAAAAATGGCCCTCCTTATGTTCTCGGGCAAACATGTCTCTCCCAAACCTGCCACCACCCTTCCTCCCTTCCTTCCGCGCGTCATCGCCCAGGGCAAGCCGATGATACCATTGAAGACCTGCACCTGCGGCGCCGCGATGCCATAGGACCTGCGCTGGGCGTGCTCCTCTCTCGAGAAAAGAAAACTATATATATATATATATATAGATATATAGTGGACTAGGATCCATATGGTTATCAAGTGCTACTTGGGGACTTTGGGGATCCCTATATGAGCAACAGCTTTTATTTGCTACATGGCATAATGGACGGGTGTTCCTGACTCGTTTTCCAACCCCGCGCTCGGTCGCAGCCCCCTATCTCGTTTTCCAACACCGCGCTCGTTTTATCTGGCTCAACTTTCTGTAGAGCTTGAAGAAGGGAGTTTAAAGAAGTGAACGAGCTTTGGTTAGCTTGCCGCCTCCTTTGTCTCCTTCATTGTTGCCGCACAACCTTTCGCTAAGCAAACTGCTGCTACATAATTTGTTGAAAAGTATTACTTGAGAGGAGGAACTGGGCCAATACTCACTTGGACTCTGTAGGGGACTCGTTCTGAACTCGTTTTGAACTCGTTTTGGAACTCGTTTTAACATGGCTGAAAATTGCCCAGGGGCAAATCTTGAACAAACCAGCTACGCTGCTTCTTCGCAAGTTTGCTTCACACCCTTTTGCAGTTAGGCATCGTAGGGTTGGCCAGTACTTGCCCCGGAAAGTCTGTGGTAAGTTGCCACGGACCATGCGGCGCAGGTCGTCTACTCTACACTACATCTAACAACCTTGAACCCAAGACGCTCTGCCAGGCTGCACTTGCCAAAATGTCATCTTAATCCATGTTATCATGCTTGTTTGCCCTATCTCGTTTTCGGGGTGTTCCCCAACTCGTTCTGCGGCTAAATATGCACATTTCCAAAAAATAGTTCCAGCCCCTTGCATGTTTCCATTAAGGTAAATAAAGTTAGTCGCTCATATGGCTGTGGCGAATTCAAAAAACCGGAAGTCCAAAATGGCTTGCCCTGGTAAGTGGAAACATGGGTACCAAAACCTGCGGTTGGCCCCTCCTGTTTACTTTTGAGCCACACCCATATAATACATCTACGGTGTATGTGACAAATAAGCCGTATATTCCCGTTTTTTTTTGCCGGTCTAAAGGGAAACTGCAAGAACAGCAGCCATGGTCACTCTCGCAGCTTCGCCATGGATTTCCACCCCAACGTTTCCTCACAGGATTGGTCTCGGAATAATCAAGTTCAACTCACGGAAGGTTGCGATGGATCGTTGCATGCCGAATATCTCCTGTTGAGACCCCACTGTCTCACGCATCCCTCCACGAGACTCTCTATTTCGCCCGTGTTGTCCAAACAACTTTGCGCTATCATCAAGATTTGACATGATTAACCCCCCACTCAACATCTTGACAGGCCCAGGAAACTCCCTCCTTGTGCTGCTGAAATAATTGGCATACTGCAAGACAATTCTTGATTCCAGGGACATTTTAAGACTCTCGCAAGGCCAGAACCGTGGTTGTGGAAAATCACCCGAACAGGGTGCTACCAAAGGGGGGGGTGTCTCGTCTTGTGACTACCGTATCACTTCAAAGCGGAAACCTCGGCTTAGCATGTGAGGCTGGGCATCCTTTTCGGCCATGCGGGTCCATGGTTGTGCTTCCGTTACCAAAGCCTCTAGTAAACACTAACCAAACCAGGGCTCCCGATTCGGCAAATAGGGACCGGGACTCCCTCCGGCTGGGAACTCCGATGGCCTCAGGCCCTTGGTCCTGACTCGTGAAAAGACAAACCTTGCGCCTGGCTGTGGGTCAAACATAGGTGTTCACAATGGCTTGCCCTGGTAAATGGAACCAAGCAACAACTAAAACCTGCGGTCCAATATCCTGGTGGCTTCATGTTTGACCCTTCCACTTGTGGGGCAAAAACAAGTATCATGAACGGAAATCCGGTAAATAGAACCTCATTTTCACCCTTGATTCATCCACCCGGGTTTTGTTTTTGTTCCCATGGCATTCCCCCCACGAGGCATCCCCATATACTCGCAGGCTCGCCTGAAGAGGTAGGGCACAGCCTTGCCCACTAAGGTGTTGGCGAAGCCTTTCCTCGGTTGCTTTCTGCTCCCCTGCTAACAGTTTTTGACTTTTGGTGGTTTAGTACGGAAAACCCATTCTAGGTCCTCCAGTAGAGAGGTTAGAATAGGGGTACCATTTTTGCTATAGTCAGTTTTAGTAGGGGAACCCTCCCCCAAAAAAGGGTAAAAGGGCACTACTGGGGGGCCTAGCATTCGTTGGCAAAAAGTTATTCAGTCCTAACATCCCTTGGCAAAATGCACCAAAGGTTCATGAGATGCTGCGCGGCGCAGAGCAGAATCAGAAGCCGCCACCCGAAGTGTCGCTCCAGTCGTCCTCGGTTGGGCGGTAAGCCGTCTGAGCCTTGGATATTAAACGAACACCAAAGCTGGGTGCTTCCTGACCAATCCGGATCTTCCCAACAAACTCCCACCCATTTTCATCCTGAAAGCCAGGTCTCCTTTCTCGACAATTGACTGGGAGGTGGAAAAAACTCATGAAGATGGGTGAGTCTTGTTTTCAGGATAGGTGTGAGGGGCAATTTCCAGGAGAAAATCGCAGTTCTCATCTGCAGGTTCCCCTGCTTTGAGACTCAAATGGATGCATCACCCGACTGGTTGGCTTCCGGAAGTCTCGCGCTGGCCATCTCTGCGGCCCGTTTCGAGATGTCTTCCTCTCAACGCCGGCCCAGGCAATCCCAAGGGATGCCTTCACCATGGGGACACCCAGAAACTAGCACCAGGTGAGCTGAAAACCTATTGACTTTGGGTTCTGCTAAGATGGTTATAAACCATGCAGGCAGCAGAACCACCTACTGAAATGGCCAATAGGCGTTCTAGGCGCTGCTCAGGTGCTTTCCCTCTCAAATGAGGTATACAATTTCCCGCCCATACTCCCAAAAAGATGGCTTGGGGTCAACAAAAATGCTTGACCCTTCACTAGTCGCCTTCTTCGGAAGCCAAGGGGACGGATATGACACAAATTGGCTACTGATTCTTGATGCATCCAAATCAAAGCCAAAATTAGTTGGCGCCCTTTTGGGATGGCCCAAAATTCGCAACGGACGGCGTCGTCGCCAAGCTAGTTCGGATGGATCTGGAAACACAGACGGCCGAGCTTCGGACATAGGAGCAGCAAGCGAAGCCGGTGATGCCCCCGCTAAGCAGCGCGGTTCTCTCACCAGCCTCTTCATCCAGCTTTGGCTCCTCATAGGCAAAGGTGCCAAACAAAAACACGATTTGGTACATCAAAATGAGGGACTCCTATAGTGGTGATGTTCCTTTTGGCTCCATGAAAATCCAGCCTGAAAATGGTACTAGTACCAGCAAAAACCACAACAACACGCACACGCAAAAAACACAAACACACACACACAGAAACACAGACACACAGACACACAGACACACAGACACACAGACACACAGACACACCGACACACCGACACACCGACACACAGACACACAGACACACAGACACACAGACACACAGACACACAGACACACAGACACACAGACACACAGACACACAGACACACAGACACACAGACACACAGACACACAGACACACAGACACACAGACACACAGACACACACAGACACACAGACACACAGACACACAGACACACAGACACACAGACACACAGACACACAGACACACAGACACACAGACACACAGACACAGACACAGACACACACAGACACACAGACACACAGACACACAGACACACAGACACACAGACACACAGACACACAGACACACAGACACACAGACACACAGACACACAGACACACAGACACACAGACACACAGACACACAGACACACAGACACACAGACACACAGACACACAGACACACAGACACACAGACACACAGACACACAGACACACGGACACACAGACACACAGACACACACACACACACACCACACCACACTCCACACTCCACACTCCACACTCCACACTCCACACACCACACACCACACACCACGCACGCACGCACGCACACTCACTCACACACACAGCCACACACCACACACCACACACCACACACCACACTCCACACACCACACACCACACACCACGCGCCACACAACACACAACACACAACACACAACACACAACACACACACAGAAATACGCACACGCACAAAGACACACATATAAACGTTTAAACCACACACAGAAACAAACAGAAACACACACACAAACGCACAGAAACACGCTCACATAAAAACACAACCACAACCACAAGCACAGACACAAACACAGACACAGACACAGACACAGGCACAGACACAGACACAGACACAGACACAGACACAGACACAGACACAGACACAGACACAGACACAGACACAGACACAGACACAGACACAGACACACACACACACACACACACACACACACACACACACACACACACACACACACACACACACACACACACACACACACACACACACACACACACACACACACACACACACACACACACACACACACACACACACACACACACACACACACACACACAAAAACAAACACAAACACAAACACAAACACAAACACAAACACCCACGTACACATGCACACACACACACAAACACACAAACAAACATCAAGCACGCACAAGCAAGCACAAACACACACACGCACACACAACAACACAAAGCATACACACACACACACAGATAAAACTTACACACACACACACACAGACACACACACACACACAAGTGACGCACAGAGACACTTTTAACGTCGGGACGAACTGATGCATCAAGCCAGCTTCGGCCCGCTACCCGACGCAAGGGATCCTTGGAAGGGTGAACATCCGGCTTGCTTCACTCACGCTTGTTCACCAGCTCATTGGTTTGTCGGCTTGTCGTTGTCGATTCCTAGGTCCTCCAGTAGAGAGGTTAGAAGAAGAGTACCCTTTTTTTTCTGTAGTCTATCTATTTTAGTGGGGGAACCCTCCCAACAAAAGGGTGAAAGGGCACTTCCCCCTCTCCTCAGACTTCATTGCTATGCCCCATGGGCCTAAGGCGGGGCACGGGGCACGGGCCCCTTGAGCCGCAGCCAGCGACGTAACTTCATGCCTTTGGCTCGGGCACGGATTTGGCCATGAGGTCAAAAGGCCAAATCGGTTAGCCCCCAGTGAACCTCCGATTCAATCCAACCGCTGAAAAAAAGGAAGCCTAAAATGGGCGGTGAATTCACCAATCCCAACCAAAATGAGATCCACCAAAACGGTTTTGACAACCACAGCCATGTCATCCATTGAATCTGCGACTCCCACAACCTGAGGATCTTCAGTTCAGCAACGCTTCAGAGTCACTAAATGAAACCCTGGGACTAAAATGGACGAATTACAGGCCAGCTTGCCGTAAAATAGAAACAGAATGTTTTCAGATTGGCTTCTAGGTGAAAGACACAAAGAAAGAGGAAATAAACGGTCTACAAAAACTCTGGCAACGATTCGACTTTCCTTTTGGGACAATCATGCATTAAGGGCATTTTGGCGTACCAAGGGATGTCGCAAATCGCCGCATGTCGCCGCTTTCTCTCCCGCGGCAACGCGGGCTGTGCATTAACAGCGGCAGAGTCGATTGAAACGATGGTCGGCCGAGCCGGCGGTACTTGATTCTCACATGTAGTTCGAGTGAAATGTGTGTGTGTGTGTGTGCGTGTGTGTGCGTGTGTGTGCGTGTGTGTCTGATTCTGTGTCGGTTTCTGTTTCTGTGTGTTTCGGGTTCTTTCTGGACACCCTCAAAATTTGGCGAAGAGCTTCCCAAGTTTACACCCAGAGCCAAGCACCCGCGACTTGCAACCGGACCGCAGGACTCTCTGACTCACCCTCGTGAAATCGCCCGGATCCTGGATGATCCCTCCATCACCTGCGTCATCCTCTGAAAGTCGATTCCTTACTCGCCCGAAGAAGGCTACTCTGGCGGCACCTTAACAAAACAACTTCTGTCCCCAGATGAGTCAACCTGTCCCATCAATAGGGGGTGTTCCCTCCAAACACCAAAAGTGAGACGCCCCTCCCATGAAAATCAACCAACGGGATATGAATCCGAAATTTCCGTTGACTGATCAAAGTGAAGGCGTGCAAGGTCGACTGCAACTAAGATTCGTATCCGCTTCCCACCTGACACAATCCACACCTGGCTCGGCCCCCCGGCTTGGAATTGCCTTAGCTTGCCATGAAAAAAAGGCACACCCCCTTCTCGATTTGAAGAATAGACACAGACACGTCCATACTCAACATCACCAGCTGTTGTCAAAAACGATTCCTCCATGAACTCAGAGGAATCCAGAAACAACTAAAAACAACAACACAAAAGTTGAAACCCAGCAGAAACAAATACTCAACACAAGCCCAAACAGACATGGCATCTAGTAGAAGAAAACCCATACTATAGATACAACCTACTCAGCAGAGTTAACACAGCGGCTGCGACATCTGCTCGGAAATACAAAGACGTTATGAAGACAACAAACAGCTGCACACTCAACATTTCAGGAGACAAACGGCGGTGAAATCCACCAAACAAGAACACAATAATTAGTAGTGATATTCACTCAGCAAAAGACACCAGCAGAAAAATTGTCTACCCGCGAAGAATGACAACCAGAGGTAACGTGTTCTGCTGCAAAACCTATCGACTGGCAAAGCTACTCCGAGCAAGAAACCGGCGCAACTCCAATCCACTTCATTTTGAGAACGGTAGTGAAATCTCCCTAAGACATAGGAACACTGAAATATGAACATGAGAAACGCACGGGCAATAACTACAACATAGAGCAATACAGTCAGACAAAAGGATAACTCGGCAGCAACATCTTCTCAAAATAATCAAACACGGCGGTGACATATGCTTGATAGATCGGTAGACAGCTACTCAAACAAGACACGTAACAGACCGGCGATATCCAATGAAAGAACGAACACCCGACAGTGGAATCTCAAACCAGTAATCAGGTTCCCTCTAAGTGGTCCTTGGTTTGGTGGTTTGGAGGTTAGGGGGGTTTTCCAGTTGCCCTTAAGAAGCAGGGCTTCAAATTCAATCCACCGGGATCGAAACCACCAATTGGGGGGACACACTGCCATAACATTCAACGCACTAATCTCTCAGAAAAAGAAACACCGGCTCCGATTCAGCCAGCGACAAGTGACATTAATTAAACAACAAACAACAACAAGCAAAACATCGGCAGTGCCAGTGCTTTTGCGAGGGTACCCCTTCTAGGTTGGTTCAAGGGGGCATTTAATGAGAAACTGGGGTGTCCGAATGCCATTTTGAGACTTGTAACCCCCCCCCCCCCCCCCGCCAAAGGACAAACCCACGCGCTTCGCTTTCGCGTCAGGTTGCTGGTGGCAGGTCTCCAGCTGGTCTTGGCATTCCGGGAAAAAGGGTTTGAAGCCGCTGCCCGTCTCGAAGAGCCATGGCCTCGTTGCCGCCGCCTCCGGCACGGAGCCTCGGCAGAGCCGCCGCGGAGTCGCCGCGCCTTCCGCAAGGAGCGTCATGGTGGCGAAGTCCACGCGCATCCTGCGAGTCCCACATTGCCAGGATCCGGCTTGATGAAACGCTTGGCTTGCGCATTTTTGAGAGGTACACACCCTCGGACGATGAAAGCTCCCAGAAAGCCTCTGAGTCGTTCGCGGGGAGGGAACCTTTTTGTCAAACAGCCGAAAGGACAAAGATCTATCCTCAGCTGGTTTCCTTGTCTGGGACAATTAAAGGACTATCTAGACCATCTAGCACCGCGAACCGTAGTTTTCCAGAATGGTCCAAAACTGGATCGAAACTCACCCCACAACCCTTTCCCCCAAACCCCCCCCCCCAAACCCGCCCACCTCCCCCAACCCCCCACACATCTCCCCCCCCCCCGAGCGCGCTCCTGGGGTTTTCGTTGACCCAGAGCTGCGAAGGCCCGCCCCGCTGGAAGCTCCGAAAGGCGGGCTCCAGGTCGCAGCCCACGGCCCGGTAGCCCCGGTAGCCCGCCTCGCTCTCCTTGAATAAATCCATCTTCCAGCGGCCCGGAAAAACCAGGGTGTGGGGGGGTGTGGGGGGGTGTGGGGGGGGTGTGGGGGGGTGTGGGGGGGTGTGGGGGGGTGTGGGGGGGTGTGGGGGGGTGTGGGGGGGTGTGGGGGGGTGTGGCGGGGGGTGGGGGGGTGTGGGGGGGTGGGGGGGTGTGGGGGGGTGTCGGGGGGTGTGGGGGGGTGTGGGGGGGTGTGGGGGGGAAGGGGGTGGGGTTTGGGGGGGGGGGGGAATTGATTCAATATTCCCGGGGTTCGTGCTACTCAACGTGCTTTGGGTCTAAGTCACTATAGTCACTATATGGGGGTTGATCAAGATTCCCGACCCCCAAATGACTATGGGCAACTTTCCCATTTAGTGCTTCCCAATTCGGTCGTACTTTCCTTTTGGCGGTTGCTTTCCCATTTAGTTACTAGGTCCTCCAGTGGAGAGGTTAAAACAAGGGCACCTTTTTTTGTTCTGTAGTCTATTTTGGTAGGGGAACCCTCTCCCAAAAAAGGGTGAAAGGGCACTGCTGGGGGACCTTGCTGGTAAACAACTGAGTTAAGCCTCGTGGGAAGATATCAAAAAAACTATGTCCAATGGTGAAATCGCTTCCCTTTAACAACCAACAGGGGAAAAGAACAAATCTTCTTTTCAGCGAATGCAAGTCAATTCGGTGGGGATTCGGCTCGGCACCCCCCAATTGGGGTGGGGTCCAAATCCTAAGGACGAGCCCAAAACCACCGCCAAACACTTTGGTGCCTTCCCAGCGCTGTGGGGATTTGAACATGGAGTCTTCTGACCCAAAGGTTAGCCGAAAGAAAGGGGTCCTGGCCATAGGTGTCCTTTTAGGGAAATAGATGGCCCTGGTAGATGATTCAACCACCAGGTAAACCAGTGCCATCTATTTTTGAACCAAAACCACCCAAAAAGGGCACCTATGGTCCTGGCCCTTTTCCCATTGATTCGGAGCACAATGGAAACTCCTCATACCTTCCGGTTTTGGAGTGTAGCCAGGTTACCAACATACTAAGTAAGCACCGAACAACCAAGGAAGTGGGTGCCAGTTCATTTCCTTCCGCTTCAAGGACTCGAGTTTCACATCCAAAGGAGCAACCCTTGGTAAGCCCATGGACCAAACCCAAGGCGTTCCTCCTCGCTGCCTTGAAGCCCCTGATTCCAAGCAACACTCTTTTGGAGCACTTGCATCTGTTCACTGAGATTTGAACCATACCCGCGTGGCAGGGCGCGACTTTCGGTGAAAAGGCGACTGTTCCCGAGCAAAAGCCGACTTCCCCCGACCTGGCTTGCACAACACGACGAAGGGTCCTTTCGGAACAAAGCCGGCAAATTCGATGGCACAGGAATATAGGGTGGACACTCTGAGCTCACGGCGAGGCATTGCTTTTGTGTGACAGCTCGCGGGTTGGGCACATTGGCAGATAAAACTATGGGTGCGGATATACTTCGGGATTCTTTTCTGTTTTTTGTTTTCTCGTCCGGGCCAGTAAAATGTCGTAGTTTACAGCATTTTCTCGCGAAATTGACGCATTTTACACTAGCCCGTCAACATCCCCAGCATCGTTTTCAACATCCCCCGCATGTCTGGCCAACATCCCTAGCATCACCAACAAATCGTGGGTAACAAAATCGGAAAGAACAAAAAAAGCTGGCGGGTTGACGGGGTCAAAACAAAAGATGATTCAGATAGGAGGGCATTTCATGATGTTCGCAGAAATGATGATTCGAATAGGGGTGCAATTCAATCTCTGCAAAAGTCTAAAAAGTAGGAGGGGGGTTTGGGGGGGCGGCAGCCCCCCCATGACGTTTGAAGAATTGATGATTCAACTAGGGGTGCAGTTAAATCTGTGTAGAACATCTAAAGCGTAGCGGGGGGGTTGGGGGTGGCGGCAGCCCCCCCCCATGATGTCGGTAGGGATGCAATGATTCAAGAAAGGGTGCGATAGAATTTAAAAGGCAGCGGGAGGGTTGGCGGGGGTGGCTTCCCTTATGATGTTCGAAGAAGTGCATACATACAGACATACATGGATTACACAGATTACCTAAAATATTGTATTTTGCAGCATTTTCTCGCGAAATTGGACGCTCGAAAAAGTGATGATTCAAATAGAGGTGCAATTCTGCAAGAAATCTACAAGTAGCGGTGGGGTGGGGGGGGGGGGGGCGGCAGCCCCCCCCCCATGATGTTTGAAGAAGTGTTGATTCAAATAGGGGCGCAATTACTCTGCAAACAATCTAAACAGTAGCGGGTGGGTTGGGGCGAAGAAGTGATGATTCAAATAGGGCGGAACTGGTGATGCTGATGATGCGGGAAGCCAAATCCAAAAACCAATGAAAGGGTGCAAAATCCAAAAAGCCCAGAGAGGAACTGTGAAAGCAGAGGCTGCGAAAAGCCAAAGCCAAAACCCACCTGCCGAAGAGGAACTGGGAATGCAAAGAATGCGAAAGCCAAAGCCAAAAGCCACCAAAAGCCGCATAAACCAACAAAAAGCCGAATAGCCCAGAAGCCAAGAAGCCAAGAAGCCGAAAAGCCAAGAAGCCAAGAAGCCAAAAAGCCAAGAAGCCAAAAAGCCAAAAAGCCAAGAAGCCAAGAAGCCAAGAAGCCAAGAAGCCAAGAAGCCAAGAAGCCAAGAAGCCAAAAGCGAAAAACCAGAAAAATCCTAAAATCAATACCCCTCCTAAAACTATTGGCGTTGGCCTCAAATGTCCTCCAGCACGAAACGTTATCCAAGTACAGGTATTGGGTGGTAAAAACCCGCGAATGTGATCCCCCGAATGTGATTTCCTGGTTGGAGAATAGATTCCCTTTACCCATGAGCGGATGGAAGGCATTGGCCTTCAGGGTTCAGGCTCTGAGGTTCTGAGAGTCCTGATCTTATACAGACTCGGTGCCAGTTGGATGCAGCACCTCCTGCCAAAAGTAAAGCCTTCGTCAAACGAGACGAAGACTCTTCCACAAGCTGGTCTGTGCAATGCTCTGGAGGGTAACTGGCCATGTTCGACCAAGATGCGTAGGACCACGCCGGCGGCGCTTCCTCGGAGATGGTCGCCGCGGGGTTCGCATCGGCGAACACCGCCAGGGCTGCATCGGCGCAGGCTCGGCCGGTGGCAGCGGCCGGGCTGGCGAGCACTACTTGCTCCTCGGGCATGGCTTGATGAGTCCGGCTCCGAACGCAGCTTTCAGGTGCCATTGGGCTGTGGGTCAAAACCAATGGTACCATTTTGGGATAGGTGCACCACCCATTTTAGTCTATTTTAGCGGGGATTGGGATGTTCACTGGGGGTACGGGGTTTCGACCCAGCAATGCCCCGTTCAAGTCACGGACATACCCCCGATAAACTCGACCCCGAACCGCAGGTGCTCAAAGCCGATCTCAGAGCATTTCAGGTTCTATGAGTGTTGACTGAAGGAAGCCCCCCTCCACATCTATATCGCGATAAGCCGCTGCATCTCTCTGAATGGGGAAGCCCCGCAATGAAGCGAAGAAGCGATGAAACTTGCACGCAAGTTTAAACGCCTAAAGGGCTGCTCGGGAATACAAAAGGAGCAAACCACAAAAAGTGTGAAGCTCACTTTTTGGGCAGAGTGGCCAAAAGAAGTAACCAAACTTGTTTTCTACCACTTGCATGTTTCAGACCTCAAAAGTGACAAAAGCACGAAACGTAACTCAGAAAGTGCGAAAATCCCGGATCGGAAAGGGACATGTGTTTCTTCCAGACCTCTGGTCCTCTCAAGGGCCCTCCCGAACGACTTGATCTAGCCTAAACAATTCGCACGGAGCATCGTCTCTGAAATTACTGGTGACCTCTACATGGCTTTGTTTTAAATTCGGGAACCCATCTGTTGGTTTTCCCCGTGGATCCATTTGCCTGTATACTAAGTTACCAAGACCCCTTGACACCCTAAAAAAAACTAAACGGAAAATAGTGAAGGTCTACCTACTATAAGGGCTTCCCTGGCATCCACCGCGTTTCCTTTTTGGTTTCCCCATGAAAATGGCATCTGGGTTCTCTTTTGGTTTCCCCTTTGCAAAAAAAAATCGGCACCGGCCAAACCGATCTGCATAATGGTTCCCTGTTCAAAGGCATTGTGAACGAACCCGTTCCCACAACCAAAAGGAGCCTTAAAAACTGTGGGTGGAAGAACTGGATAGATGAAACCCTACAAATAATGGGAGCAAACCACCTACCAACTGGTGCAGGATTTTGTCCATCCACAGTAGGGGCACTGCAAAACTCAGCGAAACATACCCGTCCGCTTTTGGCTTCCCTTTGGGGGAATCTAACTATCTCGTGCCCCGCAATCACTGGCTGAGCTCCCCGCAAAGGCGCTTCCCAAAACCAGCAACGCCTCACCCAGGGCGCGCCCCACTGCCTCGCAGACACAGAGAAGGGTAGCCTCCAAAGAACCTACACCCAAGAAACATCTAGCCGTGAGGTTGCAAGGGACCCCATGTTCTCACGAGGCAAGAAACTATCCCGGGGAAAGACCTTGAGCGACGGGACACTTCCAGATGGAGAGTTTGGGTTCGCTCCAAAAATGGGGAGGGGGGGGTGCCCGAAAAAACGAGTCATTTCTCAAACCGATTTCTTGTTAAGACAAAGAACATTTTTAGTTGGCAATCCCCTCCCTGACAAGGCCAAATGGGGTTGGACTTGAAGAAATTGCAGTGTCTTTGTCTTCGGGCTTTGGAGCAGGGCGTGATGGCAAATGAAGCTTGTCATGACAGAATCCTTTTGACCTGGTGCGCTGTTCACCATCACTTCATCCCTTCCTCCAGAGATGAAGCTTGACATGGACAGCATGACACGCAAATCTATTTTTTGCCCGCGCTCACGGTCCATGAATGGAGAGAACAAGTCAGAAAGTTCTCCGATACGCCTGGAAGTTCAAGTGATTTTGGCTAAATGACCCAGGAACGCCCACACAGTTTGGCTCCATCAAGGTAGCATAGGTTCATAAAGGCCTCCTCCCCGACCGTTTGTCAACGCCAGCAAACCCCTTTTAAAACCACAACATCATTTTGCCCCACCCCTCCCCCAAAAAGCAACAACAAAACCAACAACTCGATCCCTGTTCAGAAATGTCAAACCCTTCGGCTTCGGACTCGCGGAGACGCCTGGGGCTCGTTCCTGAAGACCCCGCAGCCCGCGTCCGGCAGCACCAGGCAGTTGGCCCCGGCCACAAAGGCCGCCACCAGCGCTGCCCGCCACCGCGCCTTCAGCGCCTCCGTCTCGACGGTGCTCGCGGGTCGCGACGAAAAGAGGAGACGGCCATGGGGTTATTTCCTCCTTTGGGGGAAATAGATGGCCCGGATGATTGAACCACCAGGTAAACCCGGGCCATCAATTTTTCGAGCAAAACCAAAAAGGACACCTAGGCCCATGGGGGTGAGGGGAGACTCCATGTTTAAATGTTCAAATTCCAGCGCCGCAGATAGGAAACAGCTTTGGAGGTGTTTTCATCTGGGCTCGTCTTTTACGATTTGGACCCCTTACACTGGCGCAACTCTTGGATTCCTCGGGGAAAACAAAAGTTCGTTGTGCGTCACCTTACTGAACCGAACGTCACTTGAAATTGGCTCGAAAGTGATGTTTAAAGCCAAAAGAGGCAATACTGGGACCCCTGCCTGGAGTCTGCATGACCCCTAGAAAAAGGGGAATGACCCCGTTTTCAAAGGGTCATGGAGACTCCAGGTGCATTAATTCTCTAAGAGTTGAGACAATCTCACAAGTGTGGACCTGAATCCCCATCGAAATGATGTCCAAAAGTCCCAATTGGTGGTTTCGATAGGTGGCTGGTGGTGAAATGGAGAGTTCTTCCCATCTGCCCTCCACAAGGGTTCCAAGAACCCAAACAAAATCCAAACCACCAAAAAAGAAGAAGAAGAAGAAAACAAAGAAAAAAAACAACAGTATGATTAAGACGGGGATACCCGATACCCGATAAAACAAAAAAAGAAGGGATACCCGAAGCAAAGGAGTCGCCAATGTTGAGCATCGGTCATTGATTTCGGCTTCCGCGCGGCCTCCATGTACTCGGTGTGATCTCGGGGCGCATCCACCGGGGAGTCGGACATGCGCTCGTTGCGGTTCGGCATCGCCACGGAGATCATGGCCTCCATTGCTGTCCCAGGAAACAAACGACGCCAAGCTGGGGGGACGTACCTGGAGTCTCCATGACCCTAAAAAAGTGGGGTCGCAACCCAAAATAATGGGGTCATTGACCCATTTTTGAAGGAGCTGGTCAAATCAAAATACCAGTTTCTGTTTGCTGTTCCTAGGTCAAAATTGGCTTGCTATTGAGAACCTAGCAACGAAGCCAAAGGCACTAAAAGGAGAAGCCACGAAAGAAAAGGAAACCAAGCCATATTGATCCTTGGGCTTTGATCATCCCAGAGGCGTTCCAATCCGAACAGAATTTCATCACCCGAATCGAGGCTTGGGCTTGAAACGAAGTGCCTGTTGAGTCATTCCCGCGGCTCCAACTCCCGATGACAAGGGTGACATTAGTCCCGGGTGCAGAAAGAATTCCATCAAAAACAAACAAACAAGATGAACATAAAAAAACAGCCAAAAAAACAACAACAACCAACAAACACACAAACAAACAAACAAACAAACAAACAAACAAACAAACAAACAAACAAACAAGCAAGCAAGCAAGCAAGCAAGCAAGCAAGCAAGCAAGGAAGCAAGCAAGCAAGCAATCAAACAAACAACCACACAAACAAACAAACAGCCACACAAACAAACAAGCAAACAAACAAACAGGCAAAAGAACAAAGCAACCAAACAAGCAAGCAAGCCAACAATCAATCAAACCAGCAAGAATTCTACCTTCGTGGTTTGAGCATGGTTCCCTGGCCTGTCTGTCTGAGCGATATGGAACCCAAAGGATAAAGGGCTTCAGTTTGGCTGCCCCTTACAAGCAGCCCCTTTTTGGGGCTTCCCGAACCAACAACACCCGGCGATGCATAACTCAAGTGGCCTGGACCAAGCAAAGGCTTGGCCCCAACCGGCGATATCTGAAACCGCCCAGCTGAAATGCGAGGAACGCTTGTGCCAAAGAGCCAACAGGGGAGGGCACACCATTTCAAACGCATCCCGTATCAGCTGTATCCGCTTAGGCAATTTAACGCGAAATGAGAGGAAGGACAACCCGGAGCTCGGGCAAGCAAGTTTGTATACATGTGACATCAGGCACAGGATGCGCGAGGGTCTATGTGTCCCTCCTGGCAACAGGATCGCTTCCAATGGAAACTCCACCCCAAATTGACCCAGGTGATCTCTAATGTCTAAAACCTATCTCCGCTTAAATCGTTGTGCTGTTCTCTCTGCAATTTTCGAACTCAACCTAAGTGAGGTCTCCAAAATGGATTTGTCACCTCTTGACGTTCCCCCCCACCAAAGCGGTGTCAGTATCCGCACTGAGGAGTCGCGCTTCGAAAGAAGTATGCTTCAATTTCCGACTTCACGTCGGCCAGACCGAGGTCTGCGAATGATCAAGCGCACGAGCACTCAAATAAGCCCAGCTGCCGGACCCATGGACGTGCCATGTGGCCAACCACATGACTCCCCCGGTGGAAACACGGAACTTCCACTCAGTTGTTCAGTGACCCTGGAAAAAAAAGGGAAACCTTTTGGGGAAGACCATTTTTAGTGGGACAGCCACCAAAAAAAGAAGGGGAAAAAGAATTGGTGCCACTGAACTGAGTCCACGCCTGCAGCAAAAAGGGTCGCTGCATGAAGGGGTAGCCTTCGTTGGTGCCCCGCCGAAAGACTTCCACCCAGGGCGACAGCAGCGCCCCATCTGCAGGTAGATGCGGCGTCCTGGGAAAAGGATCGCTAGTTCTCGGCAGGGGTTCCAATAAGGGTGGCAAGCAACAACTTGCTTTTTTGTCGGCAGGCATTCCCTACTGAGCACCGGCAAGTGCTGTCTTTTAGCTGTTGCTCAACATAGGAACCGCCCAGTTGAACTTAGCCGGTAGAAAAAGGATCGGAACCGTTGAGTCTTGGAGTTGACTTCCTTAGCGGTTTCAGACTCTTTCAAATCAAAGAAACAAATTTTCACGGGGCCCGGCATGCACCGCGCCGGTGGACCCACTCGTCGCTTTTTTGTGCCGCGGCGCCAGCGATCCCCCAGCCAGGGGGGAGATCTGACGTTGGCCTCATGGGCCAACTGCTGGCCCCGCTGCAGCGAGGAATACAAGGTGCTCTGCACCTGGGACATGGGCTCCAGATCGTCGAAGAACTGCCTGGAGTCTCCATGACCCTTTCTTAAAAATGCCAAAATTAAGGAAAAACATGACCCCTGTTTCTACTGGTCATGGAGACTCCAGGTGGGGGGGTCACGGCATAGTGATCTGTGTTGGAACCCCTTTGTGAAGGATGCCTCTGCCTTGGCGTCACGGTCACTTGCCACGGCCTTCGGGCTTTACTCAGCGGATGGGAACGGTTGTGGGAGAGCAATGGGAGAAATCAGCCGCGCAAGATTGGAACAGCTTCCCCTTCGCGGGGAAACTTGCCTCTTTTCACGTGTCAAACTCGGGAAGTTTGGATTTCCTGGTGTCCTGTTGGGTTCCCGAGAACACACCCAACCGATATAGTAAAGGGTGCCTCAGCAAAAGAAATTGGACGCAGCCATTTGGGAACCTCAACCTAAACATAAGGCTACCTCCAACATCAAAATTGGCACCAAGAACAGGGGTTACTGCGGCATGCGCCAACAAAGTCCACTCCGCAGGGCGTCCCTACATGGGCCGACTGTTGAAGGTTGGGCCAACAAAACTTCGCAACAGTCTCCCTTCGGCTTCCCTTCAAAACCACCAAGCATGGCCATACCGAGCCTCAAAACACAGACTCGGAAGCCCGACCTGGAGTCTCCACGACCCTTAAAATATGGGCTCCTTACCCAAAATTAACATGGTTAGACTTAGGCCCAGGTATAGAATGTATATTATATTGTTTGCTTCCCTTTGAGTCACTGGTAAAATGTAAAATGTATCCTAAGTCTAACCCAGTTAAGGATGGCGCCCTTTCTCTAGGGGTCAGAAGAAGACTCCAGGTACATATTGATCCTCGGCGCGCACATGGACTCCTCGAGCGCATGCCTGCCCCCGCTGGAGAACCCGCCCCCGCAGTGGTACGCGGAAGCGGCGTTCACCGCCGCCACCTTGTAACCTCGGTACCCATCGGGACGTGGGCCAAACCCATGGGGCCCGAGAGGTCGACATCTCCGCCCCCCCCGAGAAAGCCCCCCAAGAGGTGGCAACCACCCCCCGCAGAAGGGCACAGAAAAGGAAGCCCCAAGCCCAGGGCCTTCGGGCACCCGGTAGGCCACCATAGCAACGGACATGTTTTTCTGTCCAACGGACAGAGCTAGGAACTACTGTGTCAAGAAAGCATGTCATTACCTGAATTCCTCAGGAAGGGATGACAGTGCCTACCAAGTAAAGCATGTGGTTTGACCTTGGCACAGCGAACATGGGTTCTCCAACTGGCCCCAATGGTGGGGTTCCTTCTGCTTCTCCTGAAAGACCGTGGTCAAACTTCTGAACCGGCGAAGGCTTCTCAAAAATGGACCCCTTTTTGCCTTGGTGGTTGAAGGGAAACTCATTCCTGGCCCCTGTTTTGAAAACCTTCATGGCAACTCCTTGCGTGCAAATAGGATTCCTTATCAAAGATGACACCCACCACAAATGAGCATGGTTCCACAAACAGGGCACCCTGCCAAAAAAATGTTCCAAAATTGCGATCGTGATGTGGGGTCAACATTTGGTGCCTGACGGAAAACCATGGCCCATGGCCCAGGTTGCTCACCCCGTTCCCCCCACAGTTTCCCATCTGGGATGTGTTTTCCATTGGAGATTTGACCATGGGTCAAAATCCGGTACCCCCAGTGAACATCCCAATCCAACCACTAAAATAGACTGGAATGGGTGGTGCACCTACCCCAAAATGGTACCATTGGTTTTGACCCACAGCCATTTGAACATGTCTCCTTCTGCGCCGAATCAAAACATGGGGTCCGTTCTTCCCCATGTTTGGTTCGGGTCAGACCCTGTTTCATCATTCGCTTCCCGCTTCCCCGAGCCGAACAAAAGACCGAGCGAGCGAAAAAGAGCGAGCGATTGATTGAGGCGCGCCTTTGGCGCACCACGCTTCCGCGGACTCCAGAACGGTCTTCTGCTCAAAGACAAGGCTCGAAGTTGCGGACCTCGAGATCGCGCTCAGCGCCAGGCGCTCAGGCGCTCAGGCGCTCAGGCGCTCAGTTAATGTGATGCCCAAAGGAAGCCACCGGCTGTTGAGGGTTTCCTATATGTCGATTCTCACCAGGACATATAGAATCTCGCAAGAATCTTGGTCGTTTTCTTGTTGGCGTCCAAAATGGACAGCTTGAAGCCGTGTTTTTCAGAATGGGTTGTGCTGACCTCCGAGTAACGGTAACGCCTTCCACATGCGCAGCTAAGCAGCGGCTCAGGCAAGGAGGTGTCGGCAGTGGGCCAGAAACCACAGGAGGGGGACACCAGCTTGGTGCCCGCCACGCAGCGGCTGATGTGGCGCAAAAGCACGGTCTGGTTGCCTCGGATTAGCTCGGCTGGCCGGCACCCGGCAGAAAATAGGGAAAGGCCCTGTTTGTCCAGTCCGGCCTACTTGTACCTTTGGTGTACTTGTTGAAGCAGGCTCCCCCCCCCCCACGGGGGCGAGCGGTTTTGTGCACCAAAGCTGTGAGTCGCTTGCCTTGCCTGCACATAGCACCACAGACCACACGGAGCCATCGCAAAACGCGGCCAACAGTGGAGTGGAGTGCCTCTGGCACTCAACTGTGGGTGGTATCTGAAAACTGGCATTGGCATCAGTTACCCTGTTTCCAACACAAGTTGCCGAGTTGGGTGGTTAGAAAAGAACCGTCCAAGCGCAGCTGCAACGCCGGGCTTCTTTTGAACTCCTTTCACAAAGCTTTGAGTTTGGGGGGTTCCCATCTTGACAGCCGTAGCTGCCTATGCTTGGGAGGCGCATCATGGGTGAGCCGGGTAAGCCACAAAGCTCCTTGTAATTTCTGTAGAAACATCACCAAATTTGAACATGCGTCATCTAGCGCAAGAGCAATATGTTTTGGCCTCTCCTTGCTTCTCATACTGTGGATGGACGAAATCCTGCACCACCTCAAAAACCCTGGAATAATAATTTCCTTAATAATATTAACCAAAAACCAATGGTGTCCAATGGATTCAACCTGGTGCGAAGGGATTTCGCAACCATCCACGATATGGAAACCCATACCGCTGCCCGATTCATTGCAAGTCTTAGCTGATTTCGTCAGGAGAGATCACCAAGAAGCTGGAGAACGCTGAGCCTGAATCCTCAAGACTAGACTGGGCTGCCCTCAGATCGCCCGCTGAAAGTGACTCACTTTTAGTGGGTTAAATGGAAACTACCACTAAACACCAAAAGGCCAAAAAGCTAAGGAACCGGATGGTTGGGAGCCACCAAGTAGACATGACCCCTATCTACCATGGTTATAGCGGGAATGTAATGCATATGTATAATAATAAAAACGATACATATAAATAATATGGGGACGCCCCACCAAAACAAAATGGGTTGTCCTTTTGGATTCGGTACTCCCAAAAAAGGACACACCTATATTAATATAGTAAAGGCCTTGCCTTACTGTGTCCTTTCTCAAATCAGGGACTAGACGCACTACAAAATGGCCCCTTTTTTGGAGGTTCGGCTTTGGAGGTTCCGGGCGCTTTGGGAAAGCCACAACGTCAAAAGATCACAGCCAGGGTGCCCATTCTGTCCTCCATCCTGCCTTGGACTATGAGCCCAAACAAATAGGTTGGGGGTCGACAAACCCGAAAAAGGGGGCTTCATAGCCACATTTCTCCACTTGGGGCTTGACTCGCACTGGTGGATCCACGCGTAAAATCCAGTTGGTGTCCCTTTTTGACCTCAACAGGTACTCCCAAAAACGCCCACCGAAGGCCTCTTTGGCCAATTGCCACCCTCAAAGTTGCCGTCAAAGCACCCAAGACGTAGCCCAAACACTCCACGCAGCGGCTGGTCTGACCTGGATGCAACTCACCAAAGGAAACACAGGCAACCAACTGAATGGAACCTCCACCCTGTTCAGTGGGAGAAACCGGGAACCGTCTGGGTATGGGCTAAAAACCTCGAGGGGACTGCTTGTTTTAGTCCTGCAGTCCACTTATCAGGGCAAGGTGGATGAAGGTTAGTCAGTCTCAATGGCCACAGCGTGGCGCCAACGGATCGACACCAGGAAATCTCCTTGCCAACTCGGCTGCCGAAACCAATTCAGCCTGGACACGCAAAAAACCGAGCGAGAATCTGTGCTTGTCACATTTTGCCACTTCAGGATGATGCGGATGAGGATAAGGATAAGGATAAGGATAAGGATGATGCTGATGATGATGATGAAGAAAATGATGACGACGATGATGCTGATGATGACAAGGATATCTCAATCAAACTTGAAATGCTGCATTAAACCCTGACAGAAAGAGGTAACCTGGAACCAAGACTTGTCCACCATCTGCGCCCGTTTCACAGGAAACAAGCCAACGTGTCCGATCGCTTGCACCAAAGGACAAAAGGTGTGTGTGTGTGTGGCATCCGAAAGAAACCGAGTTGTTAGAACCCATTTAACAGCTCATTTTCCGGATCTCCTGCTGGCTGGGTCTCAACCCTCCCATGGACAGAAATCACAATATGTCTTACATCTCGCCAACAACAAGAAACGTCCATTTGCTTCGTTGCTTAAGCCGCCTGAAAAAAACATAAAACCGATTTTCCTTTCAGCAAATTTGGAAGGAAACTGTATCCTAAAGGCGAAGTATAATAGGTCCTCCAGTAGAGAGGCTAGAATCAGGGTACCAACTTTATTATGGTTTGTCTATTTTGGTAGGTGAACCCTCCCAACCAAAAAAGAATCGGTAAAAGTTGGCACCTAGCTGGGGGACCGAGTATGGAGAGCCCAGGAAGCCAGGCGCCTGCCACTGCTCTCCTGGCCGCCCTCTCAGGCTCGCTGTTCCCAGTGCGGAGCCAGGTGTGCGTCCCGTCGCTGCCCAAAGCTGGTGCGCTGGCCGGGTCAACGTGGAAGACATCCCTTGGCCCACACACGGTTTTGTCAGTTTTTGCGGCCAACCCCACAGGTTTTGGTCAGTTCTTGCGGCCAACCCCCTTCTTTCTGTTGGCTTTTGCGGCAAGCCGAAAGGTCACCAACCAGTATAGGGGGGGTCTAGCCAATTCCCGCCAACCCCTTGCTGAAAGGGGGGGCGCTAGATGCAAGGGTATGTTTTGAGTCTACGAGCTACATCATCATACTTGCTCCCTTAGGCACTGGGGTTGGGGGTGATGCTAGTAGTGCAATCAGCTTTGATCACTATTCCTTATATGTAATCACGCTGGGCTTTAACACATATCTCCAGTAGTGATAGATTCCCTTTAAAACCAAGAGATGAACATTACATAATATTCTTAAGCAAATGGACGAGGGGCACAAATCCTTGTCGTTTGCCGAAGAAGAAATTAGTTTCTTTGCACTCGCTGAGGCTTGATGGTACCCTGCTCTTCCAGGGTCGACATGCGAAGGAAACCAGGATCTGTATCACCGGCAAATGTTTCAATGCGTTCTGGTGTGTCTTCTTCCTCGTCTGTGCTTCCTGCATGACGTACTCATGTGATCGACACATCGCTGCGTTGCTGGCAACCAGTTCAGTTTACAAGCAGAGTCGATGAAAAACACGTGTCGCCTGGGGTTGGGTATGATAGTTTGTTTTTTCCTTCTTTTTTATCGGGCGTACTGACGACCAGAGTAGTCTACATAATGTTGCAACTTTGCACGTATTCATGTAACCGACAGATGAGCAAGCGGCAAAACCTAAGACTACTTTGGGCGATTTCGAGCAACTGGTTATTCCCCAAACAGTTTACTGTGAGGGGTTCTAAATTCATTTAAGGTGGCTCGCCTGTTGCCAAGCCCTAGCCTGGATGCCTGGCACAGCTCTCTGGGTGGACGGGTTCATTTGTCTCCCTGTGTCTCCCTTCATTTGTCTCCCGTTGTCTCCCCGCCTGGATGCCTGGCACGGCTCTCTGGGTGGACGCGTTCGTTTGTCTCCCTGGGTTCACTTGTCTCCCTTTGTCTCCCTTCATTTGTCTCCCGTTGTCTCCCAGCCTGGATGATCCAGTCTGGGTGGACGGGTTCATTTGTCTCCCTTTGTCATTTGTCTCCCGTTGTCTCCCAGCCTGGATGCCTGGCACGGCTCTCTGAGTGGACGGGTTCATTTGTCTCCCTTTGTCTCCCTTCATTTGTCTCCCAGCCTGGATGCCTGGCGCGGCTCGGGTTCATTTGTCTCCCTTTGTCTCCCTTCATTTGTCTCCCGTTGTCTCCCAGCCTGGATGCCTGGGTGGACAGATTCACTTGTCTCCCTTTGTCTCCCTTCATGTGTCGCCCGTTGTCTCCCTCCCTTGATTTCTCCCGTTGTCTCCCAGCCTGGATGCCTGGCACGGCTTTCTGGGTGGACGGGTTCATTTGTCTCCCTTTGTCTCCCTTCATTTGTCTCCCGTTGTCTCCCAGCCTGGATGCCTGGCGCGGCTCTCTGGGTGGACGGGTTCATTTGTCTACCTTTGTCTCCCAGGATGTCTGGCACCCCTTTGTTTCCCTTCATTTGTCTCGCGTTGTCTCCCAGCCTGGATGCCTGGCATTGTTTTTTTGGTGGACAGATTCACTTTTCTCCCTTTGTCTCCCTTCATTTGGCTCCTGTTGTCTCCCAGCCTGGATGTCTGTCACGGCTCTCCAGGCGGACGGATTCACTTGTCTCCCTTGGTTCCCCTTCATTTGTCTCCCATCTCTGTGGGTGGAAGGATTCATTTGTTTCCCTTTGTCTCCCTTTATTTGTCTCCCGTTGTCTCCCAGCCTGGATGCCTGGCACGGCTCTCTGGGTGGACGGATTCATTAGCCTGGATGTGTGGCACTCACGCTCCGCGGTTTCCTTCACTTCCCGCGGTTCTGTCCTTTTGGCGGGGTCTGGTTTGCCTTCGGCTTCGGCCCTGGCTTCGGTCTTTCCTTGTCTTGTGGATGTTGGGGACAGGGTCCTCTGTCTGCCCTTCATCTGGACTTCGATTTCGCTTGGGCTCGTGGTGGGTCGTCTTCCTTGTCTATCGTTGGCTACACCCTGTCTGTTCGTTCAGTGCCTCGTTATCAGTTGCGGTCCCGAGCTGACGATAGCGGTGCGCTGCGGCGCGCGGCTTCAGCTACGAGAAGGCTCTGTTAACCCCCCGGTGAAACAAACGTGAATCACGCTGGAGTTAAATCCTCTATCGATTCGTCGAGGATGTTCAACGAACCTTACGCTGAGATACCCAGTGGTGCTCTTGGCACCTGGGGTTGTCCCGGCTCTCCCGGCGGACGGGTTCATTTGTCTCCCTCTCCCTCCATTTGCCTGACGGATTCATTTGTCTCCCTTTGTCTCCCTTTATTTGGCCCCGGTTGTCTCCCAGCCTGGAGACATGTCACGGCTCTCTGGGGTGGAGGGGTTCATTTGTCTCCCTTTGTCTCCCTTCATTTGTCTCCCGTTGTCTCCCAGCCTGGATGCCTGCCACGGCTCTCTGGGTGGACGGGTTCATTTGTCACCCTTTGTCTCCCTTCATTTGTCTCCCGTTGCCTCCCAGCCTGGATGCCTGGCACGGCTCTCTGGGTGGACGGGTTCATTTGTCTCCCTTTGTCTCCCTTCATTTGTCTGGCACGGCTCTCTGGGCTTTGTTTCCCTTCATTTGTCTCCCGTTCAGCCTGGATGTCTGGCACGGCTCTCCAGGCGGACAGATTCACTTGTCTCCCTTTGTCTCCCTTCATTTGTCTCCCGTTGTCTCCCAGCCTGGATGCCTGGCACGGCTCTTTGGGTGGACAGTTTCACTTGTCTCCCTTTGTCTCCCTTCATTTGGCTCCCCTTGTCTCCCAGCCTGGATGTCTGTCACGGCTCTCCAGGCGGACGGATTCACTTGTCTCCCTTGGTTCCCCTTCATTTGTCTCCCATCTCTGTGGGTGGACGGATTGATTTGTCTCCCTTTGTCTCCCTTTATTTGTCTCCCGTTGTCTCCCAGCCTGGATGCCTCTCTGGGTGGACGGATTCATTTGTCTCCCTTTGTCTCCCTTTGTTTGTCTCCCGTTGTCTCCCAGCCTGGATGCCCCTCTGGGTGGACGGATTCATTTGTCTCCCGTTGTCTCCCAGCCTGGATGTGTGGCACTCACGCTCCGCGGTTTCCTTCACTTCCCGCGGTTCTGTCCTTTTGGCGGGGTCTGGTTTGCCTTCGGCTTTGGCCCTGGCTTCGGTCATTCCTTGTCTTGTGGATGTTGGGGACAGGGTCCTCTGTCTGCCCTTCATCTGGACTTCGATTTCGCTTGGGCTCGTGGTGGGTCGTCTTCCTTGTCTATCGTTGGCTACACCCTGTCTGTTCGTTCAGTGCCTCGTTATCAGTTGCGGCCTCTCTCTGTCCTTGCTCGCATTTGGAGTCCCGAGCTGACGAGAGCGGTGCGCTGCGGTGCACGGCTTCAGCTACGAGAAGGCTCTGTTAACCCCCCGGTGAAACAAACGTGAATCACGCTGGAGTTAAATCGTCTATCGATTCTTTGATGATGTTCAACGAACCTACGCCGAGATACCCAGTGGTGCTCTTGGCACCTGGGGTTGTCCCGGCTCTCCCGGCGGACGGGTTCCTCTCCCTTCATTTGCCTGACAGATTCATTTGTCTCCCTTTGTCTCCCTTTATTTGGCCCCGGTTGTCTCCCAGCCTGGATGCCTGTCACGGCTCTCTGGGTGGACGGATTCGTTTGTCTCCCAGCTTGGATGTCTGGCACGGCTCTCCGGGCGGACGGGTTCATTTGTCTCCCTTTGTCTCCTTCTTGTTGTCCCCCAGCCTGGATGCCTGGCACGGCTCCCTGGTCATTCGCGGTGTATTCCGCGGGCACGCATGTGTGTTTGAGGCTCAGAAACGTGTGTTTGAGCGCGCGCGTGCGCTTGATCAAGCCACAGGCAGCATGCTGCGGATGCACGTACGAGTGCTTCAAGTAAATGATTGTGTGTTCTTGGTGTGTTCCAGCTGACCACATCGGCGCGTTCCAAGTGAACACGCACTTTTTGCATGTGACCACATGAGTGTGTTCCACGTCAGCACATGTTTGTGTTCCAGGTGAAAGCATGCGATTGTTCTGATAAAACACATATGCGATCCGGTCAAAATTCCTAGTAAGGGGGTTTAGTCTACAGAGGCCACCGTCGCAGTCACTTTGTGCAGTTTTTCATTCACACAAAGCGGAGTCCTGCAAATACCAATGGATTGCCCGCTCCCCACTGGAGGCGCTAGGATGGCGCTTGGTTTGCGCTAGGGTCTTCGGTGATCTTGGTTTCCAAGAGTTGGCGCGTGGGTTGCCGCGATGGGCTTTGCGTGGCTTTCAAGGGTGTAATGTTGCAGTTCTTACTTAGTACTTGAAGCCAGCCCGCACGTTTACCTTCATCTTACGTGGCCTTAATATGTCAAATCCACACAGATGGTCGCCGTGACTCCAAAAAATACGGCGAACCCGCGCTAGCCGCGCGCTAGCAAGGCGCTAGCGCAGTGGTCAGCTGTGACCGGTTCCCAGTTACGCTTCAATCCAAATTTGCTTCCGCTCTCCTCGCATGCAATTATCATGGAGTGCGATTTGCTGGACAAAGGGGAGAAACAACGGCTGAGGCAAGACGGCAGGGATGCCTTGTACCGAGCATACGGAAGATTTGGGTTGCGTATTTCCCTGCGAAAGCAAATGCTTTACTGAATCGATACGAAGAGTTGCCACAATACGATCAAAGCACTTTAGCAATCGATACGAAAGACACTGTGCAGCTAAGCGAGAAAGAAGCGCAATGCGCCGGAAAGCTTTTGCTAAGCTGAAGCCTGTAACTGCTGGAGACGCATCCGATACTGATAGTACTAGCAGTAGTAGCAGCAGCAGCAGGAGGCTCGCGCGCTAGCAATGTGTTGCAAAAAAGCTAGATTGATCGTACACGAACACTATTTTCCTACTTGGAACACGCATATAAAACACAAGCGTTGTTCAAGGCAGAGCCCCATGGAATAGCGCCTCACAGCCGGCTTCGGGAACTTGATGTATGTGTCGCCCAGGCGTGCAGGAAATGTAAATTCCATGTGAACACATTTTTGTTGTCCAGGTGAACGCATGTGTGTTGCACATTTGTGTTGCACATGTTTCTCCACATGTGCACACACGTGTGTTCCATGTGTACACATATGTGTGTTACAAGTCAACACAGAAGTTTGTTTTGGTCAAACATGCTTGTGTGATCCAGGTCTGCACCAGTGTCGCACGTGAACACAAATGCCTGTTCCAAGTGAGCGCATATATGGGTTCCAGGTGAACACATATGTGTGTTGTAGGTGAACAGAAATGTGCTTTCCAGACATACACATATATGTGTTCCAGGTGTACGCATGTGTGTGTGTGTGCGTGTTCCGGGCGCGCATATATATATATGTGTGTGTGTGTGTTCGCGTGTGCACATATGTGTGTTCCACATGTACACATATGTGCGTTCACGTGCGCACATATGCGTGTTGCACGTGTACACATATGTGTGTTCACGTGTACACACATGTGTGTTCTTATCAGACACGTGTATGTGTTCCAGGAGAACACATGTTTGTTATCAGATGAACACGTGCGTGTGTGTCTGCTCCGCGTGCACTTTTTTTGTATGTGTGTTCACGTGCACACATTGTGTGTTCTCGCGTGCGCACATGTGCGTTCCAACTGGACACGTGTTTGTGTTCCAGGAGGACACATGTTTGTTATCAGATGAACACGTGTGTGTGTGTGTGTCTGCTCCGCATGCGCATGTGTGTGTGTTCATTTGCACACATATGTGTGTTCCACGTGCACACATTTGTGTTTTCACGTGTCCACACATGTGTGTTCCAATTGGACACGTGTTTGTGTTTCAGGTGAATACATGTTTGTTTTCAGATGAACGCACGTGTGTGTGTGTGTGTGTTCCGGGTGCGCATATATATGTGTGTGTGTGTTCACGTGTACACATATGTGGGTTCACGTGTACACACGTCTGTGTTCCAATTAGACACACGGTTGTGTTCCAGGAGAACACGTGTTTGTTATCAGATGAACACTCGTGTGTGTCTGTGTTTTCCGCGCGCGCATAAATGTGTGTGTGTTCACATGTGCAGTACACATGTGTGTGTTCCACGTGTGCTGTTTTCACGTGTACACATATGTGTGTTCACGTGTACACACGTCTGTGTTCCAATTAGACACACGGTTGTGTTCCAGGAGAACACGTGTTTGTTATCAGATGAACACTCGAGTGTGTCTGTGTTTTCCGCGCGCGCATAAATGTGTGTGTTCACATGTGCAGTACACATGTGTGTGTTGCACGTGTGCACATGTGTGTGTTCACGTGTGCGCATTTGCGTCTCCCACGTGTACACATATGTGGGTTCACGTGTACACACATGTGTGTTCCAATGGACACGTGTTTGTGTTCCAGGTGAACACATGTTTGTTTTCAGATGAACACTCGTGTGTGTGTGTGTTCCGGGTGCGCGAATATATGTGTGTGTTCACGTGTACACATATGTGTGTTCACGTGTACACACGTCTGTGTTCCAATTAGACACACGGTTGTGTTCCAGGAGAACACATGTTTGTTATCAGATGAACACGTGCGTGTGTGTCTGCTCCGCGTGCACTTTTTTGTATGTGTGTTCACGGCACACATTGTGTGTTCGCGCGTGCACACATGTGCGTTCCAACTGGACACGTGTTTGTGTTCCAGGAGGACGCATGTTTGTTATCAGATGAACGCGTGTGTGTGTGTGTGTGTGTCTGCTCCGCGTGCGCATGTATGTGTGTTCATTTGCACACATAAGTGTGTTCCACATGTACACATTTGTGAGTTCATGTGTCCACACATGTTTGTTCCAATTGGACACGTGTTTGTGTTTCAGGTGAATACATGTTTGTTTTCAGATGAACGCACGTGTGTGTGTGTGTGTTCCGGGTGCGCATATATATATATATAAATATGTGTGTGTGTTCACGTGTACACATATGTGTGTTCACGTGTACACACGGTTGTGTTCCAATTAGACACACGGTTGTGTTCCAGGAGACCACGTGTTTGTTATCAGATGAACACTCGTGTGTGTCTGTGTTTTCCGCTCGCGCATAAATGTGTGTGTTCACATGTGCAGTACACATGTGTGTGTGTTCCACGTGTGCACATGTGTGTGTGTGTGCTCACGTGTGCGCATTTGCGTCTCCCACGTGTACACATATGTGTGTTCACGTGTACACACATGCGTGTTCCAATTGGACACGTGTTTGTGTTCCAGGAGAACACATGGTTGTTATCAGATGAGCACACGGGTGTGTGTTCCGGGTGCACATATATGTGAGTGTTCACGTGTGCACATATGCGTGTTCACGTGTGCACATATGTGTGTTCCACGTGTACGCACATGTGTGTTCCAATTGGACACGTGTTTGTGTTCCAGGTGAACAGATGTGTGTTTCACGTGAACACATTAGTATGTGCTAGGTGAACTTTTTTTGGCATCTGACGACATATTTGCTCTCCAGGTGTGCACATGTATGCGCTCCAGAAAACGCATGATTGTTTTCGAGGTGCGCGCATGTGTGTGCGATTTAGGTGAGCATTTATGTTTGCTCACGTGTGCGCATATGTGTGTTCCACATGTACACACATGTGTGCTTTAATCGCACACGCGGTGTTCCAGGTGGACACATGTTTGTGTTCCAGTGGTATACATATGTGTGTCCCACGCGTACACACATGTGTGCTTTAATTGCGCGTCTTTGTGTTCCAGGTGAACGCATGTGTGTTCCACGTGTACACACATGTGTGTCTGAATTGGACACGCGTTTCATTGTGTTCCAAGTGAACACACATGTGTGTTCCACGTGAACGCATTAGCGTGTCGTAAGTGAACACATATGTGCGTTCCACGGTTGCACATGTGTGTGTGCTTTCCAAGAAGCACATGTTTGTTTTCCAGCTCAACACATTTATGCGTGTGCCGCAGGTGAATGTATACTGTTTCAGTCGTATACGTATGTGTGTTCCACGTGTACACACATGTGTGTCTGAATTGGACATGTGTGTTTGAACTGCCCATGTGACTGCGTGCTTGCGCGGCCACACTTGCGTTCACGCGCGCGCGCTCGCCCGCCATCGCGCGCGCTTGCCCAACCTCAGTTCTGGCGCGGTGCTGAAGCGCGAAGCACGCCAGCAACACACGTGCAGCAACGCAACGCGCGCCAGGTTCACGACTGCATCATTTTGATTCATCCGTGTTGAAGCGCAGAAAGCCACAAGCTGTTGGCATGTTTGTGCTCGCCCGTCAGCCCTCAACTGTTTGGGGTCTCTGCTGGTGTAATTTTACGGCCGTTAGGTAATTTATGAAGTTTCTTCACTCGCTATAGATGCACTGTTGGAGGTCAGCAAGTTCAAGATATTATTGAATACAATAGACATTGTGAATTGTATAACTCCTTCAAAAGTCAAGACGCCAGAGATATGGACGATTTAGAAGGCGGTGCTAATCCTCGTTGGGATGATGACTGGCGACATGCTTATGCTACTGGATTAGCAGAATTTATTGATGCTAATAATGAACGAGGAACTACTGGAACAGCACCAACCGCGGCAACATTTAAATCAGGAGACCATAATAATTGGGGTCATTTAACTTCAAGATACACACGCCATTCGGTTGCAGGTTTTCCTGGTGGCAATACTGGTTATATGAGATTAGGACATAAGCCTTGTTGTGGTGTGTTAGAAAGCAATTATTATTTACCGCTTCGTTATGCACCACTTGAGTTAGAATATACAATTGTATCGGATGAGCACACACCAGTAATTACACCCGTTTCTACTCGCGATGCAGCGGGGGATTTAATTGACACCACCTACACTGACAAATATGGATATTACTTTACAACCGGCGATACTTCAACAGAGTGGGAATTGAGTAACGTAATCATTCGAGCCGATGTCATAACCTTGGACAACACGGTCAATAATAATATAGTAAAGCATTTGTTAGTGGGTCAAAGTTTGAAACCAGTATTTCCTATGTATCACACTATGACTCAATCATTCAACGCGGCAGGAATTGAAATTAATATGAACATTGTTAAATCCGCTTCTAAATTGAATGGTTGTTTCATTACACTATATCGCCCACCAAGAGCCGGGACAGATCCACAAAATACTAATTATTGCAGACAAGACAACTACATTTACAAGCGATGGAATTATTTTTACAATCCTATGATTAACTCGCGTATCTTTGATGGTCCGGATGCAGACGGAGATGGTCGCGCAGCATACCAAGGAAAAGGGTTTCAAAATCCTGAACTAGACTTGACTTGGCAATTACAAATTAATAGTAAGAAATATCCAGAGATTGAATGTCAATCAATTGCAGAAACCGTATATTATTTAAAACGAGCATTACACTATTTGAACCCTGACCAAGATGCCTTCAGTATTTCCTACAAGCGGTTTAGAGAAGATAAATTTGTTATTGGTGTATCCTTTGAGAAAATGCCAGATACCAATTTCACAGGTTCTAATACCAAAATGGGCGGCTTACTCGTTTTTAAATTGAAAGGGTCAAACAAGTCATTTACAACCGATGAAGATGTGAGATAATTGTTTGTGCATATGATTTCGGAGTCTGTTCTGGAATTGAGAGAGTCGGGCAGTGTATTATATGATTAAATTTTAAATCTATGATTAATATATAGTATAAATTTCATAAACGAAATATTTAAAAAATAAAGGTAAGATATTCTTACAATCCTCGAAAATCAAATATAGTCCATTTGATTTAAAAGATAATGAATATCTAAAACATCTGCACGAACAAATGCAGTTAAGAAACTCACAAGAAGCATCAGTAGCATTTAGAAAACATACACAAGAAGGACACGCCAGAGCAAATTATCAAAATGAATTAGACAGATTAACAATGGAACTACACCGCCCAAATCTACCACATAGCACATTAGAGCACCTACAAAAAATAATTGAAAAGTTGAAAACAATAACATTTACTTAAAATATATCGATATAATATTTTATAATTAATATTATATCAATATGGCAACTACAGCAAGTTTAGAATTAATAAGTCCATACGCAAAATTTGGACTCAAGAGACGACCTACTTATGAAGAAATCGCTAACTTAATAGGCGAACATGATTTAATAACGGGAAAACTACCTAACAGAGATGCTACATTTTTTAAAGCAAGTCCTCAGGGCAGTTTTTTTGATGGAAGCGACCACTTAGAATTATTGAAAGACCAACAGATGAGAATATTAGACAGGCAGATGAGAGAGATAATGATGAGACAAGAAGCACACGGTAACGGACACACATATGCACTGCATAGAAGAAACACGGAAGCAGAAGCACCACCACCACCGGAACAACAAACAGAGCCAATGGTTCAGCGTGATACAGAAAGTATGCAGGAAGCATCGTTAACAGCACAGTTAAGCGAGATGGCAAGAAAGGACGCCGAGGCGAAACAAAAGAGAAATCAAGCGTTTGCAAATGTTTTAGCAAAAGGGAGCGATGCACTAATCAATACCCTTGCATCAAGCAAATTTTACACTAAACAAATACAGGATATCGCTAGATCATCAACAGACACAGGAGTAGAAGCAGAACCAGAAGCAGAACAAGAAGCAGAAGTAGTAGAAAAAGCAGAAGAGGAAGGGCGAACAGTTTCCAATTTGAGCCCAGCAGATGCAAAAATATATGACCGTTTAAAAGAACGGCATTCTGATGAAACGTGGGATGTTATCAAACCAGCATTAGAAATATTGACAAGCGTTAAACATAGAACCCCGCGTGAATTTGCTAATAATACATCCGAAACGAGCAATGTAGTTAGGAATATGTATGATTTAGGTTTGGTGTCAGAAAGAGAGTTTGACGGCTATTTTAAAATAATACAGTTGCTTGATAATACCAAAGGGAAAGACAGCAAGGATGCAATTAGGGTAGATTTAGGAAAATATTACGGCAACGTGATTTATTACAGATACATAGCAAAGCAAGCACAAGTAGAAGGGGCAAGAAGCAAGTCGCAAGCAACGCCTCCCAGTCGTGCAAGCAGTTCCAGCGGCTATCCATAAATATTAATATCAAAATACAATTAACAATGATTATATTAACTAAAAATATACTGAAAAGAAAGAAGCAGAAGTTCAATGATAAATATGATGACGACAGTTTTTCAATACATAACCTAACAAAACCAAACACACCAACAACAATACAACCACCGAAACTGATGAAAAACGGCATACCGAGAGAACTTATTGACATTGCAACCAATACAGATACAATTGCCACAGAAACCAGAGAGACTCAAGAAAAGTTATACAATGATGCACTTCAGCAATTAAATATGACATTTGAAGCGTTTAAGGTAAAGGAAAACCAAGAAAATATGTTCAAAATAATGCTTCAAAACTTTTGGCACAACACATACAAAAGAAATGAACCAACAAGAACGCAAGCAACACAAACCCTGAAAAACCAACGCGACACAATGGTGTCAGCCTTTACTACAATGCTTGACAACAACAAACCACCAGAACCACCGCCAAAGAAACCACCAGACGAGGAGGACAGCGACGAAGAAGAACAAAGATTCAAACTGACAAAAATGATAGAAATAATGCTACACAACGGCGCTACAGTAGCAGATGTAATATTAAACTTATCACATAGCGCAATTGCAACAACTATAAATATCGCAGATTTAGTCAATCAAATAACATCAGAAAATGCACAAGGTAGCAGTAGCAATTCATCAAATGAAGCTATTAGTGTTCATAGTTCTCCACCTATTACTGTTCATAGTTCTTCATCTGAAAGTCCAACAGAAATACCAGCACCAACTGAAAACGAAGAAGAAGAAGCACAAAAAGATAATTTTGAAAAATTAAAATCTAAATAATATTATATATAATGTGGTTTTTCCAAAAGAAAACTGATATTGATAATACACCTCTTGATAAATTAAATGAAATTGATGATGAAGATACGCGTGAGCGTCTCTTGATTAAAAGTGTAAAACCACTAAATGAAATATTAATAAATTAGAAGAAGAAAAACAAACACAATTATTATATAGGTTTCCTGTTCAATTATGTAATTATTCATTATTCTGAATCAATAATATTAAAATTTATTAACATTATTAATCAAAAAATATGAAAAAAAAATCTAATAAAACTTTGTTTATCATTATTGATTATTTTAATAGTTTGTTTTCAATCGTAATGAAATAAAAACATCAACATTGTCTATAAATGAAAGTGTATTATTATCAATAGTTTTATTCATAAAATAATAAATATCAAATAAATTATTTGATGTTAAAATACAATTGTCAACAGGACACAAACTTTTATTTGAACTAGTATTAATAAACATAACATAATCAATTCATAATTTTAATGGTTTATGTTTTTGATGTAATTTGTCTAACTCACTTAAATTAAAAATATATGGTATTCCATTTTTAATATTGATATTATCAATTTCAAAGTAATGCATATCATTTAATATGTAAGACTTATACACTGGTTTAAATTTATTAACATAATTTTTAATAATATTGTTATTTCTTATTTTTAATAATCTAACATCACCTAAATTATAAGATAATACTCTTTTTTCATGTCTATTGGTAAATCATAGAATATCATATAATATTAATATATTTAATTATATATTTGTTTATTTATTTATATAACTAATTATTTAATTTGGATTTGATTTATTCATCATTTGCAATTTGAAATGTCTGTTCAAAATTGATATGAAACATGTTGTTAATGTCTTTTGAATTCATATTCACGTAGAAAAAAGAATATGGAGCAAAATTCACTGCTTGACGATACATATCTAATAATTGCTGTATATCAACAATGGCACTATTTTCTTCAATAGCACTCATTAATTCACTGGCATTTAAACGAATGATAGGCGCCAAAACATTATATTTTTGTGCTGAACAAATTACACTTACTGCGTCGTGCCTGCCTCTTGTAAAAAGCCCGTGTAATAATTTACTATATCTAACAAATTTAGGATCATCGGCATGATCGTCTATAACGATGAATATTGAATGCAGTTTCTTTATCTGTTTAGATTTCATCAAATTAATTAGTTTCTTCTGTCTTTCAATTACATTGTCTAAATCTGCTGGATTGCAATTGTCAAAATACATTTGTTCTTTTTCATCATCCACGTGCAATTCATCCCTGATATATTTTTTTAACTTCTGTAAAGGTTGGGTCATTATGAACGCTGGGGGAAAATATAAATATTCTTGCAAATGAATGTCTATAAACATTTAAGATAAGGTTCTGAACTAAGACTGTTTTGCCTCCCGTCGAACTCGCAACTATAATACTTCTAAATGGTAATTTTGGCACGTGCTCATATTTAGATTGTTTGAATTCATATTCAGTTATGTTTATTGGTTTTATTATTGGAACATTGGTCATAGTTGATATTAAAGATATATAGAAAATAATTTAATATTGTTTATTGTATGAAAGCATTGCTATGATATGAATGGGGTCTATCGTGGTAGAACAGGCTCTTTCATCAACTTCAATCATAAGCATTGAGACTAATTAGTTTGAATTAGTTTGAACCTCGCTTGCGTTGTCCAGTGCGAAGAAACCTCCATTGCTGTGCCCTCCGAATATTCTACCTTGCATGAATAATAAGATCAAATAATTATTTTAATAATTATTTCATCTTATTAATTATATGAATAGAAATTATTCAGATTATATTAATATAATAAATGAAGTAGAGAAAGTAGAACATGTTGTAATAACTGATAGTAAATGTAAGAAAGTATGCTACTATACATTAGAATGAATTAAGTTAGGAATACAATATTTCAAAAATAAAAATGTAAATATTAATATAAATGGGAAAGAAAAAACAAAAAGAATAAGACATAACCAATTGCTTCTTCATCTGATGAAGAAAAAGAAGAAATTGTTAAAGAAACATCAGTTATTGAGTTTGCTTGTCCGATGTGTAAAAAGATGATAGAAATCAAAAATGAATTAGAAATACAAAAGAAAGGAAATTGTAAATGCTCGTGTATTCCAACAAGTTTCAAAATAAGTAAAAATGATAAGAAAATGAATATTGATAAAACTAAAGACAGTATAAACTTAGAAACAGATGTTTATAATATTGCTATCAAATGGGGAATGCATGCATCGCCATCCGATAATGGTGATAACGAAACTCAGGAAACTATACGTAAAATAATGAAAAAATAGTATTTAAAGAGTAGATTTAACATAATTGCAACATTTAGTTTTAACAGTTTAGCTTTATAATTTAGTATATATTTACATGGATGAAGGATTAGATAAGATTGTTAAAAAACTGAATAAGGTTTTAGAACAGAATAAGAATATTTTAGAAATCTTGCAAGAAATGGAAAAGAAGAAACCGTTAACAAACAGTTATCAAAGTAAAGAAGTAGATAGAACCAGTGGCGAATATAAAAATAAAAGAAATATTTACTTAAACAAACTTAATACCAAAGAAATTAAAGAACCGAAGTCTTCCACTATGACGTTTTATCAAATTGACTATGATGAAGAATCAGGGATTTATTCATAGATAATATTATCTCAATATCTTTAATAATGAACTTATTAGAGATGTTTAGCGGGACAGGCAGTGTTGGACTTGTTGCAAAAGCAATGGGTTTCAATGTTATTTCATTGGATTTGAAAAATGCTGATATAAATACTGATATTTTGAAATGGGATTATGAACAATTTGATAGGAACCATTTTGATTTTGTGTGGGCAAGTCCTCCATGTACGGAATACAGCAAAGCAAAAACTACGGGAATTAGGAATATCAAATATGCAAATAGTATTGTCTTAAAAATCTATTGATATTATCAAATATTTTGATCCTAAATATTGTGTAATCGAAAATCCCCAAACTGGGTTATTGAAAAATCAGGAGTTTATGGATGAGTTTGATTTTAAAGATGTAGATTATTATAAATATGGATTTAATTACAGAAAGAGGACTAGGCTATGGAATAACATTACAACTTGGAAACCTAGAGATTTATGTAAAAAGGATTGTGGCAACATCAGGAAAAATAAACATATTGAAACTGCGCAAAGACTGCCAAATGGAAACAAGGAAAAATGGGGAGACAATCCAATAATACATAAGCAGGAAGATTTATATAGACTACCTAGCGAATTAATTAGTGAAATCTTGGTGAGTTTGACGGATTAAGGATTTTGAGTTTGGGGTTGGGCTTGAAACTTGAAATTTCTAGGTTCATCCAACGACAAAACAGCATGTTTTTCTTGAAATTAGGTGGGGTTCCCCCTTTTTTGGGGCGACTGTTCCCCCTTTTTTGGGGCGACTGTTCCCCCTTTTTTGGGGCGACTGTTCCCCCTTTTTTGGGGCGACTGTTCCCCCTTTTTTGGGGCGACTGTTCCCCCTTTTTTGGGGCGACTGTTCCCCCTTTTTTGGGGCGACTGTTCCCCCTTTTTTGGGGCGACTGTTCCCCCTTTTTTGGGGCGACTGTTCCCCCTTTTTTGGGGCGACTGTTCCCCCTTTTTGGGGCGACTGTTCCCCCTTTTTGGGGCGACTGTTCCCCCTTTTTTGGGGCGATTGTTCCCCCTTTTTGGGGCGACTGTTCCCCCTTTTTGCGGCGTCTGTTCCCCCTTTTTGGGGCGACTGTTTATTCATATTATTTAATTATAATATATATTAACATTGTAAAACTTTATAACCTTTCATTGTACTATAGTTATACTCTATTTTTATTGAAAATTTATTGTTGATGTTCTTTCTATATGAATGAACTTAACCTTGCCCATCTTTTCTACCATCCAATAACCATATCCTATGAACTACCCTATACTCCTATTTCCACTCCAGCATCCTAACAATGACAAGAATGATGGAATAGAAATGAGAAAAATGTGACTTTTTGAAAGAATTTGAGGTTGAGACTGTTATGAAATGTCTTGAGTGGAGAAGGAGCCCACTCTAACTAATAGATGCCACTAGGTGCCAACAGGTGCCAATAGATTTCAATAGATGCCAATTGATGCCAACAAATGCCTGAGGATGCCAACAACTGCCAGCAAATGCCAATAGGTGCCATTAGGTTCCAATAGGTGCGAATTGGTGCCAGAGTAGATGGCAATAGATGGCAATAGGTGCCAACAGGTGCCAATAAATGCCAATAACGAATAGGTTGCTTCAAACACGATTCCAAACAGGGAAAGGGCTGGCTGAGTCTGGTGCTTGAGCTCTTTGGCATAAGCAGCTCCAGCAGACTGCTGCCCGGCAAGAGCTCGAGCACCAGGCAAATGCTGTCCTCAAGGAACGCTCCGACAGAGCCAGGCTCACAACTCATACTCTGGCAGGCCATGGAAGCCATGGAAGCCATGGAAGCCATGGAAGCCATGGATTCCGGATCACGTGCGTTCTCCTGATCCTCAAACACCTCAAAGAGCTTGACCACATTGGGATGGTCTAGGCCTAAGGCAAGCGTCGGAAAGCGAATTTGTCGAATGTCGAAAGCTGGGGTCCACTGCGTAGAAGGGCTTCCACCTCTCGCACCTCGATCTCCCGTTTCTCATGTGCTATTGAATTGTCGCGTTTCAGTGTTTGTTTGCTACATAAGTATAAGTAACATGAGGGCATTGGCATGCATTGGGATGCGCACCTCATCTCGCCGCCTTCTACCAACTTCATGTGGAGTCGGCTGTCCCTGGCCCGCTTGCTGACTTGATAAGGACAAAGGCAACAAAACGCTCAAGTGCGCCTCATCTTCATCCACGATGAGCCTTTTTCTCGAAACCTGTGAGAACTCGGGCTGTGATGCGGCAATGGAAGCAATGGAAGCCATTTGGACCCACTTGCCTTAGACTTCTTTTTCAGCGCTCGAAGAGCCCTGGTCCAAATGCTGGATCTGCAAGACTCCCGGCACAAACGGCCTGGTGCTCCGATGCCTTGCCAGCAGCACCTTCCAACAGATCTACACAGATCCACAGATCCATTGATCCATCGAGTGTCGGGCCTCCCCAGAGGAGCCAAAGCCTGAGAAACCGACACGCTCAGGCTATGAAGCTTAGGTCTCACCGACTCACCGCTCCCTCTTTCCCTCTTTCCCTCTGTCCCTCCTTCCGTCTTCTCTTGAAGTTTCAGGTGGTTTCAGGGTTTCGGCCGTCCCAATTCGCTGAGCTTCCTGCCGATGGGCCGTGGCTTTAGCTCGTAGACCTGCGCACCCCGCGTCCCCCCGTCGAATCCCCGAGTCCCCGAGTCCCCGAGTCCCCGAGTCCCCGATCCTCTGCGGGGTCGGGTGGCTCTTGGTAGCTGGCATCCGCTCCGATCCCTGGAGAAAAGACGCGTAGATTCCATCGCAAAGTTCTCGGTCCTTCAGTGGTGCCGAAGTATCGTGTGACAAGACCTGGGCTATCTCGCATCTCGCACTGATCAGGCTTGGTGGAAGAAATCTGGGCCACACACAGCCAGGGCTGACCACCGGGCGCCGGCACGTGGGCTTTGCCCTACGCGGATGCCTTGCCGTGCTGCCGTGCTGCCGTCCAAAAAAGATGCGAAACAAATGAGATGCAAAATGCAAGGCATCTGCGATCCGCGCCGACCGGTCGCCAAACCCAGCTCCAGCTTTGTCCAGTCCTCAGCTTAGGCTTTCTGCCCGCCGACCAAAACCGCAAGAGGCAGAGGCCGCAAGATCTTCCCTCGAGCCTGCAGCCGGTCTGTCTCAACACATGGGCGACCTAAACCTGCAAAGGGGTGACCAGGTGACCAGCCAGCGAAAACAGAGATCTTAGAACCCGCATGCTTTGAATGGATGTGTCAACAGTGGATACATCCATTTCCGCTTGACTTGGAAGACGTGAAAACTTGTTGGTTTCAGCCTGCTTTGTTTGTGCCGTTTCCTGCGCGTGGGTCACTGTACCCCAGGCGCTGAACCTGTATTTGATCATTCACTTGCCGCACGTTGAAGTAGTTGCGTGCATTCCTGGGCTCTGGCGATCTCGGCTCCCGCTGCACGGCACAGCGTCGCATCTGGCCGCGCCTCGGGACTCCAAGCGCATGAGCTACATGAGCCACATGAGCTACATGAGATTCGTGAGAGCAGCACATTTGGGTGCTCGGTCGCAAAGCTCACCGCCCTGCCGCGTGAGGGGCTTTGCGACAATCAGATTGCCCATTTGCCAAATTGTCAGGCTTGCTTCCTCACCTCAAGTTCTCTGGGGTCGAGATGGCTCGAGATGGCTTGAGATGGCTTGAGAGCTGCACTCTCGAGGTGGCACAAGGACGAGCCCATGGCGTCACATCTTGGCCCAGGGATGTGCCGGCCTTGCCGTGCCTTGAGCCCAGTGAGAAGGCTCTCGGGACTCCCATGCTCTTGCGCGAAACCCGAGAACCCCGAGAACCAACCTGAGAGCCCGTGTCAAACCCCTCAAGCCGAATCAAACTCAGCCCATGTCGAGTCGACCTGAGACCAACTTTCCAACTCTCTCGACGACTCGAAGCACGAGGGCTCAAAAACATATATCTTGCCACGCGAACATCCAGCCCTGCACCCAACTCTGGAGAACTTCCCCCTGAGATTCGCACGATGACACACGCGATAATTTTGCTTTCAGGGAGAAACCATGACTGCAACTATACCGCCAGCCGAATCATTGCAAAGACGGACGTTCCCCGCTATGATGTGAGAATGGGAATCAGGAGCAACCAGCCAACTCTCACTGTCACTTCTAGATTTACGATGTAGCCATATGGAAAAACATAACACACAAACCCCTACACTTTCACGCTCGAGCCCCGCGGAACTGCGTATACGAGCCACGTGTTCGAGATCGGAGAGATGCAGACTCGCGGCATGTTTTGGCTCTCAAGCCTCGGATGTCGGGTGTGGGTTGCAAACGCGCAATCTCTACAAGCGCGGCGTAACGAAATGCACGGATCCGCTCACGTCTCCGGCCCAAAATGCCCTCTGGTTTCGTGCAGTCCCTTCAGGCGCACAAACCGTTCGCTCGAGGCGTGCACAAATTCTGCCACACAGCAATGCTCTGAAAGCTTGATGAAATACACCTTCCGGCAACAACTCAAGAAAGACAGAATCAAGGAGGCAGTCTGTCCACAGTCTGTGCACAGTTTGTCTCATTGGACTAAAAATCTACGCCGTGCTTGGGCTGCACCAATGCATGAGTCTGAGTTGACAGGTTTCATGAAAAGATGCTAGAAAACCACAATTCCCCAGGCAGCTTCCGCATGGTTCCGCACCTGTATTGTCCCGCGCATCTATAGCACTTGCACAAATTCACCGGGTTGGCGGGTTGTATCACTTAATTTACTTCAACCCACTCCCAGGACTTGGAACCAAGGCCGTCAAGGCCGAGCTCAAGGCACTCGCGGACTGCCGCGTAGGGGCAATCTGCGGCCTTGGCCAAATGCCTGAAAGATCTGAAAGCAAGAGACAACTTGTGAAAATACTTTGGAATTCGTGCTTCCGCCTGAAACAGCAAGCTTGACACATGCCACGGCAAGCGTATGCCGGCCTTTTGCCAAGCTCACTGCAGGATTCAACCCGCCCGTTCTCGATTCTCTCCGCAAGGGAGCAGGAATCGACTTTTGCAAACAAGTAGAACTACATCTCATGCATTTGGCTTCGGCCATACGGTCCATCGGATCGAGTGGCTGAGTGCGCCAAGCCCAAGAACACAAGCAACACAATCTTGCAATGTGACCAGTGTATCACTCAGCTTCAGACACTTAAAATTCGCCTCATGCTGTAGCGGGCGCTAATTTGTGTCTGACCTCAAGCCATCCAAAGCTATCCAAAGCCATCCAAAGCCATCTCAAGCCATCTGACTGCCACTCGCAACTCGCAACTCGCAACTCGCAACTCGCAACTCGCAACTCGCAACTCGCAACTCGCAACTCGCAACTCGCAACTCGCAACTCGCAACTCGCAACTCGCAACTCGCAACTCGCAACTCGCAACTCGCAACTCGGACTGCACTGTCGCACTGGGGCCCGTGCTCTCAAGGCCCTGCCGGCTTTGAGAGTTGGCTGCTTGAAGTTCGAGTCCTTTCGAATGCGTCGAATGCGTCGAATGCGTCGAATGCGTCGACGAAGGTTTGGGAGAAAACAAAAGGCGATTTGGGGCTCTGGCGCTCAGCGCTCTGCGGACCTCGCTCGAACATTTCCTCTCAAGGCAATCCAGAGAATCCGGAGTGGGGCCGCAGCAGTTTCCTTGCGAAGAATCATCGTGCGGAAGATGTGTCTTTGAACCTTAGACCCAAGATGTAACTCAAGTCATGTATTGGCCATTAAGTCGGACCCATCCATAAGTGGCCGGCAGCACGGCGCCGCTCCGCCGCTAGGATTGGAAACATGTGCTCGGCAAACCAGGTGTCGCTTTGGGCCTTTCATGCTTGCTGCTTGGTGGGGCATTTCATGGCACGGGGAAGTCAGGACGAACTGGTGATACCTTGACCCACCACAGAAACCGTATGTCCCGCATCCACAGCCCTGCATTTGCTTTCTTCAATTCTTTGTGGCTCTTGGCATTCTTGTTAAACCTACATTCACCTGTAGACACGGATGACTGCTTTGGAGTGAGTAGAATTCCTCACAATCGGTCTGGGTCCAGGAACGGTCACAGGAACAAGCAAGACACAAACAAACAGACACACACACACACAGAGATACAAACACAGACACAGACACAGCTACGGAGACACAGAGACACACGAGGAGACACGCGCACACACACACACACAGACATACCCATAAAGACACACACACAAAGACACACACACCTCCGCACTCATGCGTAAACCCTACCCCATTCCCCGAGGCCTGCCTTGATGTAAAACTGCATATCTGAAACTTGCTCCTTCGGTCTGCAAAGCAACTGTGCGTGTGCCCCGACTCGAGTTCACCCCAGGGACCGCGGACAACCCATCTGCAAGAAATCCCAAACATGGAGAATCTGGTGCACGCATCCATTCCTCCATTGCTTGTTGGCGCCAAGCCTGAGGAGCCTGGCCAACTGCTCAAAACCCAAGATTTGGCATTGAGGCCATACCAGAGCTGCGGCTTTTTGAAGGCCAGCTGCCAACTCCTTGCGAGTGCTCAGCGGCTCAGCTTGGCATAGCTTTCGACTTCAAATTTCCAGATGCCGAAAGCTCGCGCTCCTTCAGACCCAGCTCTTCCGCCAGCGAGATCCACTTCCCAATGCAAAGGTGGTTGCGAGCCTCGCTGGCCGGGCTCGCGTTGGCACGCACTCAAAGCCGGGCCCCGGCAGCACGGGCTGCCAGGCAGCGCACTGTGATGGCAATGACCTCGAAGGCGACCATCGACTCGACCCATTACTTCCTTGCTTCCTTGCTCTTTGCTTTGCATCCCCTAGGCCGATGCTGAGACACGCAAGAACCGCTCGAAGTTCTCGCAGCAACCGTAGTACCTCAGGTTTCGCTCCGTTTCGCTGGATGGCATGGCCACCCGTTTCAAGGATCGGACTCACTGATCTTCTGTCTCAGCACACTTCGATCCGCCGGATCTGAACACCTCGGCAAGATCCAGTCCGTCTTTCCTCTCTTTCCGCTTTCCGCCTGAAAAACAACATGCGGAAAGATTTCGCATTTCTGTGCTTGTGGCTGGGAGCCCGGCTGGCAGCTCCTCACAGAGAAGTGGCGCACGGACTCCAGGAAGCGCTCCTTCCCAGGCGATTTGGCCGTGCCATGGCAAGCCTTTTTTGGCAATGAAGCAAGACATAGGAATACGCTATATGCGCTGAATGCGTGTCTACCTCAAAGGGAACTCCTTTCAGGATGCCTTGGAAGGGAACAAGAAAACCGGCCCGCCTGGAGGTGTTGCAAACTCTTCGGTGGGCTTTTCTTGTCTCTTTTAGCATGCTCGCTTCTGTTGCCCGATCGGAACGCATGCAACTTGGGAAGCAAAGCGTGTCGTGAGTTTGTGTTAGCTCCCTTTCGAAAACTTATGGCCAAAGGCCTAGGCTAAAGAGAAGAGCCGCAAAGACTGCCTGTACAAGGTGAAATTAAGGTGAAATTGCTGGGAACAAGAAGCTGCCCGCTAAGCAATGGGAAACGAGCAGCCCAGTAGCACCGCACGCGGAGGGAATTCAGGTGAAACAAACAGATCTCAGCATGATATGCCCTTTCTCTCCCGTTCCCCTTCTCTCCCGTTCCTCTGTCCCGTTCCCCTTCTCTCCCGTTCCTCTGTCCCGTTCCCCGTCTCTCCCGTTCCTCTGTCCCGGCACGGTAGAGGGACTCAGCACAGATGACCAGGTCGTGTGGCCTCAGTCGCTCGCGCTCCCTCGCTCCAATCCTTGGGCTTCGTCCCGACTCGTGAAAGACCAGAAAGCACGCCCACTCGTAGACGCACCTGTCAAACCGATCTCTCAACCGATCTCTCAACCGATCTCAATCGGAAAGGCACGGGCCACAGCCGCTGCAGGTAGGACCAAGTCAAAATCACCACCATGCCATCGCAAAGCTGTATAAACTCCTGAAGTCTCAACGCTCAGCTTTGCTTTTGTACTATCCATACAGCCTCGATCAGCTGAATGGACACGGCCATGAACTCTGGCTCGTTTTGTCCTGAACATTCTAGGCCTACCAACATCTGTCAACTCTCCTCAGCTTTGGGTACTGCCAAGGCTCGGATACAGCACTTGTCGATCCAAAAGCGTACCTGAGGCAACGCAGGAGGCTGTTCAAGCTCATGAAGCGTCCGCGAAAATCCATCGAATGGCTATGGCTGAAATTGTCAGGTGAGAAACATTCGAGATGCTCGTCTGTCTCCAGCCTCCTCCCACCGATTGGCATCTTGCAAGTACTCTGCGGCAATGTCCTCAAAATGTCTGAGTGCTTCCAAGAATGGACCCAGTGGCTTTTATCTGGTCCATTGGTGCCCCTTGGAACTCATCCAAAAGGGGGCTCCCCATTGTAAAGCAGACTCCAACCGTCCAACAGATCCGTGCGAATCCCACCTTGGCTGCAATGCACAATTCGGCAGCCTGCAATTCAGCAGTTCTTCAGAATTAAACATGAAAAACAAGCAACCAGACAAGTTCCGCAAAACGCACAGCCTTGACATCCTCGTATTTGCACTTCTTGCCTGGGAAGTTTGTCCACAAATTATGCCGCAAGTTTCACCAGCGTAGACGTTTGTTGCACCTGAACCTTTGAACGTGGGTGAGCACTTGGAGAATAGACTAGACCTCTAAAACGCTTTCAGTTTCGCTGCAACGTGTACCTTGATAGCCAATGAGTTGTGGCATAGACTTTTCAGCGGCGTTTGGAGGTCAAACCACGTTGTAAACATCTCTGACATGGTGAGTCCCGTTTGGCTTTGCGGTAATCCTGCTGAGTATCCTATGGAGATTGCGAATGCCCATGCGTCCAGAACCCTCATTTCCGCTTATTCACGTTTGCGCTAAACCCCCCAGCACGCCACAACATTTTGCGACCGCCCCTTGCCTGCATGCAAATGCGATATATGCATCTGGAACTACGAAACACTTTGATGTGGACATGTTGCAGAGCAAGCAAACCACAAGCGGCAAACCATCATCAACAACCGATTTGGCAGAAAAAGCACCAAGAGAAGCATCAGCAACAACGAGCGACAACAACGAGGGCAAAAGCGACTAGAACAATGCTAGCAGCAACAACAACAACGACCACACCACCACCACACCCACCACCACCACCACCATCACCACCACCACCACCACCACCACCAGCAACGACAACGACAACGACAACGACAACGACAACGACAACGACAACGACAACGACAACGACAACGACAACGACAACGACAACGACAACGACAACGACAACAAACAACAACAACAACAACAACAACAACAACAACAACAACAACAACAACAACAACAACAACAACAACAACAACAACAACAACAACGACGACGACGACGACGACGACGACGACGACGACGACGACGACGACAACGACAACAACAACAACAACAACAACAACAACAACAACAACAACAACAACAACAACGACAACGACAACGGAAACGACAACAACAACCGCAACCGCAACCGCAACCAGAACAACAACACCAGCGCCAGCAGCAGCGCCAACGCCAACACCGGCGCCGGCGCCAACACCGACGCCAGCGCCGCCACCACCAACAACAACGACAACAACAACAAAAGACGACGGCCACAGCGGATGACAACAGCAACCGCATTCACAAGGACATATGAGATCACATAAGCGAGTTTAGAACTGTTTGAAGCTCTTTAAACACAAACTGAAGGTTTTTTGGCGTTTTAGTTTTTGCGTAAGTCCAATTCCAATGGTCTACGCGTCTGCGATTTGTGACAACTGTGAGTTGGCACTGAGGTCCGCGCCCATCACTTCATGCCAGTCCTCTGGCTATGTTCCTAATGGGGAGCCTTGATTTCCTGTCTTCGAACTTTTTGGCTCTTGGGAATTTCTGAAGTTTGGCACTCACCCATCATGCTTGGCTGCGCACTCAACGAGGAAAACCCTTCCAAGGGCACATGGGAAAACGCAGTATATCAAGGTGTTTCAACGCATGTCTAGAACGAACCAGTCGAACTGCGGAACTCGGCAAAGCGCACTTGGCTTGTTCGGGACGCAAGAAACATACACCACGCTCGCCCGAGCAGTTTTTTAACCCCCTCCCAACCACCCCTGCCAGGGGTACCTTTCGGCCCTGGATCTGTTTCTCTGCGACGATCTGATGTGTGACATGGTTGCGGAAAATCCTGGGAAGCACAGCGTGTGAATACATGGGCAGCAAGGGCGGCGAGGCCTTTTTCTACGGCAAGTATGTTGGAAACGGGCGCGCACGTGGCAAAACTGATGTGTCCTTCTTCCTTCAGCGCGTCTGAATCTCCACCTTTTGTTGCAATCTTGGCTGATCTGTTCTGGATCTATGGGACATTCTTTTCACCCCTGCTGGTGCGAACAGCGCCTTTCGAGGCGTGACGCAAACGCGAGTGCGTTGCTTGTTCTTCTTATCGAGAGTCCAACAATCCTGCCTCGCTGGTCCGACGATCTTTGGAGTTGCTACGCCCTCTTTCGTTGGTGATGACTTGTATGCGCATAACAACTTCTGATGTCGCAGGCTCTGCTAGAGGGAACTTGACGCTTTCGCCATCATCATAGACGAAACGGTTGGGGCCTTTCACAGCGATCTCTCCGCGCGCCTGCAAGGTCTACAAGAGCATGTCCGGCGCCAGAAACTGGAACTGGTTGCCTTGTCATGTGATTCCTCAGATGACCAACGCTTGCTTCGGAATGTCGACTCTGGCGCGTAAGGCCCAGTTGGCCTCAGCTAACTCTTCATTGGCATTGGCGCTTGCAGGAAGGCACTCATAGGAAATAAAGTGCTTTGTGTCAATTGCTGGATTGCACGCCAGCTTCCCAGCCATTGTCCAAAAACGGATTGTCTTGCGGGTTTACGCCCGGCACCAATAGCCTTGTTGCTAGCAGGCTGTGATTTGCTGTCACTGCAGGGTTGCGAGAGGAAACTGTGTGGATCAGCTTCTTGTCAGCGCTTTCATGGTTATCATGTTGAAACGGATGATGCATGACTTGTGATCATTGCCTGTTTTGCGCTGATCGTTCCAGCCGGCACGTGGCCTCTAAGAGGCAGTTGCTGAGCGGCGGGTTGCTCCTGTGACTTCTACGAACGCCGGCGAATGTTTTGGTCTTTTCCGCCATTTCCCTGTACGCCGTACATTGCCATCAACAAGATTCTGACACTGGCATTCTCCCTTCTTTCCTTTTTTTCCCCGTCAGCTGAAAGCTTTGGGGTCAGCCCAGATAGGCTCCGGGGTGGTGGCGGCTCTAAGGTAAGGTTTTAGAAGGGTTCCACGTTCCACCAGAATTCCACCAAGGTTCCACAGGGTTCCACCAGGTTCGTTCCACCAGAGCTCCACCAAAAGTTCTGCGAGGGTGTGAGCATTGAGAAGAGCACCTGAGCTTGTTTTTTAATTGCCTTTCCTGCGACGCGCCGGGTCGTCGGGCCGCGTGCGCCACTCCTTCGGAAGGGATTGAAACAGCCCCGTCGCGATTTCCCTTTGCGCCTCTTGGTTTCCTTTTCTTCTTCCTGGTCTTAGGTTCCGCCCTGACACCTTTCTGACTGCGAATGCGTCTGACTGCGAACGCGTCTTCGGTTCTCACGAAACCTTTGTTTCCATCTTCATCTTCAACCCAGGAACCTTCTTCTCCTTCGCGCTCCTTGTTCGAGAAAGTAGAAGAGTTCTTGTCGTGAACCTCTTGGTGGACTGAGTCCGCCGACATTGCTCGGCGTGTCGGACACCTAAGAGAGGATAGAGGATAACCCCCCCCCCCTAACCCCCCCCCCGCCCGACGTCTATTACGTAGGTTTTTGGGGGGGGGGGGGCGTACCGCGCGGCAATTTGATGACGTTCCACTAAACGTAGTCTTCGGGGAGCCGGTGTTGCAAAACAGGGGTCCCAGGCTCGATTCCCCCTGCCGGCTTTTTTGCTGGCTTGGGCTTCCTGCATCCTTTTGCCGAAAATCTGGCAAAACTCTGTGTTTTTGGACATCCTCTTTGCGAAAACGCGAAAAAAACCGTGTATTTTGCGGGAAATAAAAGGGGAAGTGCAAGGATCATGCATGCATGCATGCATACATACATACATACATACATTACATACATACATACATACATACATACATTACATGAATACATGCATACATACATACATACATGCATACATACGTACATACATACATTGCATGCATTGCATACATACATACATACATACATACATACATACATACATACATACATACATACATACATACATACATACATACATACATACATACACATACATACATACATACATACATACATACATACATACATACATACATACATACATACATACATACATACATACATACATACATACATACATACATACATACATACATACATACATACATACATACATACATACATACATACATACATACATACATACATACATACATACATACATACATACATATACATACACATTACATACATACATACATACATACATACATACATACATACATACATACATACATACATACATACATACATACATACATACATACATACATACATACATACATACATACATACATACATACATACATACATACATACATACATACATACATACATACATACATACATACATACATACATACATACATACATACATACATACATACATACATACATACATACATACATACATACATACATACATACATACATACATACATACATACATACATACATACATACATACATACATACATACATACATACATACCATACATTACATACATTACATACATTACATACATTACATACATTACATACATTACATACATTACATACATTACATACATTACATACATTACATACATTACATACATACATACATACATACATACATACATACATACATACATACATACATGCATGCATGCATGCATACATACATACATACATTACATACATACATACATACATACATACATACATACATACATTGCATACATTGCATACCTACATACATACATACATACATACATGCATACATACCTACCTACCTTACATACATACATAAATACATACATACATACATACATACATACTTACATACATACATACATACATTACATACATACATATATACATGCATGCATACATACATACATACGAGAGAGGGAGATTGGGGAGAGAGTGGCTTGGGGGGATGGGGAGGATGGGGAGCGGAGGGAGGGAGAGAGGACGACAGAACACACCAGGGAGACAAGGGAGAGAGGAAGACGGAGAAAAGGGAGAGGACAATGTCGGCGGACTGAGCCGGAGGCTCTAAAGTTTTGGATGTTGGGTCAAAGTTCTTGCTGTGATGGAGAGGTCGTGATACTGTGTCGTCAGCGTCTCATACGCGCTCCGGGACATTGCGCGGATCAGTCGTTCTCTCTGCTCTGATAGATCACTCTGAACGATGAAGAACTGTGCAATTGGGAAATCATTGAGTCGAAACGCGTTGCAGTGTCTGTGCTGCATTCCGTTGACATATTGTCTCAAAGTCTCCAGACCGTGCAGGTTCAGGAATTGCATGCGCTGATTGGGCATAATTTGGCGCCTGCGCCGTGATGCCAAGCATCAGATCATTCCATGCTGCTTTCAGTCGCCGTAGCAAGAACTCAAACTCGGAAATGAAAATGAGAACTCTGAGTTGCCTTTTCGGCGATTGAAGAACCTGCGGAGAGTGGATAAGGATACACGTTGGTCGTTCACTTGACCTCGTAGCAAGGCAGTGCTGAGTCTGTTCCCCAGCGCTGTGAAAGAGGCCCACTCAGCAATGAGTTCTTCGCCTCTAAGCCAGCTGACTGTCCGGCATACGACGGCGACTGAATTGAGCTCTCTTCAACACTGCCGGTCAGCCTGCGCTGGCAGAAGCCTCCATGAAGCTTTTTCCATCTGATTCTGCGGATTCTTGTTGGAAAAGCGAAAAGCCCGCCTTGCGAGCGCAATTGAGCCCCGTACCGGGACCACCCAATCTCGGAGGAGGACTTATCCACGTTGGTGGCAGTCTCTAATGGCCATGGATCCGTTTCTCAACAAACATCTGATGATCTGATGTGTGACACAGGGTATGAATACGTACTGAGAGCAAGCGCAGCGAGGACTTTTTCTATGGCGAGTATGAACTCTATGGTAGAAAAAGGGCCCTTGAGGTAATGTTTCGTGATACAAAGTGACTGCCTAAAGGTCAATGGTCTGCAAAACACGGAAAACCCCCACCCCAACAACATGTCCAGACCTCAACCAGCTCAAAGCCATGCAAATACCGCTTGAATGCATTCTCGCAAGGTTCGACTCTTGACTCCGCACGGAGTCCGCAAGTCCTGTGGGCTACCCCAAGCATGGCTGACCTCGGGGCTCAGCTTAGCGAGAGCTTCACACGCCAGGTGAGGAGTCGGCAAACCGTAGAGGAGCTCGGTGAGTGATGGCCTCGGATAAGATGCTTGGAGCTTGGAGCAAAACCGAATTTCACTGCCTGGAAGTACATCATGATTGAGTGGCCCTGGTGGTTTTGGAGCGGCGCCTGAAGGCCAAATTCCTCGCTCTCCGACTCTCCGACTCTCCGACTCTCCAACTCGTCGCGGCTGTCGAGCGCGTGGCTTCTTCTTGGCAGCTCTCGGACCAGTGATAGAAGTCGTCTCGCCGCTCAGGGTCCCAAAAGCCTAACGAGAATGATCAAGTCAAGCCAAAGCGGAACTCCTGGGTGTGCCGCGTTCCGAGAGCCAACGTGTGTTTCAGGCGCTGGCTGCTGTACTGGGTGATGCCGATCTCGTACCAGCTGCTCGCAACCTGAAGCCAAAGTGTACGAAGTGTACAAAGTGTGGGATGAGCGGCTTGGGAGCAGGGCGCGGCCAGCACGCACTTCGCGGTGCAGCGTGCGAGCCTGGAGAGGCGCCGCTGCGAGTTGCCTTTGCTTTTGGGAGGCCGGCGCCAGCTCCAGGCGGGTATCAGGGCTTTGCCCACCTAGGGACCAAAGGGACCGAAGGGACCGAAGGGACCGAAGGGACGATTCGCTTTACGAGGCAAGTAGGGCAGCAGCCCAGCCACATCAATAGATGCTCTTCTGTGCCGAACTTGGCGCCTGGTGAGGGACTCGCGCGAGCGACTTGGAATGGAACGAGGCTCGCACGGATCTTCTCCAAGGTCGGTAAGGACTCCCCCTCAGCAAACGACAGAGACGTTTGTGTGGCTTTGAGCCTCTTTGGCCTGGGATGCCAAAGAGTCATCCATTGAAATTGTGCCTGGAATCGAAGGGCTGCGCTCAATCCTTTCAGTCATGTTCCAAGGACTGGACTGACTGAGGTACTGTATTGATTCCTTGAAGCATTCCGCGGGCGAAGTCACTCTCAAGAATTCCAAGCTGCAAAACCCACGCCTCATTTCGTCCCTATCGGTCTCAGGCGATTCCATGTTTGTTCCCTGTACCCAGGCAAGGCGTGCAGTGCCAAACCGCACATCCGACATGCGTCCAAAACTAAAACTTTAACGCCACCTCGCTGCAGTTGTCGGCTGTCACTACTTCAGCCGAAGGTTTGCAATCCTCAAGCACGCAAGCTCTTGAGGCACTTGACTCTTAAACTTGAGATGGCTAATGCATATATATATATATATCCACTGGATCAACATGCTCACATCTTGTTTTGCATGCCCCGAATCTCCTGCTCGCAGCAGTCGAAGGTCTGGCAGCTCCGATGCAGTTGCACGCATGGAACGCCTCGCGCCCCTCGCGCCTTGCAAAGGGAGGCCATGACCTGAAAGGCAACGGCGATAAACTCGGCGGGAGCGAGACCCGGAACGGACCAACGGACCAACCCGTGCCGACGAAGCCGACGGGCACTCCTTGTGAAAGTCGAAGAAGCTCCAGGAGCTGAATTCAGCCTCCAGCTGGCGCATCTGCATCCGGATGCATTCGACATCCCTCGCCTTGCCAGCATCCGGCGAACCTGGCAGTTGCGGTGCTGGCTTGCCTTGCGGCAAAAATCTGGGCGGCCCACATCGTTGTGATGGTCTCTCGGTCACCTCAGTCTCAGAGTCTCGTCGCAAGGCAATGCAAGAATCTGCCACACCCCACTTCCCCCGCACCTTCCAGGTAACTTCCGTCTTCTCGCGACCTTGTACGTGATGGATGCGCGCGGAAAGTGAAAACTCAGCTCTGAGAAAGTCGCTGATCTCTGTCAACTCCAAATGAACCTGTGCGAGCGATGAGCAAATCTGCCTTTGCCTGAGCCATGGCTCACATCGAAAAGCGCGTCCGAGATCTCCGTCACAATACCTGACAGCTCAAACTCCAAGAACTCAAAGAACTCAAAGAGCTCGAAGAGCTCAAGCAGCTCGCACGCCTTTGGCCAAGCTTGGGAAGAAGCGGCTAGAACCTAGGCGCGTTCGAGCTCGCGTCCCGTGTGCCGGGAGTCCGGGAGTCCGGGAGTGCCGGACTGTAGGTAAGGTAGAAACTTGTCCCGGCTTGACCTCGGAGTCGAGAGCGCTTCGACGCTTCGGTCTCAATCGGGACAAAGTGAGTGCATGGCTCACAGCTCACACCAACTCCGACTGACTGGGTACTGGGTCCACTGCGGCTTTTAAACACTGGAAAGCGCGCCGACCGGAAATCTCGCTCCAGGACCTGCCATTCCGTGCCCAACGAACGACCTGGGCGTGTTGAGGCCCATACGTGGTGCATATCGTTGAGGTTCTGAATGAACTCCTGGCATATGTCACATGCGAAAGCAGTACATGCCGTTGGAAAAGCAGCTTCCTGCCAGGAATTGCCCATGCCTTGCAGCCACTGGTGCCAGCCTGGAGATTTCAATTCCGAGGAAACTGGATTCCCATGTTTAGGTGTCTTGTCTCCGCCCTTGTACCTGACCCTTTCAGTATGTGGCAAGTGCAAGACGTGGCAAGACGTGGCAATGGCCTTGCCGCACGGCGAATCTCACGAAGAAGGCACCAAATGCCTCTAGACCTAAGAACTGTGAAGAACAAGAACAAGCAGTGCTAAGCAGTGCTCACCTTGTGAAAGGATATCGAGGCAGAAGCAATCTTCCAGATTCGCAGCGGCCGCTGACAAGCATGCCCGCATCATCCCGAGGGTCATCTCATCCTTGGGGACACATTCTACCGTAAGTCTTCCGCATCCATTGTGTCCTCATGCTGCTTGAGCTGGAGGATGAGGGACTCATCCAAGGCTTCTGCATGCAAGGCCTGCCAGTCAGATGCATTGAACCTTCCAAAGACGTAAAGACGTGCGTAAAAATGCAAATTTCAGCAGCACAAAGGAGTTGGATGCAGTCTGATGTGCTTCACACGTCTCGGTTGCCTGGAATTCTTTAAATCAACTTCGGCCCATCTTGACATGCAGCGCATTCTCGCGTTCTCGCCTGGTCCCACAAGCGGTGACCATACTGATGCACGATGAATTCCTTCCAAACCTCCAGTGCATGCAGTGCATGCAGTGCATGCAGTGCATGCAGTGCATGCAGTGCATGCAGTGCATGGGTTGCGAGGGAAAATGGCAACGGACAACACGGGCTGGGTTCAGCACGACATGGATCAGGCCGTGCATCAAGAAGCTACCATACCGCAGTCATTTGCGCACCGCGGCTTGAAGCTAAGCCGACTGCACGGGTCACTTTCGAGAAGCCTTCTGCCACACACATTGTTCAAGAATAGTTAACCAAACAACACATATCCCAAAATCCGCCGACGCCAGTCGAGCGTGTAGATGGCAGTCCGCAACTTGGTCTTCCTTCAAAATCTCTTATCAAAGCCGAAGGCTTTTGGGACTGCTATTTTTTGGGCATGCTGTGCTAAAAATCTGCGTTTCGCCTCGCGCAGGATCTGCATCCCCAGCATCATCAGGATTGCCTTGTTGCCATGAAATTGTTTTCCTTTTTTGCAAATACTAGTGGTGTTTTGCTGCTTCAGGCGATGTTGGAATTGGCCTGTTAGGGGTTTGGGTGGGGCCAAGTGCAGTGATACTTCGAGGAACTGTCAAAATTTGCAAAAACGAGAGTTTTTTGCAATTCCCCACCTGTACGGAGCAGTTACTGCGAAACATCCCCTGCATCATCGTGCTTTTGGAAGTCTATTTTTATGGTATTTCAGGGGGGGTTGCTAGTATCGGTTTTTGATGATTGCTTTTGGGAAATATCGAAAAACCGCTGCATTCCCAGCATTCCCCACATCTCTGGTATTTTCTGTGCTTGGTCAATGTTGCGTATCTGAAAGTCTTAAAAATCTTGAGCGCGAAGATTGGGTCTGTTCCTGTAAGTTGTGCGGTTGCATCCCTTGCATTTCCAGCATCCTCAGCACAGGGACATGAAAAACAGGAAAGTGCCAAGAAGGCTTGTTGTACTTACCAAAAAAATGGGGCCTTGCTTTTATACCCTTTCGGGGGGTGGTTCTGCCGAAGTCAGAGCGGCGTTGTTTGCATTCTCGTTCAGAGCCCCACATGACAGCCCAACATGACGTCCACTGGCGTCGGCGGATCGCGTAGCGATTTCAATGTAAACCCATCCATCCCGGCAGCTTTTCAAATGCATTGGACGTGCGTCCGGCGAGCTCCTGGCAATTTCATTGATCACACGCGCGGAGATAGGATCCCGAATTTAAAGATCCGAAGATCCGGGATCGGCTTCCACTTGGGTTCCTCTTGATGTCATTGATGTCACAATGGCACTTGATACTTTGACGCGAGCCGTCTGACCATTTCGTCCGAGCAGTTCGTCCTGGCTGCATCTCGATCATTGCCGCCACAGCTCTTCCTGGCTTGAAGAAGCCTGGGAGAGCTGTTGCGGGACTTCTTTTTTGGCAAGCCTTGTGCCAGCCTTGTGCCCGATCCACATGCAAGCCCACCCGAACATTCATCGCCTGGGCGAGTGCCTAGACCTTGCATGCAGTTGCAAGTTGCAAGGCCCACACGCAAAGGCAGCAGCAGATTTTGGCGAGCGCCATTCCTCACTCAGCCCCATAGAGCCCCACAGGAGCCCCACAGCTGCATAGAGCTGCATTTCTTCAGCGCTGGACTCGGGTACTCCTTGACCTGCGCCTGGCGAGGTCTAGAGACTACTAGAGACAAGTCCTTCGAATCCTGAGCGCAATGCTATCTGATACTTCTCCCCGATCGCTACAAGGATGGCAGCCTGTGCATTGCTCAAGGATTCCTCACAAATAGGCTTCTGAGGGGCGGGCCCACATCACGAGTCCAAGACCAAAGAAGCATACAGCAAAAATCCTGCATCTGCGGTTGCATGTGCTTTTTCCAATGGGGCAAAGCCGAAAGGAAGTCACTCTCAACTGCGAAACATCACGCATGTGCATCTCTTCAAGAAAATTCAAAAATGGGTCTAGTTGCAACTGTGCCACACTGCCGCAGTGGCAACACCTGAGAGTGAGCGTCGTGCAGTTGAAAGGGAGTTGTTTCGCCGTTGGCATGTTGTCACGGTGGCCTGATTGGCTGCGCATTACATCCTCCGGGCATGTTTGTGCTGAGGCCTGTGCAGGCTGCTCTTGCAGTTTCAAGTCTCAAACGACCGCCGCAAAGGCCTTGGCAAGAATGTGCGTCAGTTGCCTCATTCTCCTCATATCTGACAAAAACAAAGGATGCCCTCAATTTCAAGCAATCCTTGCATGGCGATTAATGCTAAGCAAATTGCGCACTGACAGCGTGCTCGCACCCAGCTGCTCTCCATGCGGTGCAATGAGGCTGGCACTGACAGTCAACGGGATGGACCGCTGCAGCGTCTGCTTCAGCCTATCGTCTCAAGCAGAATCTAGACCAACAAACTGCCCCCACCTGAGAACGGCACAAGGGGGGCAGCAGCAGTACATGCAGTGCATGGGATTCTGCCTCAGAGCTCTTGACCTCTTTTCGCATCGGGCTGTGATTTGCAGGCCCCCGCAGCGACACGCACAAGCCATCTGACCAGGCCTCACAGTGGCACTCCACACTTCTGCCTTTACCCGGACTTCATGGGCCAGGGCCCCGGAATCCTTGTAGTAGGTCCACACATGGCTAGAAAAGCCTGCAATGTGGAATGAGAGCACGGCACCCTCCCAAAACCTGTTCCCTTCCTGCCTGGGCCGTGGACAGGAAAGTCATCACAAACCCGCTCTGCCTTCCACAATGATGGCAACGCTACAGAAGTAGCTCGCTCACCATGTCACCCGTTTTCTGAGAAAGCTGCTGCTAGCGTTTGGCGCCGCAGCTCATGCAAGTCTATCTCGGCCTGCGCCGATCGGGTACGGCTGAGAAGCAAGCCTTACAAACAAGCTCAGGTGATATCCCCAACAGCATGCGGCACTCTTTTTCGATGCTCACGAAACCCTTCGAAACCTTACCTCAGAGCTGCCCCAGACCACCCCGGAGCCCTCGCGGATCTGTCACCGAGCCCTCGCAGAATTATAAACTTGCGCACTTGCCCTCGCAAAACTCTCGCAAAACATTGCGGAACCCCCGCGAACCTCTGCGCAACCTCAGAGCCATCCCGGACCCTGAGCCCTTGCAGAAGCCTGCGGAACCCCGCGGAACCCTGGACTTGCGGCTTGCAGAACCCTGAAAGCTGCCCTGGACCACCCCGAGTCCCCGAGCCTATCTGGGCCGGAACCTCCGAGAGCATTGTTTGAACCTTACACCTGGCTCACCCTGAAACCTCCAAAAACTTGCTGTAACCTTACACCTGTCCTGGCCACCCCGGAACCTCCACAACTTTGCCCAAACCTGACAAACCTTCGGCCGCAGTGCACGGCAGGCCTCACATGGCGCGGTCATGCTCTGCCTGGCTCAGATTCGTGCCAGGCAGCGTCCGTCACGCGGTCGCTCGGGCCTTGCAGGAGCCTCAAGCGTGTCCTGAAGTTGGCAAGGCAACCCACAGCCAATAGCGAGGAATAGGCGAGCATATTTGAATGGCCGCATAGAGTTGTCTGAGGATGATACCGGGGCATCAAGCAGCGGCGCCTTGAAACAGGTCAAAGCAGTTTGTGCATGCTCGACTTGACACAATGCCTGCCAGCTCATTGAGCGCAAAGAGCCTGTTGCTTCCATCACTTGCTGTCAGCTAAAAGGAAGCGCTTGGTGACCGGGCGTGGACATGTAAACAAATCAATAACTTCTGTCTGGCTGGCTGAGTGGAGGGGCTGGGCTTTCGATTGAACACCTGCCCAAACTGCTTTGACCTTGCCGACTCCAATAGTGGATAAGTTACACATCGAGCATCCTACCAGTTTTGGATTGGCACACATTGGCACCGGTGGCCTGTGCTGCGCAGGGTTCGCAAATCCAGAACCAACCTTATGCTCAGCGGCCAAGGGCAGTCTGGAGACGACTTGGCCCGCCGCGAGCTGTTCCCCTCCTAGCAACTGAGTAACTGAGTAACTTGCTTCATGCCAACCTACGACACAAAGCCCGCCAACTGCCTCGATCTGGCTCGGCGCCTGGCTCGGCTAGGGCAAGGATCTCGGGACGGGACCCGGGACGGGACCCGGAGCTCCGTGGCCTCGTCACGCAAGGCGGTGAGGTCCAGCGACTCGACGGACTGCCTGTCGAGCCACGTCAGATCTCCCTCGCTCCCCCCCGCGCCCAACGCGCCTCTCCACCTTCTCCTTCTCCTGCCAATCTTGGCGCGTGACAGCGGCCGCAACGCAATGGGCACCCGCCTCTCCACTCTCTCCACTCGCTTGGTTTGCCATGGATCTTTCCGTTTGAAAAGGCTCAAGCGGGGTTCACTGCCATCTTACTTCTTACGCTGACTACACCCTACGCTCCGCAATGCTGCAATTCAGGTTCCTCGGGTTAAACATGCGGAGGGAAGCTTGACATGGGAGCCAAGGCATGCAAGGCATGCAAGGCATGCAAGGCATGCAAGGCATGCAAGGCATGCAAGGCATGCAAGGCATGCAAGGCATGTTGCTCAAGTCTCTGAGCCGCATGTGATCCACAAGGGATCACGCAGAAACCTGACTGACCGTTGCCTCACTGACATGCAGCTGGAACGCTATTGAAAGATGGCTCTACCTCCCTTTTCCGCAGCGAGGTCTACCTGTTCGTGCCAGGTAAGACGGTGAGACCAACAAAACTTAATTTAAACCACATGGCAGATTACAAGGGCACCGGGATTTGAGTTGCATCCCAAATAGTTATTGGTCACGAAAAGCAGGCGATCTGAACATTTGAACCTGTCCAAACACGCAAAACTCTCGTCTGCCATTCTTTGCTCCTCTCTCGTGACCCCAATCCTCAACGGACCGGCGCTCGGGTCGCCCTTCAGGTCAAAATCGCACGTTCTGGACGAATGTGGGAGATCGGCCTACCGCAACGGCTCAGGATTACGATACGTGGGCCCCACCCCTCCTGCCAGAGGCCTGGACTCGGTGAGAAGTTGAGCACAAGTAGCACAGGGCCACAAATGTACTTTGCCAACTTGCCGTTTGAAGCATGGGATGGTGGCCACTGAAAGTCACTGACATTGTGTCTTGACGTTGCGCCTCTAGCTGAGTCGGTTGCAAGCATCCATGGCCTGAGCAGCAACGCCGATTGTGCCGTGGTCAAAGCAAATCCTCGAACAGACGTATCGACCGAAATTGCCTCAATCCGGCACCGTCAGGACGCAGAGCTTTTCGCAAGCGGACAAAGAGATGTTTGGTCTGTGTGGCACCAACGGCCTGTCTGTTCCAGGCAATTCTGCCAACATTGGCATGCAAGGTATGCAAGCCATTTGACCAAACAGCTAGACTAACTAGCTGATGTGGGGGCAACAACGGCTCTTGCGTGAAGTCCAAAATTCCAAGCCTGTACAAACGCAACTAACGGGTCTCCCTTTGCATCTCTTTGCAGCTCTTAGGCCTTACCACTCGAAGAGAAGTGCCCAAGACACTGTTGCCCAGTTCTCCGGAACGACAGCGCGAAGGGGTGCCGAGGTGAGATGGTTCATGGCACGCTTGTGGCCGTTCTCCAAGTGGCTCTCTTCGCAAGTCCTCACCATCAATTCGGACGGCGCCATTGCGTCAGCCGGTGGTGCTTCGGACAAAATGCAGCGGGGCTGAGGGTCTGCATAGAAGGCGAAGTGCCCGCTCCCTCGTCCCACCACCTCCACAGCCCGCTGCAAAGCCCGCATGTCCTTCACAGCTCCTTCAGGATTCATCATGTCCTGCAAACCAATGGCCGCGAACCGCGCTCCGTGCGGGATCCGCCAGACAGGGCTGAAATTGATCACCTCGAAACGCTGGGAGCCCCCCCCCCCCCCAACTCCACCGGGATGCTGTGGTATCCGTCCGGAAGCAGCAGAATCTCCGACTTGGATCGCTGAAAAGCGGCAAACTCGCCGGTGGGCCTCTCGGCGGTCCTCTCTGACTTCCTCTCGGAGCGAAACGCCTCCACGTCCCGGGGACGAGCCCAGGCGTGCAACGGAGCCTCCCTGTGGAGCATGGCGAAGCGCCTGCGCGAGCGATCCCAGGAGGAGCCTTGGATGTTGAACAAGCCCAAGACACCCAGCTTCCCGGCGCAGTTGGTGTTGAAGATCTTCAGCACTGTCTTCTGGTCCTTCTGTGGATCGCGGAACAGGCAATCCCGGGTAGGTCGAGCGGGGCCATCAGACAGTAGAAGCTCCCCGTCCGGTGCGGCCAGTTGCTTCAGTAGCTCAAAGTCATGCTCACCGGGGCGATCCGACACGTAGATTGGACCGCCAGAGATTGCTCGGACTGCTGCGTGCATCTCACCAGATGGGTGCTTGCTGTGGAACATGTCCCAATCACCAATGAAGAGCTCAGACAGAAACAGGCCGTTGAAGGCGCATGAACAAATGTGGCATGCTTGTGACGCTGCATCATCTGGGAAGAAGTCGTCGCTGACTCGGCAGTAGGCAGCCTGCTTATAGTTGAATAACGCATCATTGGCATGCAGGTGATAACCTCCGAAGCGGAGCCGAAGTGCTTCTGGGCAGATGCCTCCAATGCTGAGATGTACTTGCGAGAAACGGCAGGACCACCGCCCTGTCCCTGGACCTGTGAAAGGACCTTCACACCGTCGACCCCTGCATCCTGCAAGAAGCCGTGGAGGCCATCATAGAGCTTCACGGCACCATGTTCGCCATGCTCGCCTGGCATGCCCAGCTGCATCGTCTTGAAGGTGCTGAACTCCATTGAGGGCTCCACGCCCGAAATGCCCTTGGCGAAGAAAACCTCTTTGCACCGAAGGTCCATGTTAAAATGATCGGAGAGTGGCTCCAAACCGCACCACCCCAGCAAATGGTGCCAGCAGACGCTCCGCACCTCCTTGAGCTGCGCCACCAGGCCCTTCATGCTGCCCTCCGGACGCTCGAAGGCTCGGTTGGACGAGCGCAGGCGCTTGCCCTGGGCCCTGTGCAACCGTCTTGCGATACATCGGCAAGCATTGAGTCAACCCTTGGTAGCACGCCAAACGCCCAGTCCTGGCCCCCTCTATGGCCGAGAGCCTCTCAAAGAGGACATGGGCCAGTCCACTTGGGCGAGGAATGGGATGAGGAGACTCCGTGCACGGCTTGTTGCTCAAAATCTCTGCCTCGGTTCCGCTGACCGTCTTGAAGCCTGCGCAAGCTGAACAAGTGGTGCGGTCCAAGATCACTTCACGCTCTGTCTGAGCATCGACCCCGGTGGTTTGCCAGCCGTCGTCAATGATGATGCGCCGTGCTGGAACGCCTCCCGCGGCAAAGCCCTTCACACCCTGGATGATGCCTTCCGGCGTCACGTTGCTCCGGTACTCCGCCAAATTCATGAAGGCGTCCCAGGTGCACCACCCAAAGAGCCGCAAGCTCGCGGGCACTTGCTTCTGCCCACGCAAGGTGAAGTTCACGCCCGGCAACTCTGCGGCAGCGGCGAATCCGCGGTGGATCGTCTCAAAGGGATCAACTCCTGCCACCAGCAGCAAGGCCGGATCCACCTCAGATGCCTGCGTTTCCACATCACCCGTCTCTGCGGCAAACATGATGGCGCTGCCTTTCGGGGAGAGGCTCGACCGGAAATGCTCTGTCACCAAGGGCAGAATGAAGACGTATGTGCCTTGCTCCTCCGGCTCCATGGCCAAACGCACCAAAAGCATCTGCGTCTCCGTCGGGATAGGGTCACTGAAGCTGCCCCACTCCGGGGTCATCCACCACAACTTGCAGCGCGCCGCAGCCAGCCATGCCTGCTGCGCGGAGGTGCATGCCCAGGCACCCAGATCCACCTGGTGACGTGTCCCCACATGTCTCTAGGAGTCTCCAGGTGTCTATGGCAAGTCAACTTGGAGCGCCCGGAAAACGCAAAACGCCCATCCCAAACTCCCAGGCCTGTTCCCGTCCGGCCTCATGCCTGGAGGCTGGCGCTGGGACTCGCAGGCACAGCGGCAGCACCCCCGGCGTCTTCGTGCCCGAAGCGGGGTGCAGGTACTGCGACACGCCGTCCACGAGCACCAGAGCGCCTTGCCAACAGGAAAAAATTGGTGGACAGACACCCGGTTGCTCAGTTTTCACAACCTACAAGGAAGCTTCTGCCCTCAAGCATTCTGCTCTGTCATGTTTTGCAAAGAACTTCATAGCGGTATCCTTTTCATGGTCTAGCTTCCACCCAAACTTGCCCAGGGCACCTTGGTTGTTGAAGACGGTGATCCGCCCATCTTTGCACTGGATTGTCCCAGCCATGAGAGCAGCCAGAAGCAAGGGCACAAAAAGAGTCGCTCTAAGCTGAGCCATAAGTCGAGTCGCAGGGGTTGCTTGTGAGAAAATCTGGCGCAAGGGCAACTGCAATTTGAAATATGGCTTAGCAAGTGACATAGCGGCTCAAAGGGTTCCACGAGTGTAGACCTAGGTGAAATCCGGACACGAAAATCCTCTCTCTGACTTCGACTTCTTCTCTTTACGAAGTCGACTTCTTCTCTTCTTTTCCGCATGAGGGCGACTTTAAGCGAAGTGAGCGCGCTACATGAGAGCCGATTGCTGAGAACTTCACATACCCAAGCGGGCGGCGAATTGGAATGCCGGACGCATGCCCAAAGGGCTAGGGGCTTGAGAATCCCCACTTGTCAAGTAGCAAAGCACACGGTTTTCCTGTCTCTAACACGAACCTCTTTCAGTTGACACCCATTTCTTCCAAGTGGACCATGGGGTTGCTGGTTGGAACCTGCATCTCAATGTCTCCGAAGTCGACAGGGCGAGCAAGTTGCCTGCTGTCAAACCCATCTTTGCATCCATCTGAATCATTCTAAATTCATGTGACTTGACAATGGGCCCAGGTTCATTTTAAAACAAAAACAAACCTTTTGACGCACCTCACCAATGATATCCGGTTCGACTCCATGCCAACAGTTGACACCTTGAAGGAAAGACCCCGACCGGCGCCGTGTGCGCAGAAGCATGGGTGCTAGGAGCGCGCATACCTTGATTGTTTCCATGCCAAATCACATCTTTGCGGCTTCTGCTGCTCCGCGCACTCAAAGCTCGAAGGCGCATCGCATTTCTCCACCACCGTAGCAGTGCTAGCGCCTCTGGTCCGCGGTCCAAGGCCGAGGGCCTTTGGCCATGGGCAACAGGGCCAACAGGGCCAACAGGGGCAACAGGGGCAACAGCAGCTGAAAAGCTGAAAAGCTGCAGGGGCAAC
>CAUJNA010000116.1:217500-323805 GCA_963377175.1 Effrenium voratum
ACATAAACTCGAGCAAGTATCACATCGATACGAGTGCTTGGTCGACATCCCCGCGACATGTTGAAGGGATTTGGGTGGGTGGGCATTCCTGAATCAACATGGAGAGGGCAATGAAATCAACATCCCACCCGTCCCGCCCTTTGCTTGAGCACAGGGCGTTCGCCATGCTCACTCCATGCACACAGCAAACAACGAGCTATGACATTCGTCACGCTTCTCTTGTTAGCTGAATCCATGCCCTGCGCTTGCAGGCAAATCAGCATTTTCGATCATGGGGTGCGCCAAATGTCCTCGAACTAATCGAGCAAAACCCAGCACCGGAATCAACATGCACATCCACATGAGTAGGACATAAACTCGAGCAAGTATCACATCGATACGAGTGCTTGGTCGACATCCCCCTTTAGCATACAAGCACGAGTGCATGGAGACATCAACATACCCTTTCATGCCTTTAGGGAAACTCGATCTCAGACCAACGGATCGGCACGCGATGCGACCCTGACTGAATTAATGGTTGCACAACCGCCCTCGAAGGTGCGTCAGCTATGTTAGATGCAGAGGGCACGCGCGCTGTCCAAACAAACAGCCCCGCACTCATGACCACGCGCTGAAATCTTCTAAGAAGATTGTTGTGCGCCTCCAAAGGACTGTACATGGAAATAAGTGACGAGCTGGCGGACTCATTATCAACATACAAGAAGATTCGCTCCTGCTTGATTGAATTGGAAAGCATCTCCACGGCTAGCACAGCAGCAAACAGTTCGAGTAAGCCTATGATCTTCCTGGTGCGTTTTTGCCACCGCTCCATCAGGAACCCAGGAATTTCTTCTGCGAAAAATCGGCTCTCAACAACCTGGCCCGCTACAACACGCAAAGCCACCATGCCAATGTATCCCGCACGTTCCTGGAAGCAGCTTCTTCAGACGGTTATGTGCGGCTCATCCTGAGCTCGGGAGAGGTTTTAGACGGTGCTCTTCATGCGTCGTTTGTTCATGGCGAAGCCAGGCGGCTGTGCGGTAGGACCTTGGACTTGGACGCAGCGTACAAACAATTGCTTGTGGCCAAATCTTCGCTGTGGACTTCAGCGCTTGCTGTTGAAAACCCTCAGGCGCAAAAGCAGTTGTTCGTGGCGCAGGCCCTGCCCTTCGGGGCGTCAGCGTCGGTGTATGGGTTTAACCGCTGTGCCCGGGCGCTTCATGGCATCGGCGAGCGGGTAATTATTTTGATGATTACCCCCAACTTGACTTGGCAGTTTGTGGAAATGACGCGCAGCAAGCGGCTGAGAGGCTCTTTGATATGCTTGGTTGGCAGTACTCAGTCAAGGAGGCCAAGCGCCAGCCTATGAGGCCGTGCTTCGACGCATTGGGTGTCACATTCGACCTATCAAGATCTGCCCTTGGTGATGTCGTCGTTCGCAACAAAGTTTCACGTGTGCTTGCAATTTCGGATGAGATCAATGCAATTCTTGCTTGCAATTCGCTCCCATCGCACCAAGCTCTTGCGCTACGCGGGAGGCTGCAGTTTGCCGAAACACATACCTTTGGCCGAGTGTTGGCGGCTAACCTCAGAGCTTTCCAGAGCAGGGCTGCCAGCAAGTCGCTAAACACAGAAGTGGATGAGGTCCTGGCAGCAGAGCTGGGCTGGGTGAGCGAGTACCTCAATGCCAGCAGGCCCAGATGCCTCAAGGTTGGCATGAGCAAAAGTCGCTGGAAGCACGGCAACGCCGTCAACACCAGTCAGTTCCAGCTTGTATGACGCTGCAAAGGCTGCGTTGACCAGTGACTCAGACATGTTGTCAATTGGACGTATCTTGCTCTGCTGCTGCTGCTGGAGCCCAAACCTTCTGGAGACAACGAAGAGGGGACCCAGTTTCCTACCGAGCTCCTCCTTGCTGTGTGGGCCCTGCAACCATCCTTTGGCTGTTTCGTCCAAAGCGCTCTGCCAAACAGCGCTGCGAACATCTTCCCCGCAATCTATGGGGCGCTTGTTCAGAATCGCGTTCCGCGTCCACCTGGTGGACTTCATGAGTTGCGCATCGCTCATGGATGGCCGAGCGTCAGCCTCAGCAAATTGGCCAGTGCGTCCAGACACACCCGTCAAGGGAACGCCATTGGCAACTAAATCTGCAAGGCCGTCATCATCAATTCCGGCGTCAGCTGCCATTCTCTGCAGGAGTAAAATTTGTTTCTCAGAGATGATTGCAGCTCTATCCGGATCCAACGACGCGTGAATCTTTGCCTCAGCTTCCGCAAGAGAACGCCCTACCTCCTCATAATGTGTAAACAACGCCTCGCGCTCATCACGAATGCAGAGACGCCCTCTAGTGAGGAGGCGAAACATTGCCCTCTTTGCATAATCAGAAACCGTGGAGTCATCGTCAAACGGGTGCCTGACTTTGATTGCTTCATTAACAAACTCATCCGGAGTTCTCCAAATACCCACATCGACGGCAGCGCTGGCATTCGAGCTTGCTGCTGCCTCCGGACTACCCCGCTTAACAGGCAACACTTTGGCAAGCACAGGAATGCCATGAGCTGCTGCAAACTCAGCTGTGACTTTGCCTGGAGGAGGTCTTTCGAGGCAAGGAACCGACCGAATTTCTTTGAACTCCGAGATGATTTGAGGCATCATATTGCCTCGCGGCTGCCGCCCTGCTTCTGCTGCACAAAGTTTAGCCCTTATGCTGGTAGCTGGCAATTCTGGGGCTGCAAAGGGAAAGGAAACTCCAGCTGCACAAGCCCTTTGAGCAATGACATGGGAGATACGTTCACACAAACCTTGCGGATATTCTGCCGCGGCAGCCGCGTGGAAAACCCACTGGCGATTCTCCGCCCCGTGATTCCAAGGCAAGTGCTCGTGGGAATTGTCGCACTGCAATGCCAGGCAACGCATATCCTGTTCGTTTGTGTAAAGTGTGCACCATTTGTCCCGACGGCCGCCGTGCATACATTGTTGGAAGCTCACCGGAAACAACCCAAAATCGCGGATGAGGGCCTTGAACCAGCGTGTGTGCCACATGTGAGAGCGAAGTGGGTGCTCAATGGTGATTATGGCATGCTTTCCCAAAGTGCGGATAATTTTGCAAACATTCCTGTAAATGCAATTAGCAGCGCGAACTCGCTGTAGCTGCACATTCGTGAGGTTCGGAAGGCCATGCGGATACTTGGCAGACCGCAACGGCTGCGAGCGCGGCGCGCCTCTGCGCGGCACATGCTGCAGGATCCTGTGCCCACGCGAACGGGTTTCAGTCCCAAAAGGAGGCGCTGCATGTATGTAAAGAATGTGACCCGGCGTATCCAAGACACCTTGCACTTGGGCAGGGCACTCATCATTTGCAAGGTCAATGGGCACAATAGCATGCAGCGGCCTATGGCGATTTTTGGAATGATCCACCGCCACTGTGTTAAAACCTTTCGTTCGAAGCACATTTGAAAGTCGGGCGCACCCTGCATGGCACTGAATTTGCGTTTCGACCCAGAAGCCCCAAGGTCTGCACGAGCTGCGGGGCTCAGGTCCTGATCAAAAGGCTCGTTCTCAGCGTGCTCCAGGAGCAAAGGTCACGGTGACGTTGGGTGCTGAACCTGCGAGTGGGCTTGACCACAGCCGTGTCGCATGCACAGATGCCACCCCTTCTCACATCGCTCCCACGGCCGTGCTGCCTTGCAGCCCTTTGGCAAGTTGAAGTCATAGCAGCACGGTTCGCCAGAAGGGGTTGTGGGAGAAAGACCAATCAAGCTGGGCGGAAGACGGATAAAGTTAATCTTCCCCTTGCCCTTGCCTCGACCCTTCTTTGCGGGCACTTGGTTGGAACTCTGTGCCTTGAGGTTGCGAATCTGGCCTTGCAAGTTCTCAATGGTTCTTTTCAGTCTGTCACCATCACCCTGGTCCTTGGGCTTCTTCTTGTCGGGCTCATCCTCGTGGCTGTCATTGCGCCTCTTGCCCTGTAAAGGCTGGAGACATAGGCGAACAGCCGGAGCTTGAAGCGCTGTCTTCAAGGCCTTATCCAGGGGCTGAACTCCATTCACAGCCTTGATGCCGGATCTGGTCTCGCGCATCATGAACTTGAACAATTCCAAATCAGCACGGTGGACCTGCTCAATGTTAGGCTTGTTGTAGCCCTCCGGCGGTGGTGAAGTGCATGCCTCCAGAAGGACCTGGCTCCACTTCTCAAACTCCTCATAGTCAACCAATCGCGCTTGGTCAAACGCCAAACTCCTCCGCTGCAATGCGAACTTCAGCTTGAGGTCCGTGTTGTAATCAGCTTTGAGAACCTCTGCCACCTTGGTCTCCTTGATAACGCCGCTGGCGTCTGGTTTCCACACAGGATCGCTCTTCAGGCCCATCAGTTCCTGGTCGCGCTTGGTGCATTCCTCCCAGCGCACGTAGCGGAGCTGCCCCTCCTCAGCCATTTGAAAGACAATATCTATGAGGCGGTGGGAGGGTTCTAGCTCCCCCGGCAACTCCAAGCCTTTCAGCCGCTTGCACTGCTCGGTGTAGCGGGAGGTCCGCTCGGCGTGCGCCAAGCACCGAGGCGCATCACCATCCTTGCGCTCGAGCCGCGTGCGCATGTCCGCAGCCGCCAGGGTGCAAGCTTCGAACACCAAGCGCCTGATGACCGGCAAACGGTCATCAGGCGCAGGGTCCTCGCCAGTGATCTTGCTTGCCAAGACTTTTAATGGGCCATCATCAGACTGCCCAGGAACATACTTGCTGGCAAAGGCCAGCCTCCCAAAGGTGTGGAAGCGCATCGCTTTCAGCTTTGTCAGCTCGGCGTCCAAGATTCCAACTTCAGTGGCTCGCGCCTCAAACTCTGCTGCCGAATCCAACATGGCCGACTTCTTCTTTTTTTCCTAGAACGAGCCTGTTGCTGCGGTTTGCGGACATTATTCATACATCGGCCAGCTGAGCACATACTCAGGACACTCGGCATCAACATTGTGCAGGTGTTGAGTCCGGCACAGGACACGCATGCGCTGCTGCGCCGGAGCGATTCACAGGCAATTCCTGTGGCGGCACAAATAGGTCTGGTCAGCCACACCGTTATAAAGCACAAGGTGTTCCGCAGCTTTCACAGACCAATCAACATGAATGATGCGAGACCCCACGCCTCGTACATTTTAAACACGCAGCAGCGATGACATCAACATGGTGAAATCATGCATGGCTTAACCATTACACATTTACATTGCCCCAGCAGAAGCTGCAATGGGGCCAGGCTTTGTCAGGGTCGCCATGGAACCTGACGTATGACAAGCCCAACATTCTGCCACACGCAGTTTTGTTGCTATCCTCAATATGCTCGAAATGCAGGACTTTCGTTCTGGAGTGTCTGTGAACCATACCAACTGCAGCGTTGGGAGAAACGTTACGGCAGTTGCCGTAACCTTCATTTCCGTGTGCAACATCAGCCACGGCATGCTCTGCCGATTCGCTGTCTGACTCTGCAGCATCTGAGTCTGGCTCTGACTCGTGGTTCTCCTCAGCCCCGAAAAGGCCTTGCACACATGGCTCTATCACCGGATCAATATCACGGCTTTCCTGACACAGGAGATCCCACATTGCTTGAAACTCTGCCTCGTCGGAGGATGAGAGGACCTTGTCCAAGTCACACCCAAGGAACCTCTCAGCAATTGCACGAAGATTCATACTTAAATTGGACTGCATTTGGTTCAGCGCAGAGATGAAGTCTGGCCCCTGCGGAAATTCATCGCCCATGGGCGCACAAGGCAGAAACGAACCCTCCTGAATTTTGTTGAGAACAACCATCATGTGCCGAATAGGAGCAGCAAGTGCTTTGCGCTGATAATTGATTGCACTCACATGTTGGGTCAAATGATACCCCAGAAGTTCCGAATAGGTGTAGTCACAACCATGCACACTCACGAAGGTGAGGATCGTGGCCTTTAATGAATGGCTCCTAACCCCATCTATGGCAGATTTGTCGAAGAACCTGCCCAGAAGACAATGCAAACCCTCGGTGACTTTGGTGCTTGACACTTTGTCGCACAGGTCCAGATGCACCGTAGCCCTGGGGGGTAACAATCCAAAGCTTCTGTCTGAGGCTTTCGACTCCAGTGTCGGAATCCCGTTGAGCCCCAGCATTTTGCGTGTCTGGACGAACGCCTCAAACCAATCTGTGCCTAATATCCCAGTGACAGGTATAACAACTGGTAAAAATGAGCATTGCTTCTCCTTGCTCCTTGCAGTCTTGACTCTCATGAGTGAGCCCTCTGCAAAGTTCCCCAAGACTGACAAATGCACCAACCGATTGGCGTCAGAAACCCTCAGTCTGCCATAGGCACAAACAAGACAGAATCCGGCCAGGGCTCGCAGATAGGTGTCACACTCCATGAAACATGCAAGCTCCAAAACGCCCAGCATGTCCGTTGTTAGCTCGCTTGCTTGCTTTAGAGGTCGCTTGCCCAGGTACATCTCCAGAGCTGCGCCGCGACATCTTGCTGAAACAACGCACTCTGCAGCGCCTTCCACACCAACAACCTCTTGCGCAAAGGTAAGTGAACTCAGGAAAGTTGTCCCTCTCGAAGCCGGACACGCTCTGCTTCTCAAGTCACACAAATATGCATACACCTGAGGCTCACGGAAAGGAAGGAAGTCCGTGCCGCTCAGATTGGCGTCGCACCAACTGAAGTACAACGCCAAGGACGAAGCACGTGTTTTGAGAGTGCTCGTTGCCTTGGACCTTAAGGCGTCTGCAATCGTGACAAAGCACTTATTTGACTCCGCTAAGTTCTCTGTCTCACTCATCAGCTGACACCCCAACGTTGAAGCCGCCGGCGCGCGAAGAACAAGCTCTGCCCATCGGAGAAGGACTCTCGACCTTTCGTGATCTGCGCTGAAACTAGCAGCACGCAAACAACTACGCTTGACCATCTGCTTCTTAACAACCTCAGTCATCTGCGCAGTCTGGCCAGATTCCGGCTCGCTCGAAAGAGGTGGCAGACTTCTGGGCACTTTAGCTGGTCTGAGCCATGGAGTTGGGTCGTCACCAAATACTGAGTTCAGCAAACCATTCAGCTCCCACGGCATTTTCATACTGTGAATATGGCTTCCCATGGCTGTGGCACTACTCAATGCCCTTTCCACTGACTCATTGCGGGGAGCCGCAACTCCGACATCAACCTCAAACCCCCGCTTCATTCCTGAATCAACATGGAGAGGGCAATGAAATCAACATCCCACCCGTCCCGCCCTTTGCTTGAGCACAGGGCGTTCGCCATGCTCACTCCATGCACACAGCAAACAACGAGCTATGACATTCGTCACGCTTCTCTTGTCCTTGGTTTGGGTGTTTCATCTATTCTAGCGCAGCCCGCAAGGGCCGCGAAACAAATTGTGTTGTGGCCAGCGAAGGGAACCGTAAATGTTTGGCTGCTGACGATCATATTGGACCTGCGCCCTTTGGCATTTGTAAGACTGATTCCACACCCAACTGCCACAAACTCTCCCATCAAGCAAATTGCAACAGAATTCAGTGCGAACCTGAGAGACGTTGCGAGTGTGAATCGCCGCAATCACCTGGACAACACACGCAGGTCTGCATCCTTGAAGGCACCTCGCACCTGCCGAGGAGGCGGAGCTACCACGCCTGGCCACTTGCTCTCACCGTCACTCACTTGCGCCGTTCCGCGCGTGGCCTCCGCCTTTGGCCGCCTGACAACAACCACTCGAACATGCGAAAGCCGCGCCGGGACGAGCCTCTTGCGATACCTGGAGCGCCTCAGCAACCAGAGAAAACAAAGCAAAGAAAGAAAGAGAGAAAGAGAGATGTGGTAGGCAACATGTATGAAGAAAGCTCGTTCTCGGCGCCTCCGGAGAGCCGAGTGTCGGGGCCTGGGAGGACATGGTACATTCATCACGAATCGATTCAGAAATTCGTTTTCTGAACTCCGCCTCCGCGTCCGGCGCCCTGCCATCCCCGTGCCCCATCTCTCAGTCTCTTCAGTCTGTTCATGCATTCGGTCTGTGGCAAAGGTCCCAACTCGGAGGTTGGCGCCGCTGTGCTGGGCCTCCGCTGTTGAGATGCGAGCAAACGTGGCTGGGCTGGGAGCCGCGCTGCATCTGCAACTCCAGCATATAGCACTCGCCTTAACTCAATTTGACGCTTTTTGGTCTTTGGTCCTGTTTTACGATCTTACTGACCGCTGTAATTCTCAGGACCTCACGCAGGGTGTCCACGGTCTCTGCCTTCACAGCGGTCAACACGCCTTTGAAGCGCCTCGTGACAACGGTAACTGCGAAGTCCGTGAGATGCAAACCGAGACAATGGCTGACAGTAGTCCGGGGACTTCTGCCTGCGAGCATGCAAAAATGGCGTGATTGAGTAGTCGGGGGCCTTGCCCCGCAAATAAATTGCTTCATACATACCCCCCACCCTACATTTTTTTTCATCTTCCATCTTCTACCCTTATTCGTTTTCATCATTTTTCTACATTCCTTTCTGTCCATCTCATCCGTTTTTTTATCATCATTTTTCCAAAATTTTCGCCATCCTTTTCTCCTTTCTCCTCGCCTCATTCATTTCACCAACTACCCTCCAAAATGTCATTTCCTCAATCTCCTCACCTCATCCATTTCAAAAAAATAAATTTTGCAAAATATATTGCAAAAAATATTTGTCATCAAAAAAATATTCGAACTGTCTAAAAACGATTTGTCCATTTCCCGGACAAAAAATAGAACAGCAACAACATCACTCCCTCCTTCGTTTCATCAGTTTCATCATATATTTTTTTGGGGCGTGGTCGCATAGCTTGCGAGCTTCGCTAACGCTCGCGTGTCCCTTGTAGGATTTTAGGGTGGTTAATATCAAAATCATCACTCCTAATCAGTAAATGATACAATAGTGTTCATATCATTGTATCAATCACTCTAAGTTTCCCTATGCTTCTCCATTATGTGTTTCTCCCATTGATACGGTAGAAAACTGGCTCTACATGTCAAGCACCTAAAATGCTTTTTGCCATCTATGATTTTGATTTCATCAGGTTCTGGCAGTTTCTCCTCAGGGTTCTCGCTTCTTCTCAGGTTTCCTTGATGCCATGCTGTTTTCTCGTGTCTTGCTTTGCTTTTTAGTTGCACTTCAACATCACATAATGGACAGTAATGCGTTCTTGTTTTGTATTCCTTCATGTATTCTCTTTGCCTTTCTTGGTATTTTTCAGGATTGTTCTTTCTATCTTCCCTTCTGTATTCTCTGTATTTTTCAGGGTTGTTGTGGTAGTGTCTTTTATTTTTTGCTCTACATATATTGCAAGTCTTAAACCCTTCTTCAAACTTGTCGGCTTTTTGATTGAACATGCATTTGCTACAATACTTTCTTTCAATTTCCATCCTTATTATTTATAGGTGTTCTCTCTTTAAGTGTACATCCAAGCCTATAATTTATGGACAACATGTAGGCGTGGTGCTCCTTGTAGGATGTTATCTTCAATATATAAAACGCTATACTTACATTATAATCATAACATAAAAGGGTATAAATGTTATTATTATAGTATGACTAAATCGTTCCAGAAAAAATGAAATTGGCACTGGAGTCCCCGAAAATTGGGACTGGAGTCCCCGAAAATTGGGACTGGAGTCCCCGAAAATTGGGACTGGAGTCCCCGAATCCCATGCATTTGGGACTGGAGTCCCCGAAAATTGGGACTGGAGTCCCCGAAAATTGGGACCCGAATCCCCGAAAGTTGGGACTCCAATCCCCTAAACTTGGGACCCGAATCCCCGAATCCCACGAATTTGGGACTCGAAAATCCCACGCATTTGGGACTCGAATCCCCTATTTTTGGGACTGGTGTCTTGTTTCTTTAATCCGTCAAACTCACTAAGATTTCACAAATTAATTCGCTAGGTATTTTGTATAGGTCTTCCTGCTTATGTATTGTTGGATTGTCTCCCCATTGTTCCTTGTTTCCACTTGGCAAACGTTGCGCAGTTTCAATATGTTTATTATTCCTGATGTTGCCACAATCCTTTTTACATAATTCTCTAGGTTTCCAAGTTGTAATGTTATTCCAGAGCCTAGTGCGTTTTCTGTAAGGCATTCCATACTTACAGTAATCTACATCTTTAAAATCAAACTCATCCATAAACTCCTGATGTTTTAATAATCCAGTTTGTGGATTTTCGATTACAAAATATTTAGGATTGAAATATTTGATAATCTCAATAGTTTTTAAGACAATACTATTTGCATATTCGATATTCCTAATTCCCCTAGTTTTTGCTATGCTGTATTCAGTGCATGGAGGACTACTCCAAATAAAATCAAAATGGTTTCTGTCAAACTGTTTGTAATCCCACTCCAAAATATCAGTGTTGATATCAGCATTTTTCAAGTCTAATGATATTACATTAAATCCAAGCGACTTTGCTATGGTTCCGACGCTTTTTGTTCCGCTAAATAATTCTAATAAATTCATTTATTAGAATTATTTAGATATTAATTATTCAAATAATACATATACTCCATCATCATTTTTTGAAATTTTGTAAAATTCTAAAGTGGTGCTTTTAGGTTGTTTGATTTTTCCTGTATTCAACATATCGCAGTATTTCTTTTGCTTTGTAGGGTAGTCGCCCGATGGTCTTCCTATAGATTTTGCTTGAAATATCTTTTCGATTTTCTCCTTCTCTTCGTTGCTTTGTTGTTCGCGTTCAACTGGTTTCATTTTGTCATCAATGGATTTAATCATATCATTTAAGTTTTTGATATTTTTACCAATTAATGTTATCTTCTTCATTAAATCATTAATAGTATAATTCTCATTTTCAGACATTACTATATATTTATTTAGATATTTATTTATTTAATTATATATTTTTCATCATTTGTTTAACAGTTTCTTGTGTTTCGTTTTCATTATTATCCGCGAGTGATGCATCCTTACCCCATTTAAAAGTTATATTGTGGACATCAGTTTCTAAGTTGATACTGTCTTTAGTTTTATCAATACTCATTTTCTTATCATTTTTACTTATTTTGAAACTTGTTGGAATACATGAACATTTACAATTTTTATTATTTTTTATTTCTAATTCATTTTTCATTTCTAACATCTTTTTACACATTGGACAAGAAAACTCAATTACTGCTGTTTCTTTAACAATTTCTCCGCTATCTTCTGTTGAAGATAGACTTAAACTTGTCTTATTTTTGTTTTTCTTTTTCTTTTTCACCATTTATATTAATATTTACATTTTATTTTTGATATACTGTATCACAAACTTAATTAATTCTAATGAATAATAACAGCATTTTTTAGTTTTATTATCAGTAATTATTACTTGTTCTATATTTTCTACTTCATCTATTATATTAATATAATTTGAATAACTCCTATTCATATAAATAATAAGATAAATTATTTTTCATTTCTGCCTTTCTCTTCTTGTAAAGTTTTTTCATTGTATCGTCTTTATTCCATCTATATTGTACAATTTTCTGATGATATTTTGAATTTAGATGTTTAAATAAATATTTGTCATCATAAGTTTTACAACAATTACAATGGATAACAGTCATATAATAATAAGATAAAATAATTATTTAAATTATTTAATTTTATTATTTTCATGCATAATAGAATATTGGTGGGGCACAGCACTTGGGGTTTTCATTGCACGCGCGAGAGAGATACAAACTAATTAGCTTCAATGCTTATTGATTGTAGCAATGGAAAACCTGTTCCATTTTATGATATTCGCCACCAGCATATCATAAAAATGATGTTCCATTTAATAATAATTACAAGTTAATTTTTAAATATAATTTTCTATATTTCTTTAATATCAACTATGACAGATGTTCCAATAATAAAACCAATAAACATAACCGAATATGAATTCAAGCAATCCAAATATGAGCACGTGCCAAAATTACCATTTAGAAGTATTATAGTTGCTTCTTCGACAGGCGGTAAGACTGTCCTTATTCAAAATTTAATATTGAATGTTTATAGAAATTCATTTGCAAGAATATTTATATTTTCCCCCAGCGTCCATAACGACCCTACATTTACAGAAGTTAAAAAATATATCAGGGACGAATTGCACGTGGATGATGAAAAAGAACAAATTTATTTTGATAATTATAATCCAAGTGATTTAGAAAATGTAATTGAAAGACAGAAGAAAATAATTAATTATATGAAATCTAAAAAGATAAAGAAACTACATTCAATATTAATCGTTATAGATGACCACGCAGACGACCCTAAATTTGTTAGATATAGTAAATTATTACACGGATTATTTACAAGAGGCAGGCACGATGCAGTAAGTGTAATTTGTTCAACACAAAAATACAATGTTTTGGCGCCTATCATTCGTTTAAATGCCAGTTCATTATATATTTTTAGGTTGAAAAATGCCAGTGAATTAATGAGTTTTATTGAAGAAAATAGCGCCATTGTTGATAAACAGCAATTATTAGATATGTATCATCAAGCCGTTAATTTTGCTCCATATTCTTTTTTCTACGTGAATATGAATTCAAAAGACATTAACAAAATGTTTCATATCAATTTTGAACAGGCATTTCAAATTACAAATGATGAATAAAGATATTCTAACTTAATATAATATAATAATATGCCAATGAAACTATGTAGATGTGGTGGATTGTATCGTAGAGGTAATTATAATTTTCATACTAATTCTTGGATACATAAACTTTATAAGGCATTGAAGAGGAGGGCAACGGACGAGGAATTATTAAGATTTCAAAATAATTTTGTTGATGAAGACGCTTCGCCAGAGGCTCGCGAGCTTCGCGACGATTTAATAGATGAAACAAATAGCACTGTTTCAACATCAACGCCAAAAAGTGAAAGAAGTTGTATAAGCAATTAATAATATTAATTATGTTTTAATATTATTAATTCAAAATAATGAATAGCTACATAGATTCAAAGCAGGTAATTTATAATATATTTTATCTTTTTTACATTCATTAACTTTTTCTAATTTATTGATTATTGCTTTCAATGAATTTATTTGTAGAATATCAATTCTTGACATTTCACTTATCGTATTTACATCTATATCTTTTATTACTTTAATAGCCTCTTCATCATCAATTTCTACTGGTTTTGATTTACTTGAACCCATTATATATAATATTATTTAGATTTTAATTTTTCAAAATTGAAATGTTGGTTTTCTTCTCCGTCTTCTTCTTCGTCTTCAGTTGGTGCTGGTATTTCTGTTGGACTTTCGGATGAAGAACTATGGACAGTAATAGGTGGAGAACTATGAACACTAATAGCTTCATTTGATGAATTGCTACTGCTACTTTGTGCATGTCCTGCTGTTATTTGATTGACTAAATCTGCGATATTTATTGTTGTTGCAATTGCGCTATGTGATAAGTTTAATATTATATCTGCTATTGTAGCGCCGTTGTGTAGCATTATTTCTATCATTTTTGTCAGTTTGAACTTCTTCTTCTTCATCGCTGTCATCCTCGTCTGGTGGTTTCTTTGGCGGTGGTTCTGGCGGTTTGTTGTTGTCGAGCATTTTAGTAAAGGCTGACACCATTGCGTCGCGTTGGTTTTTCAATGTTTGTGTTGCCTGTGTTCTTGTTGGCTCATTTCTTTTGTATGTGTTGTGCCAAAAGTTTTTAAGCATTAATTTAAACATATTGTCTTGGTTTTCCTTTACCTTAAATGCTTCAAATGTCACGTTTAATGGTTGGTCTGTATCATTGTATAACTTTTCTTGCGTCTCTCTGGTTGCTGTAGCAATAGTATCTGTGTTGGTTGCAATGTCAACAAATTCTCTCGGTATGCCCTTTTTCATCAGTTTCGGTGGTTGTATTGTTGTTGGTGTGTTTGGTTTCGTTAGGTTATGTATTGTAAAACTGTCGTCATCATATTTATCATTGAATTTCTGCTTTCTTTTCAGTATATTTTTAGTTAATATTATCATTATTATTATTATTATTTATATATTATTTCTTACCTTTGCCCTTAAAACTTGCCTTGAGTTCTTCTATTCTACCTTTGCCTAAATTTACTATCCACCCGCCATTATCAATAGTGTCTAAAATCATATCCACTAAATATTGTTTGTATGTTCTCGCCTTGCCTCTTCCTTTGTGTTTCAATTCTTCTTGTATTTCGCTTTCTTCTGGTACTTGAATTCCTCTTAAATAAAATTGAAATTTAATATCATTTACTGTTAAATTAGGGTTTTCTTTCCAGTAAACAGGACTAATATTATTATCTATTGTTGTTTTAAATAATGGCGTCATTGGCAATGGTGGTGGTTGTTGGGCTGTTGAACTTGATGCTCCTGTTGCTTGTTGAACTGGTGTCGCGTAAAAATTGTCATCTACTGCTTGAGGTGATAGTTCAACATCTTCTATGTGCATTGTTTGCTGGTCGTCTGCTACTGCTCTACCTGCTGGCGCTTGTCGTGGTTCTGTTGGTGCTGATTGTCTGTTTGCCACCATTTTATGAAATAATGTTCCGCCCATCTCTCTTAAATTTGATGCCATCGCTCTACCTACTTCTTCCGCTTTCCGCTTTGTTGCAGTTGCTATATCTTGTAATTGTGTATCTACCATCCCTTCGTGTTGCCTTGCCGTTTGTTGTGGTGTGGAAAAATCATATTCATCATTTATCGCATCAGCGTTTGCTTGGACAGGTGTTTCTGCATTCATTTTGTGAACTGCATAAGTATGCCCGTTTCTGCGTGCTTCTTGTTTCATCATTGCCTCTCTCATTTGTCTGTCTAATATTCTCATCTCTTGGTCTTTCAATAATTCTAAATGGTCGCTTCCATCAAAAAAACTACCCTGAGGACTTGCTTTGAAGAATGTAGCATCTCGGTTAGGTAGTTTTCCCGTTATTAAATCATTTTCGCCAATTAGACCTACAATTTCTTCATAAGTAGGTCGTCGTTTCAATCCAAATTTTGCATATGGGTTTATTAATTCTAAACTTGCTGTAGTTGCCATATTTATTATAATAATAGTTAGATTATTAATATTATTATAATAAATCTTAAGTAAATATTAACTTTTTTGTATCTTCATACCATTTATTTAAATGTTCTTTTGTTGCATGTGGCAAGTTAGGACGATATAATTCACCCATCATCCTATCCAGCTCATTTACATAGTTTGCTCTCTTATTTCCTTCGTCAATCTTTTTCCTTAATGCTACTGATGCTTCTTGTGAGTTTCTTAACTTCATTTGTTCGTGCAGGTGTTCTAAATATTTTGTATCTTTTAAATCAAATGGACTATATTTAATTTGGGAGGATTGTAAAAATATCTTACCTTTATTTTTCTTATTATTTCGTTTATGAAATTTATACATTATATATTTATCATAGATTTTAATTTTAATCGTAAAGCACGCTCCGGACTTTCGCGTAATTCCAGAACAGACTCCGAAATCATATGCACAAATAATTCTCGCACATCTTCATTATCTGTCAGTGCTCTGTTACTTCCTTTTAGTTTAAAAACGAGTAAGCCTCCTTGTTTCGTATTCTGGCCTGTAAAATTAGTGTCTGCCATTTTCTCAAATGAAATCCCAATAACGAACTTGTCTTCTCTGTAGCGTTTATATGAAATGCTAAAGGCGTCTTGGTCAGGGTTCAAATAGTGTAATGTTCTTCGGAGGTAGTAGGCACTCTCGGCGAGGCTCTGGCATTCAAACTCTGGATATTTCTTATTATTAATTTGTAATTGCCACGTTAAATTTAAATCTTTATCTTGAAAGCCTTTACCTTGGAAACGCTCGCGATCAGTGCCATCTGGATCAGGACCGTCAAAGATTCTTGAATTAATCATAGGATTGTAAAAGTAATTCCATCGCTTGTAAATATAATTATCGTGTCTGTAGTAATTATTATTATCAGCATCTACACCTGCTCTTGGTGTGCGATACAATGTAATGAAACAACCATTTAATTTAGAAGCGGATTTAACAATATTCATATTAATTTCATTTCCTCCCGCGTTGAATGATTGTGTCATAGTGTGATACATTGGAAATACCAATTTCAAACTTTGACCCTCTAACAAATGTTTAACTATATTATTGTTGACCGTGTTGTCCAATTGTATTACCTCAGCTCTAATGATTACGTTATTTAATTCCCACTGTGTTGAGGTGTCTCCAGTTGTGAAATAATAACCATTTGCATCAATATGAACATTGTCATCGTTTTACGCAAATGGTGTAACTACTGGTATATGTTCATCTGATACAATTGTAAATTCCAGTTCAAGTGGAGCATAACGAAGAGGTAAATAATAATTGCTTTCTAACAGTCCGCATACCGGTTTATGTCCTAATCTCATATAACCATTGGCGCCGGGAATTCCTGCTACTGAATGGCGAGTATATCGTGCTGTTAAATCTCCCCAGTTGTTGTGGTCTCTTGTAGTTGGAAATGTAGTCGCTGCGGGGTCAGCAGTACCGGGATTTTTTCGTTTATTAACATCTAACATTTCTGCCAGTCCAGTAGCATATGTGTGTCGCCAGTCATCATCCCAACGAGGATTAGCGCTACTTTCTAAATCGTCCATATCTCTAGCATCTTGACTTTTAAAGGAATTATACAATTCACAATGCCTATTGTATTCAATAATATCCTGAACCTGTTGTCCGCCTACTGTGCATCTATACCGACTGAAGAAGGATGATAAATTACCTAACGGTCGTAAAAAATGACTTCGTGTTCCGTCGGTGTTTTGAAGATTAGCAAATAAACGAATAGAAGATAAATCAATATATGTGTTGTCTTCTCCTGATATATGAAATCTAATATTTTTGTTTCCTGCATTTGGATTATAGACATTACTACCCGATGGAAAATAATTAACGTGTCTTCTGTCTGTGATATATTGTGCTGTTTCTGGAAGTCCAAAATTTAACGAGTTAATCATTGTAGTTTCACTTTCTGCAATTATATTATCCATTACTTATATATGATGATATAGATTTTATTTTTTATTTTTTATATTTTTCTTATGTGGAAGCATTGTAGTAGAATTGTTTGAAGTTGTATTTTTTATAGTATTTATTAGATAATTATTTTTTGTATCAACTATATCTTTTAAAGTATCATAATCTAAAATTTTATATTGTTTATCGCATTTTGTAGGTTCTTTTGTCAGTTTCTTCTCTAATGGAATTTTGTGTTGCTTGTCTTTATTTCTAAACATTATTATTAATATTATTGAGATAATGTTAGTTCAGTTATACGCTTTATACAATCTTCTAATTCGTCTCTATACTTATACAAATAACTTAAATCATCTTCATCTAATGGAATTTTCTTTTCTTCTTGTTCTTTTAAAAAGTCGGTATAATCAACTCTACTATAATCTGTATAATGTATTTTGTTATTTTCTGGATGTAATTTTAAATAATCATTTTCATAATTAATAATGTCACTATACGTGCCTATTATAAGTCCTTCAATATTACCTTTTCTGTAGTATAAATGATTTAAATCATTGCTTTCGTGCTCTTCCTTATCTTTATTCAATACTTCCTTGCCACAATGACATTCGTATTTACTATTTGATATTTTGTGTTCTTTCTCTTTCTCTCGCTCTATCAATCTTTCATAAGCATATTCAACATCATTGTCCCATTTCTCAGCATCAATACTCATATATAACTTATATATATATATATTTATTTATTTATTGTTCTGGTGTTGAATTAGGATTGAACCCATTAGAAATATCAGTAGTAGGATTAATTTCAGTCATACCTTGTCCTGTCCAATTATTGAAACTGTGTTTATCTAATAAATTATTGCTTTCTATTTCTCCAGTTATTGCCGCGTCATCGAACATTGCTATAGGGTCTCCACGATTTCTAAATCGTAGGTGTCGCGGGTTTTTCTGCTGATTAGTTCCTGATACAAAAGGTGATGAATAAACAGTACTAGCATATTTGTTGCCGTGTCTGTTGTTGATTTCTTGAACAACGGATGAACCGAGGCTATGTCCAACAATTCTATTCACATCTGGATTTTTCCTTAATTCTTCCATTGCGTCCTTATATCTTTCGCTTAATTGAACATTATGAGTAGGAATAAAAAACAAATCTGCAATTACATCATTGACTTTGTGATTTAGTCCCGTTTTAGCACCAGTACCACCAATATATAATGTGTTGCCTATTCTTGTTATTCCATTCACATTAGAATAGGCCGCGTCTAAACCCTTGACATCATCGATTTTATTTTTATTTTGAACATTGATTTCTTCAGCGTAGCGTGTTTTATGTTTCATTATCTGCTTATCAAAATGTTTATTGAAACCTCCTATTTTGTCTTCCAATGTCTTTTTATGATTAAAAAATACATCTTCTATTAAATCCTTACCTGCAGTATATGCTTTATCGCTTGCTACACCTGCCATTATTTGTGTAGGTGTCCTGCCTTCAATAGCACCTAATAATAATTGTCGTCCAATCATATATTATTAATAGATATTTTTTAAATTATCTATTAATAACAATATTTCAAAGTAATTATCAATAATAATTATATTATAATTTCTATTGTATATTATATTTATGAGTGATAGATTAACATATAAAAAAATCTATGTTGATAGTGCCTACAGATTGCAAGAAAGTAATTCTACCAGCGATTTTATTATAGAACTTGACCAAAACTTTGAAATTCCACCAAGAACAAAAATGTTCGTGACAGAGTGTTCATTCAGCACTCCGTTTTATACAACAGAGAAGGGCTTTTACGAACGCTTCTATATTATGTTGTATAATAGTTCCAATGTCTTATTAAGAAGCACTGCCGTTGATGTATCCGGTGAAATTTATTATGCCAATCAATTATCATTTAAAATACAATCAGAATTAAACACGGCATTTAATGATATTGTGCCTGACTTATTCTTAACAGTATATGGACAAAGCGAACGCAAAATGGAACTTAAATTAAATGACCCTCTAAATTACAAAATCAAAATACCTACAGATGAAGAATTAGAAACTTATGTAAATGGTGAATGGAACAGAGGACAGTTTGAATATGACAACTTGAGACCAAAAGCTATCAATTATTTATTAAGTAATTATATTGCCTATGAACCTGCGTCATCTTGGTTAAGTGGATACTTTAATTTAGTTCCTTTTCAGAATATATACATAAATTGTCCTCAATTAAGCGATTATAAATATTCAGCGCCTAATAATTTCAGCAGTTCAGTAATTAAAAAAGTTCAAATTAATCAACAACTTGGCGGAGTTATAACAGATTTTACAGCGCCCATATATGCAGATTTTATTGATGTAGGCGGTAAAAATATTAAGAGACTACACTTTAGAATAACAACTTCAAGAAACGAATTAATTGATTTTCATGGCGTACCCATTTCTTTTAGCATTCTCTTTCAATTAGACAATTGAATAAACAACCTAAATATTAATATTTATATCAAATTATTAATATTAATATTTCTCAATTTGTCCATATAGACAAAATATATAAAAAATATAGACAAAATATATAATATATTATATATGTCAGAAGTCGAACCTGAAATTACTAATACAATTGAAGCAGACGAGCCAGTAAATGAATTACCACCAATTGAAGAAGAAGCACCAAAGGCAGAACCAACAATAGAAGCACCAACAGAAGCGAAACCAGTAGAACCATTGAAAAACAACTCAAAAACTCAAGCACGCAATGAAAAGAAAATAACCTGTCCAAAATGTGCCAAAACTTTAACATTAAAATCTTACAGATACAGCCACGAACGCAATTGCCAAGGACCATTAGAATCTAAACCAATTAAATCAATCAAACCAAAAGCAGTTCCAATAGCAAAACCCCAAAAGGTAGAATATCGCGAAGAAGAAGAGCAATACGTTCCACCACAACAACCAGTAACAAATAATATAATAGCGAACACACCACCCCCAAGAAGATCGCAACAACAACCGCCTCCAAACCCGCTACACAATATAGCACAGCATTACCAATTATTGCAAAATGAATATTTGAGACAGAAGCAAGAAAAATACAATGCATTAAATAAAGGTATATTTGGCTCAAGAGGAAAAAAAAGATAGAATATAATTATTTTATAACCTACTATATAATAATTATGTTTTCAACATTATCATTGGATGGCTCAAGCAGAATTATAGCAAGCGAATTAGTATTAATAAATTCAACAGAACCATCAACCTTAAGCAGTGTTTATGCTACAAAGCAAGAATTATCAGACACCGCAGGCGCATTGGGTAGCGGTTATACTACTGAAGAAGTTGATGCACTGATATTAGCACAAAAAAATAAGATAGATGCTAATATTCTTGATATTACTGAATTAAATGCTACTTCAACAACGATGTTTGACGAACAAGTAAATCAAAACGCAACAATTACAAGCAACCTTAATAATATAACAGCACACGGATTAACCATAACTTCAATACTACCGACTATATCAGCAAATACAATTAAACTTGACACAAATGCTAATAATATTAGTTCTAATACTTTTTTAATCAGTAATTTAAATGCTACAATAACATCAAACTTCAATACTATTAGTTCTAATACATTCTTAGTAGGAAATTCCAATAATACAATCACTTCAAACTTCAATAATATAAGTTCAAATTCTTCACTAATAACAGGACACGGAAACACAATATCAACAATTTTAGCAGATGTATCAACATTATATACAAACGATACTAATTTATTCAATACAAATACTGCATACAGCAATACATTTGCTTCAATCGTATCAGACAACACTACACAAGATTTATTAATAACTGAAAATTCAAATACGATTAACAGTTTAATATCAGCAGATTTACAAAAATTAGATAAAACAATCACAACTGCACAAACAGTAAACTCTCCACTAATAATTAGTTTAACAGATAATACTAATCCAATTTTTAGAATTCAAGATGCCGTAAGTAACCAACGCTTAGAATTTAAAAGAGGTTGTCAGTTGGACTCGTATCAAGGTTTAACAGGTGCTACACCTTATAGATTATGGCTAGGATGGAATACGGGAGATGTTATTATTGGAAGACCTAATAATGCTTCAAGAATTACGATTAATGGTAATGTTCATACTTCATACAATTTTGCTCAAGCACACGGAACTTCATATTTTGAAGGTGCTGTTTATATGAAAGGTAATTTATTTACAAATAATGATTTTTCAACAGATATTAAAACTAAAATTGATAATTTAGACAATGCATTAACTCCATATTTAGAAACACACACCCCCGCGGCAACAGAAGGTTTTTATATTCATCATCCTAATTTTGTTGCTTGTAGTATTGGCGATATTACAAATTCTTCTAACCAATATTTTATGTGCGACGGCGCTGTATCAAAAACCATATTCAATAAACCAGTTGATGTATTAGGTGATGTATATACAAACGGCGATTTAACAATGGTTTCTGGTAAGAAAGTTGAAGTCAATCAGGTTCAGTCAGTATCAGGAAATACTTTATTATTACAAAATTCACCGAGTGGCAATGTTCAATTTGGCAACACATCAAAACTAATAATTGATAATGCTGAAATGTATGTCGATACAAATGATTTAATAATCAGGAATAGCAACACGTCAAACTCTATTAATTTGGTTGTTGGATTATCTTCAACATATGCTGATAATAAAATTATTTTGAATAGTGGAAGTAATAGCGAATTACGAGGCGACTGGACTATTGACGGTGATATGACTTTTGGAATTGCTCATAAAATCAATTTGAGACATTTAAATAGTGATGCTGTTTTAAGATTAGAAGCATCAACAACTATTGATAGTTATATTGATGGCACTAAATATTTACAATTGGACGATACACAATTTTCATCATTCAATGGATTTAATTTAAGTAGTGATAAGAGACTGAAAGATAATATAGAAGATGTAGAAGATGACACTATAAATATGGTAAAAAACATTAAGATTAAAACATTTGTTAAAAATCAAAAAACTAAAAAAACTGAATTAGGATGGATTGCTCAAGATGTTCAACAATACACAAATCCTAAATATAATATTGTAAATGATTCAGGAGAATACTTAACGATGTGTTATGACAGAATGGCTTGTATTAGTTGGGATGCTTTATCAAAACTAATCCATCGCGTAGAATATTTGGAAACTAAATTATTGAAAAAGAAAAAATCTAAATAATTAATAATATTAAACAACATAATATTATTAAGTATTTCATTTCGTGAGCTTGTCAAGTAGTTCTTGAGGGTTTTTAATTTCATCAATATCTATATTTTGTTTTTCTATGTATTCCTTTATGGCTTTCTGACGATATGCCTTTTTGCTTTGTTCAATTTTATTTTCCATCCATCCATCTTTTTGTAGGTTCTTAAGATAATACAAGCGGTTGTATATAGCCATCTGTTTTTGTATCTCTTCCATTGTGTAGTCATCCGGGTTCAAGTCCTTAGTAACATCATGATATTTTGATAATCTGGGCATTCTGTTAATATATTATTAACGCAGTATTTCTTTAAATAAGTTTTACATAAAATATAATTATATACTATAAATTATCATTAAATAACATTTCAAGAAAAAACGCATTTAAAGAAATATTGACACTATAAAATATATAATATAAATATTATTATGACATCAAAAGCTGTAAAAAGAAATATTAACTCTTTAGAAAGCAAACTCGAAAGGAACAAGGGGAATTTATCAACACAACAAAAGGCAAAGGTTAGAGACATTATAGGATTATACACCGACAGGAAAATATCACAATACACAACAGCGGAGAAGATAGTTAATGATTTCATAAAGGCAAAATCAGAGGATGAAAAGAGCAAGGCAAATCAAAAATATGACCAGGTTATGAACACATATGAAGAGAGAGAACCACTAAACGAAAGAATGAAAAAGAACAAACAGGAGAACATAACAAGAGGGCACAAAACAAAACCCAGAGATTACACAATCGGATTTCGTTTTTTTACTATGAGTGGATATGGAGCACATAAGGTAAAAGCATCGTTTAAAGACATTCAAGGCGGGACATATTATCCCATGCATTTTGATGATAAGCGTGCGGGAGTGAAGACTGGAAGATGGATAGAGGAGTTAGTCAAGAAGAGAATATTTAGACTGCATGACAAAAACCTTTTTAAGAAGGTTATTAAAACACTGGCGCAAGATGACGACATCGCTAGGCATTACAAGACAATGAAGCACTATATAGATGCAGTAGTCATTTATGATGCCGACACGGTAGAAGGAGATATTAAAGATTATGACCCTAAAAAGAAGAACTTAAAAAACGCAAATAATATTGGTATTTTTCATAGATATATGGAAACAGAACTCGACCCAGAATATTGCACTTTTGAGGAAGCCATTAAGGTAAAGCATTATGTTGAAAACGAATGTTGGATTAACACATTGAATGATTTTTACGGACAAGACAAGAACATGAAGAAGATGACCAGAGAGGTATTTTGAAACTCATAGACAAAACAGACGAGGAATTCAAAAACCATGGTGCTTCAATAGAAGACATGAACAAGGTATTTAAAGAGTATGCCATCACCGCCAGAATTTTCGATATTGTGGGTAATTTGATTTTTACATTTGACCCACCAAAAAGAAACCACCATATCAAAACATTCTACGCATTAATAAAGAATGACCATATATATACATTAAATAAGGACTTGAAACAATTGAAATCAAATTTAGGAATAAAGAAAGAGTATAATATCAATGTTAATGCTTCTACCGACTTTTATTTAAATCATAGAGAGGAACCCATTAAATGCATCATGATTGAAGAGCTGGATGACATATTAAAACACACCGAACAGGACGAATACACAATGATATATACACGCAATGATTTGGCGAAAATGTATTATCAAGCAAAGCAGGCGGGATATGACCCGAAAATTAAATTTAGTGCGTGTATCATTTCGGAGCTGATGTTTCAATTCAAGATTAAGAAAAGAATAATTACATACAGGATAAAAACACAAAATTTGATTGATGCCTTCAATGCAAGTATAACAGTAGAAACTGAAGACACCTATAATAGGATGTCGAGAGCGATGTTTGAATTCAATAAATCATTATTTAATCCACTGCATAAATCTTATTATAATGACATTGATGTAGAAATTTTAAACAGATGCAGGACAGTAGCACCCGCTGGTAAATTTCATTACTTTTATCATAGTAATGAATTACATATAGAGATTGACCAGAACAAGGCATATACACATAATTTAACTAAAATCGTAAAAATTCCAGTGTTTAAACAATTTGACATTTGGATGCCTTATGAGTATGGTAAACATGATTTTAATAACATGGGAGAATTATGTTTATTCTTAGTTAAGTTTACTGGAAAACAAACATCATTATTTTTTAATAAACAATATAATTTAATATATGGCATGTTTTTAGAAGAGTTTATTGACGAAGTCGAAATTCTATATTTTAAAAAGCCTTCTTCGATTTATGAAGTAGATTATAAAAGTATAGTTGAGAACCTATGGAAGACTAACATATCAAATAATTTAGGTGAAGACATCAAGGTTAAAAAGTTGATTTCGAATGTAAATATCGGATTGTTAGAAAAGGGAACTAACAAGTCTCAGAAGAGTTTAGTATTTGATACATTAAGTGAAGCATTGTATCATCAAAATCTGTATGGGGGAAGAATTAATAAGATTAGTGGATTTTATGATGATAAGGTTTTGACAGAGATGACAGATGAATATATTAAAGAATTAGAACAGGAAAGAGGCGAGGGATGGGTTTTAGAATTTAAGGCTCATGATAATGATGATGATAGGTACCGGAATTCTGATGACGGTACATATAAATTTTGGAAAAATAATATGTATTATCACAATCATTGTCGTGAATGTTATAAAATTATAGATGGTAAAAAATACGATATCAAAAACGTTGAGAAAGAATCAGAAGTCAAATATTACACATTGACAACGACACATAAACAAGACTTAACCAATGGCTTTAGGTATATTAAAGAGCTACTCATGCAACGACATAATTTTAAAATGCATAAAGATTATAAAACATTGAAAAACAACAATATCAATGTGCATAGTGTTAAAACCGATGCCTTCATTATTGATAGGAAAAATATTGACAAGGCCAAAACATTGATTAAGTTTTCAACCAAAAGGGGAGGATGGAGAGCTGAAGATAATAAACAAGTATCACCACCGAGTGATATATACAAAATCAAGGTTAATGAGTTATCAGAAATTCCGACTTACAATAATGTAAAAATTCGTGTTAAAGACGAATACGACACCAAAAGCATTTGTGAGCAAATTGTGTCGTGTCATCCGGTTTTACTAAAAGCAAAACTGGCTGGAAGCGGCAAGAGTTATATAGGCGAATATATGAAAAATCTAGGTTATCATGTGTTATTCGTATGTTCTAATAACAAGCAGAAGCAAGAAACCGAAGCCGACGCCGTAACATTAAACAAGTTTTTCAGTATTCCAATAGAAGCTGGAGAAAGACTACCGACATTTGACCATTCTGATTATAATTGTATTGTGTTTGATGAGCTAGGTATGGCGGGCAATTATATTTTGAACAGAGTTAGGGAGTTTAAGGATACGTACCCAGAGAAGATAATTATAGGAACTGCTGACGGGAAGCAGTTGAAACCTATAGCTGATTTAACTAACATCCAGCACCACGAGACATATTTAAACAACTGTCTTAATCAAATATTTAAATATAAGATTTATCTTAAGATATCTAAGAGACTTAAGACAGAAGAAGATAAAATTAAATTGAATGATATATATAATGACATTTGGAAAAATAAACTGCCCATTAAGGAAATAGTAAATAAACATTTTGAAACTACAAGCGACATCATGGAAGGAGAGCATAACATAGCCTATACTAATGCTAGGTGCAAATGGGTAAGCAAAACCGTAAGAAATAATTTAGGAAAGACAGATAAATATGAAATTGGAGAGCATGTGATATGCAGAGTTTATAAAAAAGAAATGGGGCAGGTGTTTAATGTAAATATTACTTATGAAATTATTAGTATTGATGATTGGAAAGTAGAAATCCAAGATATCAAAAGTAAAACTATATTCATGACAAACACCACGACTTTAGACAAGCACTTTATACATGCGTATTGTGCTACATGTCATTCGTCTCAAGGGGCTTCTCTAGATAAAAGCATTACTATACACGAATGGGATAAATCACATTTGGTCAGCCGTGAGTGGATTTGGACAGCCCTCACGAGATGCAGAGATATCAATAAAGTCAAGTTTTTCAAAGCAGACGTAGATGATACTGATTTAAATGAAGCACAAGTAACCAGATATTTAGAACATAAGATTAAGCAATATAAATTACAAGACATGAAAGCAGAGAGAGAGATAGACAACACAAAATATATTGATGTCAAATGGTTATTTGACAGGCTTAATACCAGATGTAATAAATGCAGTTCAGAGTTTGACATAGAAATAAATAATGGAGTAATAAATAGCAATATGACAGCCCAACGCAAATGCAACGATTATGCCCATCATAAGGAAAACTGTATATCTTACTGTTTAAACTGTAATCGCCGGGAAAAATAATATCTATCTTATTTTATATGGCATCTAAGCAAGATATTATTAATAATGTTTATTATGATAAAGGAGGCTTCGGGTCAAAGAACCGCACTTTACAAGAAGCAAGAAAAAAGGATAACACAATAACTATAAACGATATTAATGAGTTTTTTAGGAAGAATGTAGAACAGAAAGCCAAGCCAAGAGGACAGAATTCATTTGTAGCTCCTAACGCATATTATGAGTTTCAAATTGATTTATTTTTCATTAATGATATCCCTAAACAAAAAATGAAAGTTGGCATGATGTGTATTGACATATTTTCTAAGTATATGGTTGTTGTCCCGCTTATGTCAAAACAGCCAGCGGACATTTTAGCAGGACTGATGGAATGTATTAAAAAAATGGATGGAAGGCCCAAACTAATTTATATTGACGATGAAGGAGCTTATAATAATCAAAGTGTTATAGATTTTTTGAAAGATGAAAAAATAGAATTACATAGAACCAGAGGTCACCCAGCATTCGCGGAGAGGGCGATAAGGACGTTTAAAGATAGCTTGTATAAGAGGGTTGAAAACGATGAGAAAAAAGGAAAGGCTATTCAATGGACAGACTACATACACGAGATTATATTAACTTATAACAATGGAATAAAGCACACTTCGCACGGCTTAACACCGTCAGAAGCAAGAAAGCCTAAACATCAATTAGAAGTGAGTTTAAATTTAGGTATGAAAGCCAAAAGAAATAGAGTTTATCCAGATTTAAATGTAGGAAATGAAGTTAAGATATTCAGGAAAAGGAGACCGAATGAAAAGGAGAGAGTAGGAGTATGGACTAAACAAACCTACAAAATAGCAAAGATTGAAAAGAAGTTAGGACAGGAATATTATTATATTGAAAATTATGACAGGGCATTTTTGAGACATGAGTTATTAAAGGTATAAATTTATTTCTTGGAAAAAAGTATTTAAAGAAATAAAAACTATATATATTATAATAGAAATGGTTGAATTTACAGAGAAAGAGCAAGAAGAGATTATTAATAAATTCTTGGATGACTTAAACAAAAATGAAACAGAAAAGATTCTCAAACACGAACTATCCAAACATAATTACAATTCATCACTATTACTTTATTTGAAGTTGCCATTCAATGCCATTAGGTTAATCAAAGAATATGGAGAACGTAAATGCAAATGCGATAACTGCATTCATTTGAACCAGACAATTGACCACGCGAATAGATATTTTAGTGATGTCTCTACAGTATACTATTTTAATGAGTTATATAAATTCCCAAAGGAAGAAGAATTAAAGCTACAGTTTAATTTGGCACCAAGCAGGTTTAAGAAATACAGATCTGGATTTAACAGTCGTTTACATGACCCTACGCGTTTAAAACATTTTGTACCATCAAGTAACTGAAAGAATTTAATGACATACTAAAATACATTCATGAACATAATTTTACCAAATATGAACATATCAAATTAAATTATTATCCTGAAGTTTACCTATAACCATACTATAATAATAACATGTAAAATATTATATGTTATAATTATATTTCAATATTTAATTTTATTTCTTGTAAAAAAATATTTAAATAAATAAACACTATATATATTATAATAGCAATGGTGGAAACCGAAATCAATAATTATATCAATAAGAAATGCTACGACTGTTGCCACTTCAAAAAGGAAAATATGGATTTATATAAATTGAATTTACCTAATGGAATAGTTAATAATATTATTGATTATTCTTTGGACGAAGAACATATATGTAGAACTTGTAGAAGATGGAGACGATATCAAAATATAATAGAAAATTGTTTGGCGTTTAAAAATATAGATGAAAGAAATGTTGAAGATGAAATATTGATATTTTTAACTGTGTATGAAAGACCACCTTACGATTATGTTAAACAGTTTCTTAAAATCAGTAAGAAAAAGTGTGAAATGATTAATGACATATTATGGATGTTGATTTATTATAGTAAACCCGGCGTTGATGTAAAAAAAGTCATAAAATCATATATTGAAAGTGAAAAATTTAATGTTAAAAATACAGTGAGAGATATTAATATTATTTTTAAAATGATGTATGAAAGAGGTAAGATGTATCAATTAAATTATTATCCTGAACTTAAATTATAATCATAATATAATAATAACATGTAAAATATTATATGTTATAATTATATTTCAATATGTAATTGTATTTCTTGTAAAAAAGTATTTAAAGAAATAAACACTATATATATTACAGTGGAAATGTTATTTAATTATTCAAAGTGCGAATGTTGTACAACTAAAAGGAATGATGTTAATATAACATTGTATAAGTTATTACCCGCCAATCTATGTAATAAAATAAGTGAATATGATGTATATTGTAGTCAATGCTGTATAACAAGAGACCTTGAAAAGTTTTTTGTTGAAGAACATAAGGATAAGGGATATACAAAGTTTCAATTACAATTGACATTCTTTATGAGATATCAAAAACGATGTCCTGTATGTTTTTACCATACAATTGCAAGAAAGTCATTTGAAAAAGAAATTGATGAGTTCTTCAATAATAAAGATTTGATTAAAAGGTTTGGAGGGACAAGCGCAATTAAACCATATAAAGCATTTGTTAAAAAATTCGAGGCATGTTTGATGCGATTGATTGGCATTTATTAAGTAAAGATAAAATAAACGAGGTCTTGAATGAATTTAGAATAACTAAATATCATGTATGGTCTTACTACAACACTAAATATCAAGTATGGCTACTAGTTAATTTGTTTTTCTGGGAATATATTTATTCAATAATAGGAAAAGACAATATCAAATATATAGACATTGGCGATATTGATAAATATGTAGATTACATATTTGAAGACATTTTTCCTGACTATAAATGTAACCCATAATTATTAATCATACTATAATAATAACATTTATACCCTTATATGTTATAATTATAATGTAAGTATAGCGTTTTATATATTGAAGATAAAATCCTACAAGGGACACCACGCCCAAAAAAATATATGATGAAACTGATGAAACGAAGGAGGGAGTGATGTTGTTGCTGTTCTATTTTTTGTCCGGGAAATGGACAAATCGTTTTTAGACAGTTCGAATATTTTTTTGATGACAAATATTTTTTGCAATATATTTTGCAAAATTTATTTTTTTGAAATGGATGAGGTGAGGAGATTGAGGAAATGACATTTTGGAGGGTAGTTGGTGAAATGAATGAGGCGAGGAGAAAGGAGAAAAGGATGGCGAAAATTTTGGAAAAATGATGATAAAAAAACGGATGAGATGGACAGAAAGGAATGTAGAAAAATGATGAAAACGAATAAGGGTAGAAGATGGAAGATGAAAAAAAATGTAGGGTGGGGGGTATGTATGAAGCAATTTATTTGCGGGGCAAGGCCCCCGACTACTGATTGCATGCTCCATGGATTCCATGGATCCTATGGATTGCACCATGCACAAGTCAAGCAGCCAGAGTCCGGCTTCAAACGCTGGCAGTGGCCAAAAGCCAGGTCGGCTACTGCATCCGAGGACAGAAAGTCCTCCTGTTCGGCGCACGCACGCGGGTACAAGTGAGGCAGAGTGCGCACCATGGCAGAAGAGCACGAGTGAGCCGAGCTCATCATCTCGCAGAAGCTTGACTTGTTGAAGTCTGCACGCATCTGAGCCTGTCGCACTTTGGCATTTGGAGCCCCGTGAGGCAACACCGCGCCAGCGCCAACATTTCCCCCAGAAGGCCACAGGTCTCTTTGCCTCGCCCGACGGCCCGACGGCCCGACGGCCCGACGGCCCGACGGCCCGACGGCCCGACGGCCCGAGACTTCGGAGATTGGGCGCGGGGCTTTGGGAGTGCTTCCGACACACCGAGATGCTCGACTCCTCTGTCACGTGGCCAGAGGAGTTCGCCTTAGTGCGAACATGAAAGAACATGTGAGCGTGCACATGCCCAGCCGTCCAACGTCTGACTGCCCCACTCTCTCCCCCCAAGTCGCTCTCGGCGCCGCCTTGTCAACGATGTCCGCGCATTTGTTGGCTGTGAACACCTGAACATCCTGAAAAGTCACCGAAAGAATGTCCTGAAACCTGAAAGGCGACACGGCAACACCGAAGCGGCACACACAAAGCTCAATTCGCGCAAGAGGCCGTCGCGCGGTCAAAGTTCAGCGCGGCCGCCTTTCTCAGAGTCTCAGAGAGTCCGAGCGACGGCCCAGGGCCTGAAGCAGCACGCACCAAAGGCACCTCAGCCAGCTGAAAAGCTGAGCTGAGAAAAAAGCTGCCAAGAAGCCAATGTCAAGCAATCCACACATCTCCGATTTTGGGCGGGCGCTTCATTGGGCGCTTGCCGCAGCCAGGGCAGGCCGCGCTAAGCGAGCACATGCCCAAGCAACCAACTTCGCAACCGACGGTCCCAGGAAAGTGCTCGCTGCTTCGGTTGCTTGGTGGCCCCTTAAGCGATCCTGCGCACTTTTGCTTTTTCGAGAAAAAATATCGGACATTCGGGCAGCCCCTCACTTGGATCCGTAGAAGTCTGCTGCCCTGACCGATCGCTTTCGGACGCAGCTGGTGTGCTTGTCCGAACGTTTGTGAGATAGGGAGACACTTGAAGTTAGCATGTGCAAATTGTCAATTTGGCAATGCCCCTCTGCCTCTCAGGTCGAACGGCTTGACAATCCGATCCGGTCTTGAAAGCAAAGCTGCCGCATCCCGGAATCCCACGCCTGTCGCCCCGCACATCCCAACTCAGGCCATCCGCAATGTCGCCTCGGAGCGGCTCACTCGCGAAAGAGACATTCGAATCCATGGAGAATGATGCAAAACGAATCCTTTAGATCCCAATATACTAACATATACATAAACATATATATACATATATACATATATATATATATATATATTATAATATATTAATGTTATCATGTAGTTAAGTTGACCAATTGATAGTGGCTCTGTAAGGGTTTGAGCTCCGAGTCCAGGGGCACGGCCAAAGATCGACTTGGCGTAGAAGCGAGCGGTCTTGTTGCCTGAGCTGAGGCTCTCGCCATGCGACGCGCCGACGCGCACAGCCGAGCGAGGCGCTTTTGGAGAGGGTGTCCACCTCACCAAATCTCACCGCATTCATTATGTCATTGTGTGCTCAGACACTGCACAGGTGACCCGAAAGCCCAAGGTGGCAAGAGTGTACCGCAAAACAAGTTGCGCGTCTCGCATTTTAAACGGCACGATTTTGAGGTTTCCAAGGGTGGTACCCGGGGTCAGCTTTGTTGTTCCGGCTGTCTTATACTGTCCGACTATCGGAGTGCTACTCCATACCATCGCCTGCACGCCTGCCTTGCGTTTTACACAAGCAGCCCGACCTAGATCTGCAAACACGGGACACATGCGAAGTTCTCTGAGGCGGGTTTTGGCAACGCAGCCGATGGCGCAATCCAACCAGGTGCCGTGTGAGATGGCAACCAAAAAAAAGGATCGCAGGTCTGATGCCGCAACGCGCCCAGGTTCTCTGAGCAAGCTTCTCTAGGCTCTAGGCAAGTTCTTTGAGCAAACTTCTCTAAGCAGACTGTCTGAGTAAGTTCTCTATGCAACATCTCTATGCAAGCCCAGTTGCGATGCTTTCGGGGAAAACATTGGCAACTGTGACTCATGCGTCGCAAAGCGCCTTCTTCTTCACGTCCCACCTCTCTGCGCGGCGCATCCAGTACTTGTCAGTCTCTGGCACCTTCTGTGCATCGCATGGTGAGAGGGAAAAGATTGACTGGATAGTCCTTGTTGTCAACTGGAATCGGGGTGAAGTAGAACTCCTTGGCATGCCCAAAGAAAGGTGATCTGTGACATGACATGAAAATGCTCATGCAAAGTGACATGATCTATGCGCATCAGAGGGCCATGGCCTCGCTGCTGGCAAGTCTCGTCGGAAGGCTTCAAGCCCACGCTTTCGTTGATCTTGCGAGTGCAATGCATTTGCCTCCCTCATGCCATGTCATCATGTCGTCATGTCGTCATGTCGTCATGTCGCCATGTCGCCATGTTGCCATGCGCTCACTGACTCTGCTGCCAATCTGACACGGAAGCTACCCAACTGGGCGAACTGCTGGGCACACCCTCAAAACGCACCCCGCATGCCCAGCCGGCATGCCTTTGTAAAGAAGGTGTTCATCAAACGCCGCCCTTCATCAAACTTCTCGCGCGCGGCGCTCAGCTTGTCCTAGGAGAACAGCACTCGGTATCACAAATCCATCCCGCACCCGGCCTCCCGCGCCGCTTTGCCTAGTTGGTACTGATTCACTTCGAACTTCTGAAAGATCTGCGAGAGAGAGAGCGAGAGTCGGCTAGCCGACTGAGAATGGCCCTGCGGTTCTTTCAACTCTGAGATTGGCCCTCCTGCTGCAAATCGTCCGAAGTATCCGGATCCACCGCATTGCTCAGGGACACGTCCCTGGGACTCCAACCCTCCAGGCGAGGCGCAAACGCAGAACAGCAAATAAGGCAATGACTTCATGGGGTAAAGGACCTCGCGCTCGAATTTGGAAACCACAGCGCCAGCGCCGGCGTTGGAAGCAACGTTGGCCTTGTACCTAAGATAAAATAAGAGAAAGAGGGGCGCGGAAGCAACGTGGTACGTATGCTTTCACGTTTTGGACTAAAGCAACCCGCGCACATCTCACGAAGTGATGCGAGATTCTTGACCTCTGGACACGCTTGTCCCATCTCCTCACGCGATCGGATCGGAATTTGCTGGGCGCGCCTCACTGCCTCACTCGACTCCTTGCACATCTCTGCGCTCACCAAGTTCTCGGTGGGGTGCACCAGTGGCTTCACATCGAAAAGGTACCTGCCCAATCAGCATTGAAAGCTCTATTCTCAGTTTGGCACGTCACTGCCAAGCTCATTCTGCCGGCAGCATTGCAGCATGGGGTGTTCAAGACATGTGACTCTGAAGAGAAGATGCGGTAGATTCAATCCGAAGAAACTCAACAAGTGCCATTTGTGGCTTGCTGGATGTGTAATATATCTGAGAAGCCCGGTCATCAAGCATATCAAAACCCGGTCAAGCTCGTCAAACATTCTCCAGGCATGTGTCTGTGTGTCCATGTCTCTGCGTGTGTGGGTGGCGTCAACTTGAAGAATGCGGACCTTGCCAGCTGGTTCCCTTCAGTGCAGAAGATGGGGCACCAGTCGGCGGCGAAGTTCAGCACCCGGGCCTGACGTCTGACCCTAGACTCTTGTGGCCATGTGCTGACGATACCTTCTCTCTGAAGTATGCTTCCCGATTTTCCAGCTGGTACCTCGGAGCAAACAGACTGCATTGCACACCGTTTCCATCCGCGCACTGTGCTTGCGCGGAGGCCGCCTGAAGCACGGGGGGCACACAACACAAATCGAAGGTCGGATGTCGCACACGGAGCCTCCGGCTGTGAGGCAGTGCCCAGAGTGAGAGACGTGCACGCCAGCAGGGCCTTCGGTTTTCATTTCGTGGCTTCGGGCCTTCCGGTCGGTCCGACGTGCACCCGTGTGCCCGTGCGCCCGCGGGCGCCTGGCGCCGGTCGAGGGCCGCGCGGGCCGTGCCCCGCGCACCTTTCAGGAGGATGGCTCCCGCTGCCAAGGCCAGGAGCGACCTGACGGCCGAGCACACGACCCGCAATCGATCCTTTGGCACAACACGGCTGTCTGGGATTCATCAGGCAGATCCCAAAAGCGCACCCCACACTGCCTGAGATCAAGAGAGGATCCATCAGGCAGCCTGCACTCTCTGCTGGCAACAGCTTGCAAACCTACCCAAATGGTGCCCAAGGCCCGAGCAAACCTGAGGATGTACGCGAGCCCAAGCTCCCCGAGCAACTGGAGCACCCGGAGCACCCGGAGCACCCGGAGCACCCGCAGCACCCGGAGCACCCGGACCTGGGGAGTCGCACCTGAGCAAACGGTCTGACCGTCTTGTCTTCGCCCATGCACTCCATGCAGTCCGAATTCTTAGCGAGTGGCACGCTTCGGCGACCAGAGGCTGAAGCAGCCTCGGATTTTTCGAACGCCAACTTCCTCATCCGCTGCCGTGTCCCGCACTGCCGACTGCGACCGTCGCCAGCACCCTGAGGAGGGCCGGACAATGACAATGAACACAGGCGAGAGAGGGCAAGGCAGTGCTGCACGCCGCATCAGGCCAAGTGACGTCAAAGCTATCACAGCTGTGTTTGCAAAAAACAAAGTTACCTGTCAAACAGGGGCTAAATAAGAAGGCCCAATCGTGATTCGTCTCCAAGTGTCCGCACCATCGTGCTTTGTCTCTGTGTGTGATGTGCGCGTCATGGTGTCCTCCCATGGTTCTTTCGTGTGTGAGACCATGCCAGGCTTGCAGGACTGTCAAGCAAGCTGATATCTTGAGACTCCGAGTCCCAGAACCCGGCGATGCGCGCCCTTTTGCTCGGAGCCCGTCTCCGTTAGCCACCCAGCCGCATGCCAGTGCCCTGAAAGGCCTGGAAGGACGGCCCAGGCGGTGGCCCAGGCGGTGGCCCTGGCCGGTTCGGCTCGGGCCCGCCCATGCCGCCCGTGCCGCCCGTGCCGCCCGTGCCGCCCGGGCCCATGCCGGCCGTGCCCGGGAAGTTGCCTAAGCCCAGCGGCATCATGGGGCCCTCAGCGGCGGTGGCGGTGACCAGGCCGTTCAGCTTGAGGCCCAGGAAAGCGCCAGTGGCCTGGCAGCAGAAGGACACCAACACGAAGGGCCCCCCGGTGAACAACTTCAGCATCAGGAAGATCGCATTGAGCCCCGCCAGGAAGGAGTACGCCATGACGCAGCTCAAGCCATGACCGCCCATGCTGCACTGGCCTAGAGGGCTGCTGGCGAGGCACGCATAGCAGGGTGCCATGTTGGGGTCGTCATTCAGCAGAAAGACACCCACTATGCCGCAGAGCAGCTCGTTGATCGGGATGTCCCCAGTGCAGAATCGCCCGATGGCGGCCGCGAAGGTGCCAATCACACAAAGCCGAATCTTACGCAGCTTCTCTTGCATCTCCGGCGTGGGCGGGCCTGGCAGTGGAAGCGGTCCTCCCATTGGGGGCAGCATGGCTGAGCGGCCCCGACATCAAACGCGCAAATTGCTGGATTCCCTTATCACTCTGGGGCTAAGCTCAAAGAACCATTTCTGGGTCGCGTCAAGGGCCGTGTATCTTTCACCTCTCTGGAGCCAAGGCTAGCAAATATTGCGGGCAACGATCAATCATGATCAAACATGGCTGTGCAAGAGCGTCAGTGTCAGCCCACGTCGCCTGTCACATGGACTTGGCCTTGAAAACTGACGGAGTGAAACGGGGCCACGCTTCCATGGCAAGCTCCGGTCAGATGGCACCCTTCCCTTGGCACGCCAAAAGGAATGCCAGGACCAGGGCACCGAGCCCTGCAAAGCTCACGACCTGGAAGCGAGCACTTCCGACTTCCGAGCACCGGGCACCGAGCACCGGACCGGACCGGACCGGACCTGGGGCCGCGGCTTCCCGGTGCGATCGGTCGCCCATCAAAGCCAGCTGTGGGTAAACCGCCACGTAGAGCGCACAAAGAACCCCCAACCTGGCACGGCACGCAGGAGCGAAGAAAAGGCGCACTTGGCGGGGCGGCAGGCAACCGACCCACGCAAGGACTGCACCCTTGAACCTCAATTGACTCAAGTCCGTGCTCTCAATTCCATGACCCCTTTGCATTCCGGGTGCGCAGCAGGGTGCGCAGCATCGTCTGGATCAAGTCGAAGATTGCACACCAGCAGCGGCAACTGGCCCCAGCATCGCAACGTCTCACTTTGCCAATGTGCAAACTAAGGGCTGACTAGACCGTTTCTCCGTCCTGAGCATGTCGAAGTTTCTGCTTGCGGAAGTGCGCAACTGAGTGCTGGTCCGATGGCGTCTTCCACAACGAGAACTTGGCCCCGGCAGCTCGGCAATTCTGGCGGAGCAAAGCAAACAGCTCGCGGAGTCGAAGCGAGTCGCCTGCAGTCGCTTGGCTTCGCCCTGCTTGCAGAACTCCTGGCGTACGGCCCCAAGCCAGCCCCCAAAGCGGCTCAACAGCGGCTCCTGAACCACCAGCGGCAGGAGCGACGCTTGGAAGGTCTCCCGCGCGCAACTGGCGGGCGCCGTCGCGTCTGGGCATGCCCTTTAAACTCAGCCGACCTCCCTCCCCGTGAAATTGGCAGAGCCCTTCATTTCGAACTTGCGCCATTCGCGAATGGCATCCCTTGGGGACTTGCAAGGTTCCACGGATGGAAGACGCTTGGTATGGCATACCGTAAGCAGAGTTGAATTTGGCCCAGGTTAGTTGTCCTGGGAAAAGCATGGCAGAGCATCTGATGGCAATCTGCCAGCGTCGAGAAGCTGAAAAAGTGGCAACTATTGCCTTTGGCACGGCCACGGTACTACGAAGCCGCTATTCCCCACATGCAAATTGCCATATGAAGGTTTGCAACCGGGGAACATGGGCGCACTCAGCCACTCAGGCCAGTCTTCAAGACAGCTTGGGACCCAATTTGCCCCATGCCAAAAACTGAAATGCTGACGGTATCCCGCCAGCCCTGCAAACAGCTCATTCAGTCATTCGTAAGTGTCTGAACTTTCGTCGACGCCTGCGCGGGACACGCGTATGGCCGGTTCGATCTCAGCAAAAGGAAAACTGGCCCTTCAGCCCTCCTGTCACACCCAGGAAACTAAAAGAGACACAGATGTGCTGTCGAGGCAACATCTCAAGACTACATCATCCCCCGCCTTCCGTGGAGAAGGCCAGGGCCGCATGTGAGACCATGGCCGTGCGCCGCACGATGCCCTGAAGGCCTCGACGTGAAACCGAAACTCGGACAAAAGTTATTTTATGTAATTTCACGTCATTCTATGTCATCCTACGTCCTACGTGATCTTGGCGCTTCAGGCGCCGGCACTGCGCTACGCGCTGATGTTCTCGCTTGCTGGCGCTCTGCCTGTCGCTCGACCCTAACCCGAAAGGATCGAGTCTCGCGGCCTGCCATCTGCCACCAGCGACATCAACGTCTGCGCCGGCTTGCCCCGCCGTGGCGAGCCTGGCACACCCGATCTCCCTGAAGGAGCCTTCGAACCGGGCCTTCCAGGGCTGGCGCAGAGCTGGAGCTCTGCAGCCCTGAGGCCAGGGGGGCCAGGCGGGCCAGGGCCATGGGGGCCATCCAGTCTGTTTTGGTGCCTCACATTTCACATGTATATTAATTAGCCCATATTAGCCCTTCACGGCCGTCGCGGCCTTCACGCTTCTCTGTTATCTCACTCTTCATATCTCATTCCACGTCCCTAGCTCGAGCTTCAACGCGCCTCGCGTGAGGCACACGGAGGGGGCCAGCAGCTCGCGCATCCTCAAATGCGACACGACGAGAAAACAAATCCGAGGAAAACGAGTTTCGAAAATCGGAGGAATCTGTTTGGAATCTTTCGAAAATCGGCCAAAGCGAAAGCGAGGCAAGGCGATTCGCTTGCGCGTCCTTGGGGTGCCCTCGAAGTCGCCTCACTCGCTCTCGACCCATGCCCGACCGCCCGAATCCGCCGAGACGTGCACGCGGAAGCCAGGAGGGCTGGGTAGCACAACGCCGTGGCGAAGCACGCGCCTCGGCCAACAGCCAACCTCTCTCTCCCTCTCTCTCTTCAGGAGCGCATGCCACGCTTAGACATGAGACACACTTGATGGTGAGTTTGCCTCACACAGCCTTTCACTGAAGCACACTTCCCTTCTTCCCACGCAATGGATGTGAAGCTTTCCCCTGTGAAGCTCAAGCAACTGCCTTTGAACCTCCACCAGTAGCCCCAAATTAACTCATTGCACAATGCGGAGGCTGGTAGTGTGACAGAGCCACAGGCACTTCCACTCTTTTTAGCTAGGCGGCTTTAGATGGCCTGGACGTCGAATACCTGGGCCATGAACAGAGTGAACGCAGGACATGCAGTGAACGCAGTGAACGCAGTGAACGCAGCGCACGCAGCGCACGCATGTCTGTAAACGTAGCAAACGCAGTGAACGCAGCGAACGCAGTGAACCGCAGAGAGCGCAGTGAACCGCAGTGAGCGCATGTCTGTAAACGCAACAAACGCAGCAAACGCAGTGAACGCAGGAAACGCAGTGAACGCACGTGAACGCAGCGAACGCAGCGCACGCAGGAAATGCAGTGAACGCACGTGAACGCAGCGAACGCAGTGAACCGCAGAGAGCGCAGGGAGCGCAGTGAACGCATGTCTGTAAAGGCAGCAAACGCAATGAACGCAGTGAACGCAGGAAATGCAGTGAACGCACGTGAACGCAGCAAACGCAGTGAACCGCAGAGAGCGCACGGAGCGTGCTCAACTCTGGTTGTATTTTAGTGAGAGCTTGCAACGCAGTGAACGCAGCGAATGCAGTAAACTGCAGTGTGAACAAAGTCGCTATAACGCAGGAAACGACATGATCCTCGATAAACGCAGCGAACTCCATCAAACGCAGCAAGAAAAGTAAACCGCAGTGAACGCGCGGAACACAGTGAAGGCAGGGAACGCAGTGAGCGCAGGAACGCAGTGAAAGCAGGGAACGCAGGTAACGCAGGGGACGCAGGGAACGGGTGAACGCAAGGAACGCGGTGAACGCAGGGAACGCGGTCAACGCAGTGAACGCGCGGAACACAGCGAACGCAGGAAAAGCAAAGAACGCAGTAAACGCAGGGAACGCAGCGAAGGCAGTGAACGCAGCGAAGGCAGCAACCACAGGAACGCAGGGAACGCAGGGAACGCAAACGCAGGGAACGCAGGGAACGCAGGAAACGCAGGGAACGCAGGGAACGCAGGGAACGCAGGGAACGCAGGGAACGCAGCGCACACAGGGAACGCAGGGAACGCAGTGAACGCAGCAACCGCAGTGAACGCAGGGAGCGCAGCAAACGCAGGGAACGCAGGGAACGCTGAAGGCAGGGAATGCAGTGAACGCAGGGAACGCAGTAAAGACAGGGAACGCAGTGAACGCAAGGAGCGCAGTGAACGCAGCGAACGCAGGGAACGCAGTGAAGGCAGGGAATGCAGTGAACGCAGGGAACGCAGTGAACGCAGTGAACGCAGGGAGCGCAGGGAACGCAGTGAACGCAGGGAACGCATGGAGCGCAGCGAGCGCAGGGCAACGCAGTGAACGCAGGGCAACGCAGTGAACGCAGGACACACAATGAACGCAGGCAGCGCGGTGAACGCAGGGAACGGAGCGAAGGCAGGGAACGCAGTGAACGCACGGAACGCAGTGAACGCAGGGAACGCGGTGAACGCAGGGAACGCAGTGAAAGCAGGGAACTTAGTGAACTAACGCAGGGAACGCGGTGAACGCAGGGAACGCAGTGAACGCAGGGAACTTAGTGAACTAACGCAGGGAACGCGGTGAACGCAGGGAACTCAGTGAAGGCAGGGAATGCAGCGAAGTCAGGGAACGCAGTGAACGCAGTGAACGCAGGGAACGCAGTGAACGCAGGGAACGCAGTGAACGCAGGAAACGCAGTGAACCGCAGAGAGCGCAGTGAACCGCAGTGAGCGCATGTCTGTAAACGCAACAAACGCAGCAAACGCAGTGAACGCAGGAAACTCAGTGAACGCAGTGAACGCAGGGAACGCAGTGAACGCAGGAAACGCAATGAACGCAGTGAACGCAGGAAACGCAGTGAACGCAGGGAACGCAGTGAACGCAGGGAACGCAGTGAACGCAGGAAACGCAGTGAACGCAGGGAACGCAGTGAACGCAGGGAACGCAGTGAGCGCAAAAAACGCAGTGGACGCAGGGAAGGCAGGGAACTCAGCAGGAAACGCAGTGAACGCAGGGAACGCAGTGAACGCAGGGAACGCAGTGAACGCAGGGAACGCAGTGAACGCAGGAAACGCAGTGAACGCAGTGAACGCAGTGAACGCAGGGAACGCAGTGAACGCAGGGAACGCAGTGAACGCAGGAAACGCAATGAACGCAGGGAACGCAGTGAACGCAGGGAACTCAGTGAAGGCAGGGAATGCAGCGAAGTCAGGGAACGCAGTGAACGCAGGGAACGCAGTGAACGCAGGAAACGCAGTGAACGCAAGGAACGCAGTGCACGCAGGGAACGCAGTGATCGCAGGAAATGCAGTGAATGCAGGGAATGCAGCGAAGTCAGGGAACGCAGTGAACGCAGGGAACTCAGTAAAGGCAGGGAATGCAGCGAAGTCAGGGAACGCAGTGAACGCAGGGAACTCAGTGAAGGCAGGGAAGGCAGCGAAGTCAGGGAACGCAGCGAACGCAGGAAACGCAGTGAACGCAGGGAACGCAGTGAACGCAGGAAACGCAGTGAACGCAGGGAAACTCAGTGAAGGCAGGGAATGCAGCGAAGTAAGGGAACGCAGTGAACGCAGGGAACTCAGTGAAGGCAGGGAATGCAGCGAAGTCAGGGAACGCAGCGAACGCAGGGAACGCAGTGAACGCAGGAAACGCAGTAAACGCAGGGAACGCAGTGAACGCAGGGAACGCAGTGAACGCAGGGAACGCAGTGAACGCAGGAAACGCAGGAAACGCAGTGAACGCAGGGAACGCAGTGAACGCAGGGAACGCAGTGAAGGCAGGGAATGCAGCGAAGTCAGGGAACGCAGTGAACGCAGGGAACGCAGTGAAGCAGGGAACAGGGAACGCAGTGAACGCAGGGAACGCAGTGAGCGCAGCAAACGCAGTGAACACAGGGAACGCAGTGATCGCAGGGAACGTGAACGCAGGGAACGCCGTGAACGCAGGAAACGCAGTGATTGAGGGAACGCAGTGATCGCAGGGAACGCAGTGAACGCAGGAAACGCAGTGAACGCAGGGAACGCAGTGATGGCAGGGAACGCAGTGAAGCAGGGAACTCAGTGAAGGCAGGGAACGCAGCGAAGTCAGGGAACGCAGTGATCGCAGGGAACGCAGTGAACGCAGGGAACGCAGGGAACGCAGTGATCGCAGGGAACGCAGTGAACGCAGGGAACGCAGTGATCGCAGGGAACGCAGTGAACGCAGGGAACGCAGTGAACGCAGGGAACGCAGTGAACGCAGGGAACGCAGTGAACGCAGGGAACGCAGGGAACGCAGTGAACGCAGGGAACGCAGTGAACGCAGGGAACGCAGTGAACGCAGGGAACGCAGGGAACGCAGGGAACGCAGTGATCGCAGGGAACGCAGTGAACGCAGGGAACGCAGTGATCGCAGGAAACGCAGTGAACGCAGGGAACGCAGTGAACGCAGGGAACGCAGTGATCGCAGGGAACGCAGTGAAAGCAGTGAACGCAGTGATCGCAGGGAACGCACGGAACGCAGGGATCGCAGGGAACGCAGTGAACGCAGTGAACGCAGTGTTCGCAGGGAACGCAGGGAACGCGGTGATCGCAGGGAACGCAGGGAACGCAGGGAACGCAGGAACGCAGTGAACGCAGGGAAACTCAGTGAAGGCAGGGAATGCAGCGAAGTAAGGGAACGCAGTGAACGCAGGGAACTCAGTGAAGGCAGGGAACGCAGTGAAAGCAGTGAACGCAGTGATCGCAGGGAACGCACGGAACGCAGGGATCGCAGGGAACGCAGTGAACGCAGGGAACGCAGTGATCGCAGGGAACGCAGTGAACGCAGGGAACGCAGGGAACGCAGGGAACGCAGTGAACGCAGTGTTCGCAGGGAACGCAGGGAACGCAGGGAACGCAGGGAACGCAGTGATCGCAGGGAACGCAGGGAACGCAGTCAACGCAGGAAACGCAGTGAACGCAGGGAACGCAGTGATCGCACAGAACGCAGTGAACGCAGGGAACGCAGGGAACGCAGTGAACGCAGGGAACGCAGTGAACGCAGGGAACGCAGTGATCGCAGTGAACGCAGTGAACGCAGTGATCGCAGTGACCGCATGGAACGCAGTGAGCGCAGGGAACGCAGGGAACGCAGTGAACGCAGGGAACGCAGTGAACGCAGGGAACGCAGTGATCGCAGGAAACGCAGTGAACGCAGGGAACGCAGTGAACGCAGGGAACGCAGTGATCGCAGGGAACGCAGGGAACGCAGGGAACGCAGGGAACGCAGTGAACGCAGTGATCGCAGGGAACGCAGTGATCGCAGGGAACGCAGTGAACGCAGGGAACATGGTATAGGTTTAGATATTGAGGCTTTGAGGCACGGGCGCAGTCCTGGACCTTGCAGATCCGGAGCGTCCTCACAAAAGTCCCAGTCTCACGCAAGAAACAATAGCCACATCCAATTGCCCTCGGAGAGTCCCGGTCCTTTGTCCCTGGAGGAAGTTCGGAGACGTCGTTGCGCCAGCACAGGGGGGTAGTTGCACACCGCCTCCTGGGCTACCTAAGAATTGGACAGCCACAAGTTGCATGGGAGATGTTCCTTCTACTTTCGTCGCCTCAACCTCCCGTTTTCGGCCTCCCCAAAAACACGCTGCCAGCCCTCCCGACACCTCCGGACACCTGAACCCCCGGCCTTCCGTGCCATGAAGGGCGCAGGGCTCAGCGGCCGCCGCAGGCGCCGCAGCGCTGCCCTGTGCAGCAGCACCTCCCCCTGAGCGCTTCGTGCCGTTTGACAAAGGGCTGCACGCAGGAAAGCACAGTGCATGAAAAAACGGAACACCCGGCGGACCGGGCGCCCAAAAATGATCACAATGAAGCAGATCACTGACTATGGTTTGTGGTAGCGCAATTTGGCAATGCAGTTTACAACTGGGCGCCAGTGCCACTGCCGAATGAAATGTGATTTTTGCTGCAACCACCGGCCTCTCCAATGGTCGATGCCAAGTCTGCGAGGTGAGCCTAGGGCAACGAACGACATCGACCATACGACCGCTCTCCAAAGATTTCACCGTCGCATGTTGCAGCCACAGCAGCTGTATTCCATGGACGAAGGCTGAAGGGGTCGATCTCCATTGCGACATCTGGGGCTCAAGACTTCGTGCGTGTTCGGATGGTCTTGCTGTCATTTATGGTGAGTCATGTTGCAAACTGACGGCACCAAACACTCTCCTGAACCACTGAGCCATGCCCGGCTTCAGCTCATGCAGACTGTTACACTCAACTTTAAAGGTGACAGACATGTGAAAAGTCCTCAACGACCCCCGGACTTGACAGATTCCAAAATTTGTCGGAGCAGTCTATGTTCTGCAGCGACATGGTGAACCATTATCCTCTAAAAATGGCCTTGTGAAGCTGTCTGACACGGAAACTGGACAGGAAGCACACTGGAACGGAAGCCTTGCAAGGAACATACAAGGGAGATGCATTGAAGCGCTGCAATGCCGGCGTGGCCTTACACCAGCCTGAGCACCGTACGGGGTTCGTAGCTTCTTTTGGCCTCTCAGGCTCCAGCAGGCAGCAGCTGGCACTGCTCTTCGTTCCAGGTGGAGACAAAGGCGGCGTGCAAGGTCTGCGCAACCGGCAAGTGGCACACATGAGCACTCACATGACTGATCGTGTGACATGGGCCAAAGGCGCCCTTTGCGACACGCGTGAGGCATCGTGTGAGGCATCGTGTGCATCGTGTGAGGCATTGCCTGGAAGCTGTCCTGCATCTGCGCATCGCTCGTGAGCTCCTGGATGCCAAGAAACCCAAATCGCTCGCACATCGATCGCACGCCTCCCAGGTGCTCAGCTCAGCAAGCTCCTGGAGAACGTGCGCCTGTCATTCCAAGTCGCGGTCCAAACAAAAGGAAACTATGTTCCTTTCCTAATTCTTGCTTCTTCCTTGATTTTGAGTGAGGCCTGCAGCGCGAGCAGTGCCGCAGCACAAAGGCCGTAGGCCAGGGCAAGGCCCGGCGCCGGCCCGCGCATCAGGCGCAGGCCTGGGTCCGTGTTCGATGGACGGAGAATTCTGAACACTGTGAAGGGAGTGTCGCTGTCTCACACCGTCAGGCTCCAGCCCAAAGAAGCCGTGACGCACAGGAAGAAGGAGAGGAGCCTCCGACCCAGAGTGCCAGTCTCGAGTGTCTCGGGTCTCTCGTCCAATTCAATTCGGAAAGTACCCGGCGCAGGCATAAAGCACACCCAGGCGTCGATGCCGAGCTCTGGAGGAACTGCAGGCCCAACCTCGGACACACAAGACACATCGAGGTGCCGCTTCGCCGAAAACCCGAAAAACCCGAAAACCCGACAACCCCCAGCCTCGAAGGGTGTGAGCAACACACGCAGAGCCAAATAGTAAGCCTGCCCTGCACTGCTGGCCACGTCCCCTTGGCTATTGCCCGTTGCGACGTTGCATAGGTCGTCTCAGAACCGGACGAAAGGAAGCCCAGTGGCCCTGACGGGTCGCAGTCTGCCGTGCGGTGTCTCATGTTGACTCGTTCCTGCTGCTGCAGCTGGAAGGCCATGCTGGCGGCGTTCAGGAAGCCCAGGCTGCCGACGAACATCAGGAGCCAGTGCATCAGCCCGGCCGCCCGGGCGCACATCTCGGTGCGAAGTTTTGTGAGGGCAAAGCGGGAAGAAAAACCACCCACATATCTGGGTGAGCCGACCGGTGCCGGCTCCTGGCAAGCTTGCACAAAACCTAGATGCTGTCCACCCTTAGCAAGTAAGTCACGCCGTACTCTGCCTGCGCAGCCATGATGCCCTACATCTTGGCAAGTGGCGGCACGCTCGTATTCGAATCCAGCAACTCCGTGACGATGTCAGCTCAACATGTCTAACTTCAGCACAGTTGGCTCAGGCTTGAGGTCAGTATTGGAATTTGTTCCGGGGTGCCATACGCATTGAGTTTGTGTTAGATTGTGGTGGCCTTGAGCAATGCATCATATGCTTTCACCACCCCCGCAAGGCCGCCGCCGCAGTGCTTTCCTTGTCTTTCCGCGGAGCGCCGTTGACGTGTTGCTTTGTTGCTGTCAATCCGTTGCCATGGCCAGCTGAAGCTGCAGCTTTGGCAGGGACATGGGCGCGATCGCCCAATGGAGGCGGCTCCCTGACTCTTGGGTCATTGGCAGGTGAAACGAGCCCCGAGTTTTGGTGCTCGGTGCATCTCCGCTCTCAGACTTTCACGGCATTGATCTCAGCTCCAGAAATGGTGTCGAGCAACACGGGCAAGGCGGGGTTCAAAAACACACATTAATATGTTTTGATTTAAAACAGTCGAAAAGCAGATTGTATGTTTGCCTTTTGCCAATCGGGCGGTTCTGGAGGCGCACGCGGTCTTGCGAGAGCAGCTGAGCCACGTCGGTCTGGATGCTCTTGTCGCAGCGATCCTGGTCCGCTCCCGTGTGCATTCGGAGCTCAGTGACCCTGTTCACGTTCCGTGCGGGGATTCCGGGATCGGAAGGCTGGGACCTCACCTGCGTCGACCCATTCGACTTAGCCCGGTCCTTGGCTGTGAAACCTGTCTCATCCTGAGCAAAACTGGATCTGCGCAAGAGGCCAAGAGGCCAAGAGGCCAAACGCCCAAATTTGTGTCTCCCAACTCTCTTCAATTTCGCCATGGTCAGAGACATGTCCACTTTTTTCAGAGACATATTTGTTTCCCGGAGAAAGAACCCTCCGAATTGTTCCTGGCTCGTGTTTCCCTTCAACTTTTCTGTCTTTTTCTCGGGTCGCGTCGGTTCTTCGGGCTCTCTTCTCTTCGTGTCTTTTTTTCTCCCTTCCGACTTCCATTTCCATTTCTTGTTCCGACTTCCGTTTCCGTTTCCGACTTTTCTCTTCTCTTCTTCTATTTCTCTTCTTCTCTTCTTTCCTTCTTGCTCTCCTTTTTCCGTTCCTCTTTCCGTCCTTCTCTCTCGTCTCTTTCTCCCGCTCCTTGCACCAGGGCATGGCCCCGTTGCTCAGCAGCAGCTTCGCCACGTTCAGGTGGCCCTGGCTTTGAAATCAAGAAGAGACTCCAACAAAGGAAAGAATAACGCGAAAATAAGAGAAAACTAAGGGAAGAAACGCGAAAATGAGATAAAAGAAGACTAAAATAATAAAAAAGATATGTACCAAGACAAAGAAGAGACTCGGAGGAACTTCGTTCGAAGGAACTTCCAAATTCAGCCGAATCCGCGAGATCCGAAGAAAGCTCCAACCGAATCCGAATCCCTCCACGAAAAAACAAATCCGACGTCGACAAGCACCTCCTCCACTGCAAGCATCAGCGGAGTGGAGAAATCATTCCTGAGCTTTTCCCTCAAGCACCCAAAGTGCGCCAGACTCAACATGACTGCGGCTGTGAAACAACGTGCTGTTCACATCGCTGCTGTGGTGCAGGAGGAATTTGCAAACCTTCAAAAGGTGTAAGTCACAGTGTCCCACACAGTCGACCTTGCCTCCAGCTGTCCAGCTGCGGCTGTGTAGTGAAGAGCACTCCAACCGTGGGTGTCGACAGCGTTCACGCCTGCTGAAACGGACATCTTCCGCGCGGGGGCACCCTGTCAGACTCTCTGGGGTGGAGGCTGGCTCCCTCTGTCACGGATCTCTCCATGGCCTGACTTGCCAAGCGACCGAATCTGTTCAATGTGCGCAAGGCGTCCGTTCCCATCTGTACTTACTCTCGATTTTGGCGAAGCGGGCAAGCGCTTGCTGAAGCCTCTACAAATCGCGAGCGCGAGCCCGAAGCTCGGGTGAAACTCTGAAAGTGAAACTGGGCGTGAGACGCATCGGTCTCCTGCGCTATCAAATGCCTTCGCCGCTCCTGGAGACCAAGCACAACATGTCAGGCAAAGGTAGGTTTGCGACTCATGCGTCAAATGCAAACCTTTGCCACGTCCAGAAAGCCCTGCCTTGAGGAGCGCAACTGAACGCTCGTGCTGTGGGCAGAGAGTGGGCCCTTCGAAGGCTCAAGCGAAGCGCATGCCCTGTTTGCCGGTCTGTCAGATTGCCCTGCGGTTTATCTGCCCGTCTCGTGTTCTGCAAACTTGCTTGGAGTTTTGTCTGCGCGTCTCGGCCTCTGCCAGCTCCACGCACTTGGAGAACTCGAGGTCGCGAGCTTCATCCTGAAGTGGAAGGCGAAGGCCATGAAAGGGTGGCACTGCAAGCCGCCTTCTCCCCAGAAGTCAGCAAAGCCATTCCAACCTGCAATACGATATCGTCCAAAGCACGCGGCATTCACTTGCAATATGCCGGGAGGGCCATCATTAAGAGAATGCAAGCGGTGTACCCCGCAAACTTCCACCATGGAGCATCATCCATCTCACCCAGCACGACAATGGCACTCAGGCCTGTCAGCGAATCCAAATCGGAAAGCTCCGTGCGAGGGCCAGGCCCCAGGCTGTTGGTTGCGATGTTGGAGCCCATATACACCTTGGGCTCCGGGTGCGAGCGTGGCAAGCTTGACAAGCTTGGCAACTTCAGCCAGGCTGCTGTAACCATGAAGAGGGCCTCATGCTGCTGCATGCCTCTGGAGATGTAGTACAGGTTGCCTGCAATGAAATCAACAGCAAGCAGCTTCTGTAGGCCCCCCGGTAACTCAGTAACTCCTACCGGCACTTGAAAAGGCGCACTCCACGTTTCGCTCTCCCTTTCTTCATTTCGAGGATCCGAGGAGCTGGTGGAGAAGAAGACAGCGCCGCAAAGGCAGACCCACGCCACCCAGTGGTCCCAGGCAGCACCTCAGACGCTGCGCACCGAGCGAGAATCAAACTGGTGCACACTTTTTTTTCGCCTATGGGCCAGATGCTTTTACACCATCCAAACGAAACCTCTGCATGCTTGCTTTCTAGCCCGACTTGTATTCCTGCCTTTTCGGCCTCTCCTGCCGTTCCTGCCTTTCCTGGGCCACCTTAAAACAAACTGATGAAAGAGACATGGTTCGATTGGGTGGTGCCTTGTCTTGTGCTCTGGCGCGTCTGGTGCTGGTGTCCCGTCTTGCAGGTTGTCTAGTTCCTCTGGCATTTGCGAACTGTCCACCTCGAGCCTTTGTCACCCACGCTCTCGCGCTCACGCTGGCGCTGGCGCTCTCCCTCTCTCTCTCTCGCTCGCTCTGAGCTCGGAACAGTTCCCCGAGACGCACTGCTCTGTGAGCACTGCTGTGATCTTGGTACACCACATGTTGCCTCGGGAGCTGTGTGGCGTGAACTGAGCTCTGCGCGTGCAACACGACGCACGCGCAAATACCGAGAGAAAGAGAGAAAAGAGAGAAAGAGAGACAAAAGAAAATATGAGAAAGCCTGTGGGCACATCAAAATTGGCCACGGCACCCGCCAAAGAGCCCGCCGTGGCTCCCAGGCTGAAGCCACGCACGGGGGAGCCCTTCTCGTATCTCGTCTGCACCTTCCGACCGAAACTCTCACGAAACCGGGTGAAATTCCGACCCCGACGGCAAGCATCAATTTGCTATAACTCCCAATCCCCCATATGTATCCATATGTCCCCTATCCTCAGCAACTCATTCCCTTCTTCACTCCATGCGCAAACACAAAAATATGAGCGCGTGGCGGCGACATTCCACAAATACCTGTGCCAGACCCCGCATCTCACAACTCAAATAGCTGCTGAGCTTGGCACCATGCGATGAAGCAAAGGGCGTAGAGCATGGTCCGATTCTGCAGTAAAACCATCTCCACATACTCAGCTGTCCACTCAACCTTCCAGGCCAATGATATATGTTCATCGGCTCGCTCCGAGTGACTGCCGGTTCAGGAAATACGCTGAAGAACTGCACACGTCCAGTCCTCGTTAATCTGCCTGAAGAGTACCTCAACAGAAAAGCATAGCGCACACTGCCGCTTTGGTGGCCTTGTGAGTGCGAGATCGCTTGGTTTCAGGGCAGGCCGCAGATGCTGTCGCGGCGAAGAAGATGATGCAGGTGCTCAGCAGCCGCCGAAACGTGAGAGTCTCGTTTAGAGAGCACCTGCCGAAACCGAATCGCCGGCGGCACTCCGTGTCTCGAATTTGGTCCCAGAGGCGGCGCGATCACGGTGTTCCAGACCTCACATCTAACCGCATCTCTCCTCGTCTAACCGTATCTACGCCCGGGCTCTGGAGCCCGTCTGAACTCGCTGGGGCCGGGGCGATGTCCATGCCCGTCACCGGCGCGATGACGGAGGCCGGGGCTAGCGCGTAGCCCGCCAGGTCGCAGAGCGGGTTCAACGCCACTTGCAGGGCAAGGCCTAAGCTAAAACGGTCAAACAAGCAAGCAAAAGCGGCAGAAGTGGAGAGGGAGGGAAAAAGCTATTGAACAAAAGAAACATCATGTTCTGAAACATGGCTGAGTCGGTGGGGCCAATGACGAAACTCGTAGATTTCCACCTCAGGCACTTGCCAACGGTGAACATAATAGTACTTTCGCGATCTTGTCTTTCCTAGCGGGCACATGCACTCGATGCGTTGCATACCATTGACAAGGTTGCAAGTATCCTGAGCAACCTCAAAGCCGGCGTTTGGAAAATGCAAAAGCTCCCTCAAATGCTCGGCAGCTGCGCTCACGTCCTGCTTGTACATTTCAGATCTTCTGATCATCTGCTTGCCGATGGTACCCACGAGGGTTCCAAACACTGCAAGGAGAACCTGCCAATTCCATCCAGCCAGTCAGACACGGCGACTATTTAAGCCCGGTACCCCGAGAAGCCACAAGTTCTTGTCCTGCTCCACATACCCAGTAGCCTCAAGAAGACTGGAAACACCTTCGGATCGATGCTTTGCTTTCCGAGGGGCATTGACCACTTGCGCGAAGCTCTCTGGTGGAGCTGGCCGGCCTTGTCGCATTGAACATCGCGTTGCATACGTGAAGAGCATGCGGAAAGCACACGCCCAAGAGCACGGCTGATGAGGCCATCCAGCTCATTCATGGGAACAAGGATAGTGCTTGACGTGTGCTTGTGAGAGTTGACAGACATGTGTGCTTGTGCTGCGCAAGCTCCAAAAGTTCTGCAAAGCTTGGGGCAGAGCGGCTCATATCTCTCAAACTCCGGCATGGGCCCGGGCGGCCAACTCCATCCGAATCATGTCCCTCTGCTCAATACCGGCTGATGCTGAGCCCGATGTTCAAAGTCAGCCTCCATGTCGCCCTGTCTGGCTGCCTCCAGGAGCCTAAGCCGTCACTGATCTCCCACTGCATTGGAGATGCAGGATGGAGATGCACGTGACATGTGTCATTTGAGAAACAAGGCAATGTCGCAATCACGTCGCATGTCGCACAGTCGCCTGGCGTTCACCGCCGGCGGTCCCCCATCTGCGTTGATGCAGCGTCGGCACCTCGGAGAAATGAAAGCTCGAGCCCGCCTTGCACCTGCCCCGAAGGCTGCGTCACTTTGGGTTTCGACAAAGATGAAGATTGCTTTTTGTCGGGCGTTTCCCTTTAACCAAACGCGCCTTTTGCGTGTGGGATTTGGGATTTGCATGGACCCCGTTGCAGACGCTGAGGTCGGCACTCGGCAGTGCCCAGGACGCTGCATGAGCCGCCCATGCCATGCAGCGGAAGTGTCTTGTCTGTGTCTCTCTCGTGGGCTGCCCCATCGGGCGCTTCGCTGCCAAAGACTTTCGCGCAACAGGCTGGGGCTAAGTTGAGGCTGTGGCTGTTGAGGCTGCTGAGGGTGCTGGCGTAGACCCAGTCGAGCGCTCATGGTAAGCTGGCTCGCTGTGACCCCATAGCTTGAATTCCAGCTGAAGCAGACATGTGCGCGCAAAAAAGAAAAGGCAATCGGGGCGCGCCTTTTTCAACGCTTGACCTTTCACCCTTCCGGGTAACGGCAAATTGCGCTGGACCTCAAGGCGAAGCTCGAGCCTGCGGATCCGATATCATTCCCCCGGTGTGAGCCTTGTCCGTGCTGTGCTGTGTCTGTGCTGTCTGCGCTGTCTGTGCTCTCCGTGCCCGTCCTTTCATGCCTCTCAGCAGAGATCCAATGTCCTGCACTCCGGGCTGCTCGTTAGCAGCCCTCGGGTCTTCACACTGTTTACACTCCCGGACCAACATATTCAACTGAGGGATCCGATGATGGATCAACGCTGCAGTACTGCACAGTGTGGATACCCTGGCAAAGTGCGCGGCACACGCATTTACAGCACACACCGTGCTGTAAAGGGCAAGAAAGATCTGTTGCTGCACAGAGGCTGCTTGAACTCAACTTCATGCTCCCATGTCGCCACTGCGCAGCTAATGTTCCGGTGAACAACAGATGAGTCCCACATGGGATGATCTCGTCAGACCCAAAGACTTTGGCTATGAGAGCTATCGCACCCAATCGGAGAACTCGTGGATCATCCCAAAGCTCGGATGCCAGGCTCAGCCACTTCGGTGCCTCAGGCGGGAACCCAGAAGCCGGGACTGAGAGACTGAGAGGCGTTCCCCGCCTACGGCAGCTGCAACTCGAGGGACGAGGCTGCGACCTGCGACGGCGAGAACGCAAGAGAACAGAAGAAAAAGCAAAGAGAAACAAATGACGAATCCAGAACCGTCGAAGCGTACCTTGCCTTGCCCCAGGCCAGGAGCAGCCCGAGCACCCAGTCCCGCGTGGCGCCGCGCAGGACGGTCCGCGCATAGGGCAGGCAACACATCGGCAGGAGTGCGGCGAGCACCTCAAACGAGACGCAGTAAAGTTCATTCAGAGAAACCATCTTTGCTCAAACGAAACGTCGCGATCGGAACGCAAAGGCCCCGGCTCTCCGTTGCACATCTGAAAGGGGCCCAGGCGCCTGCACGGGAGCGGCACGACTTCTGGCAAAGCGGAGTGGCTACGGTCCGACGGTCCGACGGTCCGACAGTCCGACTGTCCGACGGTCCTGCAGTAGCTTCAGCGGCCGCTCTACGGAGAGCTTCGAGGAGACGTTGCTGCGGCCTTTGCCCAAAGACACGACCTCAGTGTGCAAAGAGCAAGGCCTTTGTATGCAAAAACGACACGAAACAATTCAACGGGAAACCGGGATGGAAATCAGTTGAAGCGCTGGACGTAGTTCTATCGAGCTCGGCACAGTTTCAGTCTTGTACCCGACGCATGTTCGGGGACATCTAATCACCTGAAAAAAATGCGCCGAGACTGTGAGCTTTGCAGTTGCAGTTGCCCCAAGTCCTGGTAGGTCCGGCCTCGCTGGTTGGCTTGGACAGCTCCAAGATGTGCTGGAGGAGCACCCTCTTGCACCTGAAACGGAATCCGCGCGAAGCCGACTAGGTTTCCTGGGCCAGGTGGTTCTGTGTCACTCTTGTGAGCCCCCCCGCGCAAACTCGCGCTGCTGCGGGTTGGGCAAAAGCACGGCTAGGAATTGGAGGAGCAGCCACCTAGCCAAACCACTACAGCTGCTCACTTTCCCTCTCTCTTTCTCTCTCTCTCTCTCTCTCTCTTGCTGTCTTTCAGGTTCACCTGGACTGCAGGTACGGCCGGAGCTTGCGGCACAGAAGAGCGTGCACCTACATTGCGCAAGGACCATTCGCCATGTTGAACCCGACGCTAAGACGCTAAGGAGAATGCGACAAGGGCTGGTAGAAGAGACACCTCGGGAGCTGTCTCTTCAAATTACACTAGAGCGGCTGAGCGGCCAAAAGAACCACCAAGCTGCCCCGCTGCTTTGTCGTAAGCTCGAAGTGCCACAGGCCGGAAAAAGCGGGGACCCTCTGTGTGGGCAGCCTGAGAGAAGTGGCGAGCGAGTGGGGGCCCAAGTTGCAACTTCTCTGCCTCTGTGACCCAACTGAAGGTGTCGAAAGCATTGCTGCGGCTCTCTACCTGGCAGTCTCAATCTCTGTAAAACCGAAGGCCCTTTCGAGCTGACGCTTGTGAGCCAGCTGCATCTCACGCACCGCGCCGCACCGTGCCTCCAGCTGCAGCCCACAAAGGCGGTTGGTGAACTTCCGATTCTCCGCCCGTAGCCTGTCTCCCCATCTCTCCCCATCTCTCCGCATCTCTCTGCCGCAACTCCCCGCATCTCTCCGCGTCTCTCCACGTCTCTCCGCGTCTCTCCCCATCTGGCCATCAATGCCAGCCAGCTGCTTGCGGCCAAGAAAGCTGCAACATCCAGTCAGCCAACAGCAAACTGGATCGCGACTTTGCAGCCCCTCGCAAGTACCATCAAGAGTTGGAGCTGGAAGGTTGGAAGCCTAAGAACAACTCGCGGTACTACTTATTTGCCTGGAGTTCTCAAGCTTGATGTGTTTGGTTTATTGTTACGCGTGGCACGAACCGCGTGGAACTCGGCGAGGGAGCCATGGCCATCGACCCGGTTGGTATGACACGTAGCCGAGAAGTCGAGACCAAAAAAGCGGGGACAGAGGACAGGAGAGGGAGCTATGACAAAGGTATGACACGAAGTATGACGACACAATGACACAGGGACAGGGGCATGGCACGGAGGTATGACACAGAGGGTATGACAGAGAGAGTTGTCTGACAGAGCTGCGTCCTCGCAAAAAGGGTGAAGCCAAGATGGAAAAAAGCGGCTGCTCCTTGCACTCGGACTCAGTTCGGGAGCACAACGTAAGTTTGAGCACTGACACCGCAGACCGCAGCCACCATAGCGATCTGAGCGTCGTTGGCGACCATCAAACAAAGAAGCGGCCTGTGACCAGATGATGCATGGGCAAGCCTGAATGGGGCTTGTAAGCCAGCGAGAGGGGTCACACAGACCAACTAGATCTGAGCCAGGTACTGATTGAAGCCAAATGCCCAGCTTTACACGCCTTGTTGCAGAACATACTATGGAGAAAAACTGTCCAATCCTCACGGAGAAAAGTGCAAGGTGAATCTCAGACTTCTTTCAGTCATAGAACTTCAAACAGCACAAAGCCAAAACCCTGCATGTAAGAAGGGCAAATATAAACACAAAGAATTGCGATCCGCAAGTCCCAAACCAAGACGGCGCTAACTGCACCCGCGAGAACAGCGCATCCAAATTCCACGGAGAGCGAGGTCGGATACAGATCAGGCCGAGAGAAGTCGACGCATCCCTCGCATTCCGTCGCCTTTACTTTTGCATTTTGGCATTCCCCGTCCCAGTCCAGTCTCCCAGTCTCCCAGTCTGCCTGGTAGGTGTGAGCTCGTCTACGCACAGTGCTTTCACCAGGCAGGGGCTCGGCCACTCCTAGCGCCGCTCGGCGTGGCTCGGCGTGGCTCGGCTCTGACGTTTCTCGGTGCCTGGAGCGCGAAGCGCTGAAGTGCGTAGAGGCGGCGATTGTCCAGGGTCACAAGCACGCCCTCCGCATGGAATCCGCGGCTTGCAACAAATCTTAACAGATTCCCAAGGAAACGACGAGACTTCTGCCAAGCCAATGGCACCCCCACCTGCTCTTTGAGGTGCAAAAGCCGGATTGGAGGAAAGGGTGGATCAATGCGCCTTGCAAATTCGACTGCCCAGGCATCAGCCCAATTCCTTGCCACAGCTCCGCGCAATCTGAGGGGACCGCTTTCGTTTGCCATCCTTCAGCTTGATCTGAAGCATCACCTGGGTTTCTTCCAGTTGCTTCCACTGAACTGAGAGGTGAATGGCCTCCGAGATCGGGCCGCGCTCGTGGAAGAACGGATGGATCTTGCCCTGCGAGAAGCGCACGGCCAGCGGCGAGATCCATCGCTCCTGCCGCAAACCAACGGATCCTGAGACTCGCTTCGCGAGACTCGCTTCGCCCGCCCGTCCTCCCACACAATGCCCTCATCCAGCACTCGGCGGATGGCATCCTGAGAAAGAGAAACGCCAAACCGAGAGGCCAAAGTGGCCAAAGTTGCCAAAGAGACCAGGCCTCTGGGAAGAGGTCCGCATCCTGGCCCGACCGTTGAAAAGGGATTCGATTACCTTACCCACACGCGCCCACCCGGGCAGGAAGTGGTTTCGACCGTCACGGTTGTTTCGGCTGTGTTTCCGTCGCACACAGAGAAAAGCAACATGTCTCACAACTTGAAGCCAAAGAAGCTACAGAGCCCGAGGGGCAAGTTTTCAGCAGATGGAGAGCTTGCGCTGTCTGAGAATCTTCAGGCATGACATGGTCAAGCTTGGAACCTGCAAAAACTTGCCACATGCAAGAATCACATGATGGCGTTGAGCGTTTGGGAAGGTCTCTGAGAGTCAAACTCGGTGGAAAAAAGAAGGGCTTTCCAGGCAGAGGGCGGCATCAATCACATCGAGCAGAGTGGAGCAAGGCGCCTTGAAAGGCGGGCCCCACTTCAAGCTGCCGAAGGCTGCCTCGCGAGGCTCACCGCCCATATTAGAACCCCGGCTCAATCGCTGGCACTTTTGGGCAAACTTTGTCCGGAACTCCGTCCTGAACGGCGGTCACACCCTTCTCACCTTTCTCCTTGTTGCCCTCCGCGCACTTCCAGTCGCCTCAGCTCGAACCCCTCCTTGCCTCAGGCGCTCAGTATGGCCCCGACTTTTGCCATTCTCCCAGGTCTCTTCCCAGCCGTTCCAGGAGGACCACTCCCACCACGACTCGGAGGCAAGTGCGCTCCGCATGCGCTCCGCATGCGCTCCGCTGACACGCGGCATGCGGCAGCTCCCTGCCTTGTCGTTGCAACTCCAGCCATGCTCCGGTGACCTTCAAGCCGAACGAGGCAACGAGGCGGCGCGGCAGCGGGGCAAAAGCCCCTCGCTGAGCGCCAGGCCAGCTCCAGCCGTTGGCCTCCTGGAGCAAAGCCGTGGAACTCGAGGAAATGCAACAGAAACCACATGTTCAAAACCAATGGCCATGGCCAGGAACCCTTACAATTGTGTAAATTTCTCAAAGAGGTCCATGATTGTCTCTATCCCAAACGGGTCTACTCACCAGGAGAACGCCGGGACATTGCCAGGCGCGCCTTCTCTTTGGCCTTGCCCCGGCCCTTCTTGGCCTCACCGCCCGCGCCGTCTTCTCGCTTGCCCTTGCCCTGGCAACTCGCGACTCGCGACTCGCGACTCGCGACTCGCGCCTCTGGCGCCCCGAAAGCAAGCGCATACACAGCCCACACGCGATACGCGCTCGCTCGAACTCACTCACGTCAAGTCCATGGCCTTCTCCCCTTTCTTGACCTGTCCGGAGCCGGGACGGAGCCAAGAGCACCACGCGAAACACCGAATGCGACCCCGAAAAGCGACGGGTGGCTCCGCTCCACTCTCTCAGGAGTCTTTTCTGCTGCAAAAGCCGCGGCCTGCGAAGCCTGGACCTGGGCCGCAGCTGCGGCTGCAGTTGCGTTGGCTGCCGCAGCGTTGGCAAAGAGCAGATCCAGCCGGGCCTGACGCACGCGATTCTCCTTCCCGAAACCCCTGCGGAAAAGCGCGACCGACACTCGGGCGCGCCAGGCCGGGCTTCGCTGGCTGCGACTTGAAGGCCTCCAAGGGCGGAGGGAAGTACCTCAGCCGAGGAAAAAAGCTATAGATTTTTCTGCTTTTGCGAGCCCTGATATATATATATATCCGCCGACATTGCTCGGCGTGTCGGACACCTAAGAGAGGATAGAGGATAACCCCCCCCCTAACCCCCCCCCGCCCGACGTCTGATACGTGGGGGGGGGGGGGGGGGGGGGGCCCCCCAAAAAATAGAAGAAGTAGGGGGCCTGGGGGGAAGTCTGTTGAGGGTTGCCTGTTCTGGTTTTTATGTTCATCTCAAATCTATGTTCCCCCTTATTCGTTTTTAAAAGAGGGTTTTTAGGGAGCTTATTTATCGTTTTCGTTAAGGTAATCATTTGGGTAAATTGTCGCCTTGTTCATTGTTGGGCTGGGGGCAAACATTTTTTTCATTTGAAAGAGGTAGCCCTTTTAGTAGTTATCAAGTTCTGGGGTGTTGGTGGGTCGTTTGTTTCTTTGACGTTTATCTCTACAATTATTTATTTTTGTTCTACACTCTTGACAATATTTATATCTTCTTCCACTTTTTACATTTCCAAATTCATCAATTGTTTTATCATAAAGACATCTGTTGCATTTGAAGAATTCACCATAGTCTTCTGTTGCTTTTTCTTCTGTCATTCCATAATTATTCATTATAGTTTGCTTCACAACCATTTCTTAATATATCTTAACAACTTCTTTTTATGTGATTTTTATGTGATTGTCTAGTTATGTTTTATAGGTTGAAATTACAGTATAATGAAAGGTTATAAAAGTTTACACTGTTTAATCATATTATAATTAAATATTATGATTAAGCCATGAAATCATTGTTTCTGTTTTCTATAAATTTCAATTGCAACATGTTCGATAGTAATGATTTCGTGTCGTTTCATAGTCTGTTTGGTTTCTTCAACTGCTTGTTCAATATGGTATTGTAATGACGCTCTACTTGAAATCTTATTCTGTTTAGATGATGAATAAGAACGACTGTTGCAAATATTATTATTATACATAATTTTTGAACTAACTACTATTCCAACCTGTATTTCTTCATCATACTTCATCATTCTTAATAATTCTTTTGGTGGTTTCAACGCATATGAAAGCGCTTTATCACCTTTTAAGCATTTATTGCGAATCTCAACATAATATCTACTTTCTCCTACTCGTTCAGTGTAAATAGACGGTTTCCATTTCCTTTGTAATTCTCTTAAAGCATCACATTGTTTCAGTCTTCGCCACCCTTCACTACCATTAATGTAAGTAGTGATGATTGAAACTAAGCCTTCAGGTAAGCTAGCGCAATTCACAACCATAAAATTATTCTCTGACATTTTACCCTTACTCATTTTTCTCTTAATATATAAGGTAATATTTCTTTAAGTAGTTTTGGCTAGGGGTTGCTGGTCGGCTGGTCTGGGTTTCAGGTTTAATTTAAATGTCTTAACCTTCTTGTTAGATTATAAAACACTGTTTAACCATATTATAATTAAATATTATGATTAAACCATGAAATCATTGTTTCTGTTATGTATAAATTTCAATTGTAATATGTTCTATAGTAATGATTTTGTTTCGTTTCATAGTCTGTTTTATTTCTTCAACTAATTTTTCCAATATAAAATTGTAATGACGCTCTACTTCTTATCTTCACCACAAAAATATGTGTGATGATTACCCCTCAGTCAGGGTAAGGTCTACCCCGAAATCTGGGCAAGGGTAAGGTTTATACTGAGAGAAGGGTAAGGTCTACCCCAAAAACGGGGTAAGGGGTACCCCAAAGCTGGGGTAAGGGGTAAGGGCTACCCCAAAATCGGGGTAATGGGGTAAGGTTTACCCCAAAATCGGGGTACACCACCACCACCAACACCACCACCACCCCCTTTTCTCCCACCGCTCCCCACATTTGCTCTGTCCTGAGGTTGAGACGTCATTCAGAACATCGCCTTCAACACTGTCGTCTATGAGGTTTTGGTTGAGGGAGCGGGTAGGGATTGTGGGTCTTTTGCTTTTGTTGTTATCCCAATCCCACCAAAACAAGGACCAAATCTCCCATTTCTCAACTCCCCCAAAACCAACAAACACATAAACTTCAATATGTTCAGTTTCAACCTCATCCCCAAACCCACATTTCCAGTTTCAAACCCAATCCCAAACCCAATATACTTATAAGACAAGAGAAACGAGAATATCTCAAAATATCAGTATTGATATTTGCATTTTTCAAATCAAGGGAAATAACACTAAAACCCAAATCCCGAGCAACCCGACCAACCGAGCCTGTCCCTGAAAATAATTCTAATAATTTCATATTATTAGAACTATCTAGATAATTATTTTATGGAATAATGCCCATATGGTAATGAAGTGAAAGCATCACTATAAAACCTTTTATTTTCATAATTACTCAGACTTTGCTTGACTTGAGACATTGAATATATTTGATGCGACTTACTTCTGATGAAGTTATATGTGATTTCATGCTTTTTGTTTTGAAATAATGCTTCGTGGTAGTTCTGATACGACAGTTCTTTTTTCACTTTGTGTTTGACTACACCTTTTGATTTCTTATGTTCATCATCCTCACCATGAATTGTGAAGGCATAAGATTTAGGTTTCAATCCGATGAATTTAGTAATGATTTTTCCATTCACTTCGTCCTTAAACATTCCTAAGACCTTTTTATTAGTTTTGTCATGACATGGATGCTCAACAGGATAGTCGCTAAAATCCATGTGTTGCTTTATCTCATTGAAATCCTTATAGACATCATCAGTCATTGTTTGAATTACATAACTGTCAGTATCAGTATATATCAATTTGATGTTTTCATTATACTTCTTTTTCAATACTTCATAATAAAACTGATACATATGTAATTTGCTTAAATCTAAAATGCTCATTCCTAAGAAAATCGGTTTATCCAGTTTCAGTTTTGCTTTAGTTTTCTCAACTCCGACGAGATTTTCATTAATAATAAATCTATTTTTGAAAGTTGGATTATTAACGCATTTTTCATATCTTACCTCATTATCAACCAGTTCAAAGTCCATATGGTTTCTTTTGTCTTCCATAGTTTTTCCGTACACCGCGTTATTCATTAATTTGAATAAATCTTTCTCAAAATCGCTTTTGGCTTCTTTCCTTTTACCAGTGTTGAAGTCAATCCACGGTTTCAACCATGCCCTCTGTTGAAATTTTATTATCCTATGGACTTTTGTCATTTTCATTCCCATTTTCAAATAATACTGTAAAGTCTTGATATGAACCACATATTTTTCTTTATCCTTTAGATTTAATATTAACTTACTTGTTTTCTCATCCTTGGGATTTTTGCCATCATAATATATTTTGTAGACTTGCTTTTGATAATCAGAAAGCATACTAACATTTACATTCATTATTTCAGGCGCTAGTGGATAGTCAGAGTGGAAGTCGTGCAATGTTTCGGGATATTCCAAATCAACTTCCATAATATAACCGAACTCGTCGTTTTCATTCCATTTTTCAACACTGGGCGTTTTCTTTGCCCACTTGATATTTTTTAGCGGTAATTTCTGGGACATTGCTAAACCATACAAGTTATTAGCATCCAAGTAGCTAATATAATTTGATGGCTTGTTCTCATCATATGCTTCCTCCATATACTTATTATTTGCCACCGCTAATTTATGACTTACCTGACACATACCACCTCTCATTCCCTTTTCAACCATCTCAAACATTTCTTGGTCATGCAATTGTTCTATTTCAACACCAGTTTTTAGAAGCATCGCGTCCCATGCGAAATTTGGCAACGTATAATAATGAGCGGGGTCTAAACCGTAGTATTCCATACACAAGTCTCTAAAGTTTTCAAATACATCGGTCAGTAGTAAAACATCAGTTCTTAAATACAAGTCGTGATACTGCCCGAGTGTTCTAATCCCGAAGTGCTTCCATACTTTCAGTGCCCTTTCATAATCTTTATCACTTACATGTTCCTCACTTAATTTACTGTAAAACGCTTCTTTCGGTGGTAAAGCCCTTTCCTTAAATCTTTCAAAATCATCAAAGTAGTCATAGGGATAAATACCCTTATCAGTCAATAAATCCAAATCTTCATCGGTTTTAACATACGGGTTTCTAACGCTGTATCTGAAATTGTTCTTCCAATTCTCACGCTTTTTATCATCCTCATATTTACTCAACCTGACCAACTTATCCAACGAAGACGATAAGAAACTGAAACTGTCCTTGAAACAAAGATTTTTAAAACCAAAGGTTATAAACTTTTCGCTGTTCTGAGCGATACATTCTATTTTAGAATTCTTGTTCAGTTCGTGAGCCTTGTTGATGATTAAGTGGGCATCGTAGTTTTTAAGATTATGAAGAAACACAGGGATTTTATAATATCTCATACTAAATCGTAGATTGCAGTCCTCGTGGGCGCATCCTCTATACTGCCCCGTAAAGTGGCAATGGTCCCAACACTTCTTTTCTCCTTCCTCAAATTTGTTTCCACAAATGAAGCAGTTAGTGGCATTATTGAAGTCCTCCCAGTCCTTCTCGGTTTCAATACGGTCTTTGTCCTCCTTCATTTTCTCCAAAACTTCCTCTCTGACTTTATTGATTTTCTCAACAAATTTATCCATACAATCCTGACCTCTGTATAAGTAAGGCTCACTACTTCCGGTTATAGCATTGACTACATTAATCATAAAACCACACGGACGATGATTTTGATATGATGTAGTTTTAGCTTTTGCCGATTTGCTTTTAACATCAATTGGCACAGTTAAACATTCAAAGTCGGCATAGATTACGAATGGAGCTTTAAGTTTCTTGAAATGGTTTTTGAATACTATTGTTTCACCTGCTTCTGGCATTTCTATTTTTTGACCCTCAACTGCTAGACATCCTTGTTCTTCGTGTTTCTTTAAAAGTTCTTCGGTCTTGAAACCATGTGAGCAGGTTCTACAGTGATACTTCTTCGCCTTCATCTTGTTAGTCTGACTACTCATTAACTTATCATAATTTTTGATATAAGCGTAATGGGATTTAACATCATCAGTCAATTTAATCAAATCGATTTTGTGTTGTGCTTGTGGGTTGTTGCTTCTTTTGTATAATAAAATAGTTTTACTATTCGTATCGGGGTTTATGTAATAAACATTGACCGATATGTGTTTGTTCTGTTCTTCAAATAGTTCAATCTCATCATTACCTACTGGAAAGTCAATATTATCCCATTTGATAAATTTGTCATCTACATATTTCTTATAATGATACATCTCGCAGGGATGGTCTTTTTTGAATAACTCATAAAATCCACATTGAACGGAATATTTAAAACATAAGTCGTCCTCATTTTTAATGTTAATACAAGCCTTTTTGTTTGCCACCCAGTCGGGCAATGGAATAAAGGATGAACCACGGGTAGGATTGTACCTATCATAACTGATGACTAACTTTTCAACTTGACCAAGAACCAATCCCGACTGAATGTATTCGGTTATTTCAATTTGTGTCTCAATGTCGTGCCCAATGTTGTTTAAGACGGTGTTCAACTCGTCGGGATTATGAATATTGTATCTTCTGCTTCTTAACCGCCTTTGAATAAGTTCGTTGGCGGGATTTTTGAATGATAAATCGGTTTCCACGATTATTTTCATGTTCGGGTTTCTGTTCAGGAATTCGGCCAGTCGTTGCTTCTGGTATTTTAAGTAGGATAAACCTTTCATTCCTTTTAACCTTATATCACTTACCGAGTAGGTGTTGGCGTATCCCTTGAACGCTTGTTGCTCGTCTGTGATTTTGGACTTGAATCGCTTGACATAATCCTGTAAGGGTCTGCCTCTCGTTAGTTTTAGATAATTAGCACCTTTCATTAAAAGGCCATGCTTTCTATATCCTTCACTCCTCGCCACTTCCTTGAGTTTCGTGTTCAATACGTTTGAAACTGGTTTGTTCTTATCATATCTGTAGGTCTTATCACCTATTTTGAGTTTTTGTGTTTGCCTCCCTTCTTTTTGTATTAGTTCGCCTTGTTGGCTGTTTAAAATGAAATCTATAATTTTTCCTTCTGTCATGGAAACCATAATACTATACTCTATATAATATAAGGTATTTTCTCTTTAAGTAGTTTTTCGGGTAGGGGGTCAGTGTTGGAGAAAATGGGTTTCGGGTTGAGAATGAACGCATTAATCTCATTAAGTGTTTTTAATAAGATGAATGATTATTATTTTTTTCATAATGCGCATTGTCGCGAAGCTTGCAAACAAATTTTAGATTTCTTGTGTTTAGATAAATTTGATTTGCTTGATATCGTCCTTCCGCAGTCCTCACAAGTGTAAGACTGTTTTAGGTTATTGTTGTAGTAATTCTGGTGGTAGTTCTTCTGGTCGTCCCTCCACCTCACGGGTTGCTCACTGTCATCGCTCGAAGTCTGTTTCTGTTCGCTTATCATCTGTAAGACTAAGTCGTTTTCTGCTTTCATCAGTTCAACCATCATATCAAATTCGTCATTCGTTATTCTCTGTTTACTATTACCGTTAATAAAAATTCCTGTCATTTTACTATATTAGGGCGTTTTGTCTTTAAGTAGTTTTTATTTTTTCTTCTTGCCTCGGCTACTTTTTGTATTTGTGCTTTCTGGGCTTCTACTCCTGCTTCTTGTTTCCATTTGTTCCCTCGTCCATTCACTACCTCTAGCTATTTCTTGGGGTGAGTTGCTCCTGCTTCTTGTTTCTAATTGTCTTCTGTTCATTTGATTATCTCTTGCTCTTTCTTCTGGTGAGTGGCTTCTGCTTCTTGCTTCTACCTGTCGTCTTGACCAGAATGATGTCCTCGGTTGTTCTTCTTCCTGTTCCCTTGATTGTTCTGATGGTGTGGATGTCTTCTTGTCATCACGTTTGAATAGTTCAAATACGCTCTTGTCTTCTCCACCTAAAAATATGTTTCTTAACGACTTTATTTCTCGGCTTTCCTCTTTCTTCTCTTCCTCTCTGACGGTTGATGCTGACGATGATGACGTTAAATGAAGACTTTGTAAATCTTCCTGCTTTTCATCAGACTGTTTTAAATCAGTATCTTTTACATCGGTTGGTTCATCTGACTTTTTCTTTTCTTCAGTCCTACCTGAAATTGCATTACTATAAATTTCATCAGTAAAATCTTTTGCTATATATCGTGTTGTTTGTGCGTCTGCCTCGTTGTTTTCATATAACTGTGATGTTGGCGCTACTTCATCAAACATATCAGGGAACAATTCATGATGAAGAACTTGTTCATCAGTTTGAACCCTAGCATTCAACCGTAGTCTCCTATCGTATTTTGAAAGGTCAAAATCGTCAAAATCTATATTGTTGATTGACAAGTCAATTACCTGTCTTTCGGGGATGATTTCAATTTTTAATCTGTGCGTCATCGCTTCCTTTAGCATTTCTTCAAAAGTAGGGCGTCGGCGTAATCCATAATATTTAACAGTCATATTAAATATTATATATTTTATTAAACTTCCGCGGGTATTTCTTTAACTGAACCATCCATCACGGTTGGTCTATCTTCTTTTTCCTTAGGTCGTGGGTGGAAAACTGTGTAATACACTTTATCATTGTAAAACCTTACTAATTTCAATCTGTGTTCCTTCTTGATAAAATCACCATCGCTATTAATTAAAGCATTATATAACTCAGTGAATTCTTCATGAACACTGTCTTTAATCTTTCTAAATCCTTTCAGTTTGTCCATGACTGTTTTCATCTCTTCTGGTCTGCTTGCAAGATAAGCGGGTGTTAGTTCAGACGCTCTTTTCTTAAACTCGTTGTAACCATAAGCGTCTTCTGCTTTTGATTCTACTTCAACAACTGGGTCGTCTTCTCGTTCATCTTCTTCTTCGCCTTCCTCTAATGGTTCTAATTCTGGCATTTCATCAGCGGACACCATTGAATGAACTTCTACACCGGCAGGATATGAACTCTTTGAAACAGCGCTTGCCATTTCTTCGTGTTGTTCTCTCCAAAGTCTCATTTTTTCTGCAAGTTCTTCTTTCTGTTTCTGTGCTTCCGTTAGTCCTTCTTGAATGAAAGACTGGTGTTGTTTCAGTCTGTCAGCAAGTTTCAATTCATCATTAAGTTTAGCTCTTACACTACCATCGTCCGACATTGCTCCTTTCATAACTTCTCCTCTCCGGTCTAGTTCTTGTTTCTTTTGAATGTCTAAGGCTTCCTTATTATCAAACTGACTACCGTATTGGTTTAATCTGTATCTTGTCGCTTTTCTGTCTATCACATTTTCAATTGATGGACGGTTCTCATCTCCTACCAACGTTTCTTTCAATAATTCATCATAAGAAGGTCTCAAATGTAGTTGTGATTTCAATGACCCTACTTGACCGGTCCTACTGTATTCAATCTACTAATTGATTTAATCATAGTATATTAATTATTTAGAAAAATAAATTAATCAGAGATATTCTTAATCATTTCTTCTAAATGCTTCTTTCTTACAGTTAGTTGTTCCTTGTTTGTATTCCATCTGGTGTCCGTGTGTTGTCTAATATGTTTCTTATTCTGTCTAACTCTTTTCTATAACTTTCGGTTCTGTTGCTTTCAACTAAATCGTTTCTATACTTTATTAATGCTCCTTGTGATTGTTTCGCTTCCAGTGTGTCCTTCAACTGTTTAAAGTAATTCATACGCGAGGCAACTCCCCATAAATCTGAAACGTCATAATGACGTTCTACTTGTGGCGCCCTTTTAAATTCTACATTTCTATGACTTCTCATAAGCATGATTAATATATATTATAATTAGATTATTATTTAAAACATTGATGAAGATAATTTGTTTATTTTTTCTTGTTTATCTTGTTTTTTCTTCTGTTTAAGTTCTTCATAATGTTGGTTTAATAGTTCTGTTGCCGTGGGTTTCTTAATAGTTTCTTTAATCACTTCTTGTTTAATCTCATTCTTAATCTCTGAAATAACTTCAGGTTGTATCTTTCTAATATTCTTTTGTGGATTGACTGGTAATAACTCAGTAGGTGCTCCCTTACAATTTTTGGGATGTGAGTGTCTCAAACTTTTCAATGTCATCTTTTTAGAGCATTGTTCACATTCTACTAATTCAACTTCTTTTTTAGTTCTTGGTAATGCTTTTGCTTTCGCTTTTGGTTCAGGAATAACTTCTTCTGACGTTGGTTCTTCATTAACTGTTTCATTTTGTTCAACGACTTCATTATTAACAGGTGCTTCTTCTGTTTTAGTTTCATTATTAACATCTACTACCTCAATACTTGACATATAATATATATAGATTTTCCATATGGAAAATCTATATATTATTTAAATAATATCGCTTTTTACGAAAAGTAGACTCAGACTAACATTTACACCGTTTAAATTAATTTCATTTCCTAATGAATTAGACAACCAAAAGTCTAACTGTTTAAAGCTTCTATTTGATACATCCAAGTAGTCGAGAGGGTTCATTTCATTATCAAAGACAATTCCCGCGTGTGGTGCTGAGACTGGCACTTTCTTAACAACTGTGCTATCGCCTGTCCTTAAATTTACTTGATTATAATTAGACAATTGAGAAGAATGAATATAAATATTTCTAATGGGTTGAAGATTAACGAAACCAGAAACATAAGGATTATTATATTGATAAACTACCATTTGATAATTTCCTAAAACTTCATTAACAGACTGTAAGTTATTAACAATAAAACTTCCATTCCATATATAATCTGCATATGTTAGTTTCATTTGTTCATCAGTTAATACAGCGAACTTTCTATCAGCATAGTTTGAATAAATTGTTATTTTATTAGTTTTTACACTGTAAGAAATTTCATAAGTATTTGAGAAATTAGCATTATCAACAATACCATTTATTTTTGCCTTTAATTCTGTCGCTAGTTCTGTGCCAGTATATACTCCTTCGTCCAATTGTAACGCTAAATAATGGACATTAGTATTATCTTCATCTGGAACTAACGGAGAAGAATAAAAGTATAGTATATTATTTAATCCTGACTGTATTGAATACCACGAGTTAGGTAATGTTATTTCGTGAATGTAGCAATGTACTCCGTTGTCTGTTTGTAATGTTTCCGGCAATTCAACTTTGAAATTTGATGATGTACCACTAATTCTATGAGCGCTGTCAATATAGACCTTCTTGTAAGTCAACATAATATGTTTGATTAGAAAATAAATTTTCTAATCAAAAAATATTATGTTGCTTAGGACTACGTCGTAAGTCAACTTTTCTATATGAAAAGTTGCTTAGAGCAAAGCTGTAAGTCAGCATTATTAATTAATTGAGAAATTAATTTATAACTTTAATTATATGATTAATAATAAAAAGTTAATTTATGACATGAAGCATGGGAAAATTAAACATTATCAACCTTATAAGAAAACAACTAAAATAACTAATGTTATGAAACAAACTGACAAAATATTAAATAGTTATTATCCTAATTCAAATTTAACTGATGCACAAGGATTGAGTAGAGCATATGGCAATGGTCAGGGTTTTTATATTGATGGTGATAAAATGTATATAAGCGGAACATTTGGAAAAGGAACTTTTGGAGGTGCTATTAATGACATTCTGGCAGATGTAGGACTTCCCTTTAAAATGACAAAATATTCACAACGATATAAAGACACATCAACAGCATTGGATGAAAACAATGAAGTTAAACATCTTATAACACATAGTCTCGGTTCAAGTGTAGGGGCACAGATAACAAAAGATTACCCTGAAAGAGAATTAACTTTAACCACTTATGGAGCGCCGTTTATATCACGAAGGTCTAAAATTACCGATGATTACATTAATTTTAGAAGTATCTTAGACCCTGTCAGTATTGCTGACCGTGGCGCTATAACTGTTTATACTGGTTCATTAAATCCATTTACTAACCACGATTACATAACTGGATATGGAGACCAAGGAAAAGATGTTTCAAGAAGCATTGAACCGGTCAGGGAGATAATATAGTTAAATAAGTACTTAAATATATAGCTATATAATATTATATATGTATAATCAGTTAAAAGAAAACTTGACAGAAAGTGAAACAAACTTTAAACCATTAACACTTGTAGAAAGATTAAGGGATTTAAATAGAGATAATAAACGAACACATGTAAAATGTCTGTGTGGATGTTTCATTATTAGGAGTGTCAGAGTTAGACCTGACTATATTGAGTATAACTGGATTACTTCAATTTATAATATGATTGTACCAAAATATATAAATGGTTATGTCCTCATCAATGACAACACTAACAATTGTAATCACACTCAATCAGACCTTGATGAAATAGTAAAAAGAAAAAACGCAAAACTATTTTCATATTATTGTTATGATACAACATAAGAAATATGACAATGAAACAACGGATGATATGATTAAGAATGAAAATAAAAAGTATAAGAAAAGTACATATGAAGAAATTAGAGAATTAGTAATGGAGAAAGAAAAAGGGAATAATCCAGTTGAAGATAAGATTAAGAAAAAGAAAATGAAAATATTTAAAAATAATAACTCTAATCAAAAGGATTACACTAAATTATTCAATTTGTAAAACATATATAAAATATGTTTTAGAAATTAATGAAATTACAATTTCATCAATTTGTAAATCATAATTCTTAATTATGATTTAGAAATTAATGAAATTACAATTTCATCAATTTGTAAAACATATATAAAATATGTTTTAGAAATTAATGAAATTAAAATTTCATCAATTTGTAAATCATAATTATTAATTCTGTTTTAGGAATTAATAAATGTATAAATTTATCAATTTAGTTTAGTTTAAATTATTTCTAAATTAAATTATATATAGCAATGGAAACTTTTAGTGCTGAAGATATTCTAATTGACAACCTCTCATTCAAATTAAATAAAGGTGCAAGTTATATCAACGACCGTCGTTCTGTCTCGTTTTTTCCTTCTGGGAGTAATATCTACACCCCTTCATCTGGTCAACGTGTGTTGAAAATAGCATTAAATGCTGAAGATAATACTTGGCTTGACCCGCAGAGTGTAATGGTTTATTTCACTGTTGAAAACACTGACTCGTCAGACAATAAACGCTTACGTCCTCTGTCTCCTGCTTATTCCTTTTTTAGAAGAGCAAGACTAATTGCTGGTAATCAACTTGTTGAAGACATTGATTATTACAACCGAAATCATCACATGATGAGTTGCATGATGTCAAAAGGAGCAAGAGACAATGAAGACGCCCAGAGTTTTGGTTATAGATATGATGATGATTTAAACACACGTCGAGCAGTTCCTGCATCGGGTCATATTGGTCCTGCATATGACGCTTACACAATTCCAGGCTTTAACAGAAAAATGGTTGTAGGATTTAAACCGATGCTTGGTTTATTCAATCAATATAAGTATATCCCGTTAAAAGCGTGTCCTCTTGTTTTAGAACTTGAACTAGTTTCAAATTTTACTGATTGTGTTGTTTCAGCGGGCGGGTCGAGGTTTCCAGAAAGTGGCAACGCAGACTCAAGCCTTCATACAAATGAGCAGTTCTCAATTAGTAATGCATTCCTTCAAACTGATTTGGTAAGCTTGGACAACGACCTTCATAATAAATATGTTGCACACCTACTTGATGGGAAAGAATTACCTATTACTTATAATACTTACATTTGTCAATCTAATCAAGTTCCCGATGGTTCGTCGTCAATTAACACTACTGTTGTTCGTTCAGTGTCTAAACTCGCTACCGCGTTCATCTCTTTCAGTAAAAGCGGAGTAGGTGATATTCACGTTATGAAAGAATACAACAACTTCTATCATCCTATGTATTATTTGAACTACCAAGAAAGCGGATACTACAATCACGACCTTGATTTAGAATTTCAACTTCAATTAGGGTCAAAACTATATCCTGAGTATCCATGCCGTTCATTAACACAAGCATTCTATTATTTACGAAAAGCATTAAATTTACCATTGTTCCATCAACATCATTTATCGATTGAATATTCTGCTTATCGTGTTGATAAGTTTATCTTTGCTATGGATTTCGAAAAGGTTCCCGATAGTTCATATACTGGAATTAACACGAAAGCTGGGCAACAGCTTTTAATTCGTGTGAAACCTGTTGGAAATATGGTAACAGCAAATATGCCAGATACAATATATATAACGTTAGTGAGTGAACAAATATTAAGCATTCGCGATGCAGGTTGCCAGATACTTGATTAACTCATTCATTTTTACTTGAAAACATATATAAACAAATATCATCTTATAATATATTATAAGATAATATGCCAGTTAAACCCATAGATTACTCAAAAACTCATTTTTATAAGATTGTTTGTAAAGATTTGAATATCAAAGATTGTTATGTAGGACATACAACCGATTTTACCAAAAGAAAGTCAAACCACAAACGAGCATATACAAATGAAAATGATAGACACTACAATATTTACTTATACCAGTTTATTCGTGAAAATGGAGGACTTGATAATTTTGATATGGTTTTGATACAAACAGTGAAATGTGAAAATGGAATGGAGGCAAGAGCAAAAGAAAGAGAATACATTGTAGAACTAAACGCTACATTAAATAAAGTGCAAAGACCCATAGTATCACAGCGAGAGGAGCAAGAGAGAAAAAAACAATGGAAGGAAAACAATAAAGGATATGTTAAACAAAGAGACCATCAATATTATGAAAACAACAAAGAAAGATACGCTGAAAACTCTAAACAATATAGAGAAAAACATAAGGAAGAACTGAAAGCAAAGAAAAAACAATACTATGAAGACAACAAACCTGAACTATTAGAAAAGCAACGGGAGAAATACCAAGAACAAAAAGATGTAGTCAATAAACGAAGTAAGAAATGGAGAGACGAGCATAAACCAGAACAACAAGAATATTTCAAACAATATAGAGAAAAAAACAAAGACAAAATGAAAGAATGGAAAGAGACTAAAATCGAATGTCAATGCGGGTCTGTTTATAGACAAGACCATAAAGCACAACACGAAAAGACTAAAAAACATCAAGAATACATTAACGATAATAATTAATATAATTAATTTCTACAATTAATTATATCGATTATGCCTTCAATAAATTTAACAAACTTTGAAAATGTTGTAGCACACACAATTAGCGAAATCAATTCTACAAGTGGGATAACAAACATTAGAAACATATATGCTAATCAATCAGATATAATTGATTTACTCAACAATAAAGCAGACCAAGTAGATACTTACACAAAAGCACAGATTGACGCTAATTTTTATGATATAAATCAATCATACAATAAGACGGAAGTTAATGTATTATCAAATAATATTAGTTCAAATACATTTTTAATAGGTAATCTAACAATAACTTCAAATACAAATTTTAATAATATTTCATCAAATACAAATTTAATAAATAATTTAAATTCTACTATAACATCTAATTTTAATAATATTTCTTCAAATACTAATTTAATTAATTCAAATATTAATAATATTTCATCTAATACACATTTAATAAATAATTTGAATTCTACTATAACAACTAATTTTAATAATATTTCTTCTAATACACATTTAATAAATAATTTAAATTCTACTATGACAACTAATTTTAATAATATTTCTTCAAATACTAATTTAATAACAGGATTAAATAGTACAGTAAATTCACATATTACTGCAATTTTAGATTTACAGAATGGAGGTTCATTTAATGAAACAGATTATTATAATAAAATAACAACTAATAATTTATTATCAAATAAGTTAAATACTGATGTATTAAATAATACATTAATTCATAATATAACAACTACTTCAATTTTCAAAATAGCAAATTTTGGAAATTATAATAATTTCTTTGAAATGTATAATAATTATTTTGATAGTTATGTTTATGGAAATTTAAGTGGAGCAACTATGTTTTTTAATCAAAGAGGTTTTGGAGATGTAGAAATTAATAATTCTTCAACTTTTCAAAATGATAAAATATTATTAAATCATAATACTACAATATTAAGTAATTTACAAGTATCTGGTTTATTTTCGTGTTCGTCTATTTTAGATATAGCAGGTTCTGACGCTAGATATGTTTTACAATCAGATGGATTAAGTGGATTAATAACGGGAAATACAAATACAATTAATTCAATAATTACAAATGATAGCGCACAAGATACAGTAATAAGTCAAAAATTAGACAAAGTTAATACAACATTACAGACAGTGAATTCACCATTAATTATTAGTTTAACAGATAATACTAATCCTATATTAAGAATTCAAGATGCTGTAAGTAATCAACGTTTAGAATTTAAAAGAGGTTGTCAGTTGGACTCTTATCAAGGACTAACAGGTGCTACGCCTTATCGATTATTACTTGGGTGGAATACGGGAGATGTCATTATTGGAAGGCCTAATAATGCTTCAAGAATTACAATTAATGGTAATGTTCATACTTCATATAATTTTGCGCAGATGCACTGAACATCATATTTTGAAGGTGCTGTTTATATGAAAGGAAATTTATTTACAAATAATGATTTTTCAACGGATATTAAAACAAAAATAGATAATATCAATACTTCAATAAATGGATTAGAACCATATTTAGAAACATATACACCAGATGCAACAGAAGGTTTTTATATACATCATCCTAATTTTGTAGCGTGTAGTGTAGGAGATATAACTAATGCTTCTAACCAATATTTTATGGCTGATGGGCTTGTAGGAAAAACAAATTTTTCCAAGCCTATTGATGTGCTAGGTAATATTTATACGAATGCTGATGTTAATTGTGATAATGTTAATATTGCTACTGATGGTAAATTAACAATTGATACAAACTGCGAATTATATATATATGTTAGTGCTTTTTCATCTTTTGATATGAGGAATAGCGATGCTAATTCTTCAATTAGATTTATTTGTGGAGACCCCGCTGTTCAGTCTAACATAGTCGGGGCAGTTAATATTACCAGTGGATGGACTTTTAACACAAGCACTGTTGATGTTATGGGCAATTTATTTGCTGACGATGTTTATATTAAAACCAATGGGGCATTAAGAAGCAATCATTTATCACCCAACGGTGGAACATTAATAACCGTTGATACTAACTTAGCAGTTCAAAATGCTTATTTAGCAACTAATACCATTCAATCATTTGATTTAACAACAGTTTCATTTTTAAATAATATTTCAATGACTACTGGAACTGATATTAAAATGGGAACAAGTGAAATATCGACTTATTACGATACTACTAGTTTAAGCACTATTGATATAATATTCCGAACATCAAACACAGCTTTTCGAGTTTCAGATGCTTCAAGTACACCTTCAGTTTTATTATCTATTGATAAGACATTTGGAGCTACCATTAATACTGAAAATTTTACAAATAATGCCTCATCAACATTCAATGAAAATGTAAAAGTTGCTGGAACGAAGAAATTGTTATGTAATTTAATTGAACCATCAACAGGAACTAATATAGATTTAACAGCGACAACCGTAACGATTAACGGAACGTTTGTTGATTCATCTGACTCAAGATTGAAATATGATATATACAATATCAAATCTAATTGTATGAATATTATTAAGAAATTTAAGCCAAAGAAGTTTAAGAGACACGATAGAAATGATGGTGGTAAAACTCATATAGGATATATCACAGATGAAGTATTGAAAGCAATTCCTAAAGAGTTTGAAAATATTGTATGTCAGGACAGAGAATATTTAGGATTAAATTATTTAGTTTTACCCGTGTTGGTTCATAAAGCATTATTAGAATTAAATGATAAAATAGATAAACTTGAAAAAGAAGTTAAGGAATTGAAAAAAGAAAAATCTAAATAATAATATATAATGGGTATTGGTCAAAGCAAAAACGAAGAAAATAACAGTATGGAAGACATCAAAAATTTAAGAGTAGATGAAAAAACTAGAGCGGATACTTTAATAATAAAATCTATTCAAGAATGTGTAACGAGAATAGAAAAGTTAGAAAATCAAAAATCGGACAAACTATTATATAAATTACCTGCGTTGAATTTATGCAACGCTTCATTGATTTAAATTAATAATATTAATATGATTCATTAACATTATTAATTAAAAGATATGAATAAATTTTACTAATAAAACTTTGTCTTTCTTAATTGATGACTTTAATAGTTATTTTTTTTCACTTGTAATGAAATAAAATTAACCACATTGTCCCTATACACTAAATTAGTTTTATAAAGGTCTTTATTAAGAAAATAATAAATATCAAATAAATTATTTGATGTTAAAGTACGATTACGAAGATGATTAAAAAAAGTAAATGAGGTAGATGTAACAAATATATCATATTCAATTAATAATTTTAATGGTTTATGTTTTTGATGTAATTTATCTAACTCGCTTAAGTTAAAAATATATGATATGCCGTTTTTGATAATATTTTTCATAATGATATTATCAATTTCAAAATACTGTGAATTCTTTAATTTGTAAGACTTATACACTGGTTTAAATTTACTAATATAATTTTTAATAATATTATTATTTTTTATTTTTAATAATCTAACATCACCTAAATTATAAGATAATACAAGGTTTTTAATGTCTAATGGTAAATCATAAAATATCATAATATATTTCAATCTTTATTTTATTTTAAATGCTTTTTCAAATCTAACATAAAACATATTATTAACATCTTTGGAATTCATATTAACATAAAAGAAGGAGTATGGTTTATCATCTACCGCTTTATGATACATATTTAACAGTTGCTCTTTATCAACAATGGCGGAGTTTTCCTCAATGAATGACATTAACTCTGATACATTCTTTAACTTAAAGATATACAACGAACTAGAATTCAACCTAATGATTGGAGCAAGGACACGATATTTTTGAACACTTAAGCAAAAACTAATGGCGTCGTGTCTGCCTCTCGTTGCCAGTCCATGTAATAACTTGCTGTATCTAACAAATTTAGGGTCGTCTGCAAAATCATCAACAATGATTAAAATTGAATGTAGTTTCTTCATCTTCTGTTCTTTCATATAATGAATTATCTTTCTTTGTGTGTTAATTATTTCTTCCAGTTCTTCAGGTTGGTAGGTGTCATAATATAACTTTTCTTTTTCGTCATCAACCTTCATATTATCTTTTTGATATTTCTTGACCTCAACGAAGGTAGGGTCATTATGAACCGACGGGCTAAAAATGAATATACGGGCGAAGCAGTCCCTATAAACATTTAGGATAAGGTTTTGAATTAAAACTGTTTTGCCACCCGTTGATGAAGCAACAAAAATTGAGCGAAAAGGTAGTTTTGGCACATGTTCATATTTAGATTGTTTGAAATCGTAATCAGTTATATTTATTGGTTTTATTATTGGAACATCAGACATAATAAAATAATATTAAAGTTATTTAGAAAATATTTTATATTTATTATTTTATATGAATAGAAGTTATTCGGATTATATTGATATAATAGATAAAGTAGAAAATATAGAACAAGTAATAATAACCGATAATAAAATTAAGAAATGTTGTTATTATTCATTAGAATTAATTAAGTTAGGAATACAATATATTAAAAATATAAATATTAATATAGATGGGAAGGAAAAAAAGCAAAAATAATAAAACAGGTTTAAGTGTTTCTTCAACCAATGAAGAAAAAGAAGAAATTGTTAAAGAAACATCAGTTATTGAGTTTGCTTGTCCAATGTGTAAAAAGATGTTAGAAATGAAAAATGAATTAGAAATACAAAAGAAAGGACATTGTAAATGTTCGTGTATTCCAACAAGTTTCAAAATAAGTAAGAATGATAAGAAAATGAATATTGATAAAACTAAAGACAGTATAAACTTAGAAACAGATGTTCATAATATAACTTTTAAATGGGGTCGGCAAGCATCACCATCCGATAGTGGCGATAAGGAAACTCAGGAAACTGTTAAACAAATGATGAAAAAATAGTATTTAAAGAGTAGATTTAACATAATTGCAACATTTAGTTTTAAAAGTTTAGTTTTATAATTTAGTATATATGGAGGAACATTTAGCGAACATTGACAGTAGTTTAGAGTTGTTGTTTCCAAGATTAGAAAAAGTGTTGGAGCAAAATGAAAACATACTGAAAATCTTAAAGAGCTTGAATATTAAACCTACATATGATAACAATAACAATTATCAAGCAAAAGAAGTAGATAGAGACAGTAGCGAATACAAAAATAAACGAAACATTTATGTTAAAAAACTGAATGAAAAAATCATAAAAGAACCTAAACAATCAAGTCTGGATTACTATCAAGTCAAGTATAAAGAAGACACCAAGAAATACGTTTAATCATTAACTAACAAAATTTCGTGTCTCAAAAGCGGTTTGTTTATTTCTGCTACTTTGTAAGTTTTATTACCCATAATATCATATTCAATTTTATCGATATTGAATATTTTATTAGACCATTTAGAGTTATACTCCTTTCTGTCGGTGTAATTACCCCTTTTCTTTTGAAACACTTTTACCTTGTCGTTCTCCACTATTCTGGGATACTTTCTTTTGTTTTTTTCTCGTAGTTTAAGATTGACCTTTACATTTATTTCATTCTCGTCCTTGTGTGCTTCAGACGGTGTCATCCTTGTTGATGAGTGAGATGTGCTGTTATACTGTTTCAATGCCGGCGTTAGGGCGTCGGTCCATTTCATGTTGTTAAACCTAACTCTATCGTGAATTTTGTTTTTCATCGTTCTAATAAAACGCTCGGCCACATTTGCGTGGGTCTTCGTAACGATGTGGTTTATTCCTTCACTGTTGAAGAAATCCTGAACGTGATTTTTAGTTGCAAACGCTCCGTCGTCATCAGAATACACGGACAACGGATAACCCATCTTTTTAAAGCTTGCTCTCAACGCCTTCAAAACGTTCTCTCCGTCTCTTTCCTCCATCGGTATTACATCTGCTAATTTACTGAAGATGTCAATCACGACTAAAGCATACTGTGGAACGTTCTTGTCTTTTGCTAAAGGAGACATATGCATTATGTCTATTTGATATTCATATCGTGCGAATGGAGCGGTATAGGAATTAGTTCCTCTATAATTTTTGATTTGTTTATTTGGCTGTTTCTTTAAGAAAGACTTTACATCGTCTAATGTTATTGTTGGGTCTTCTTCCTTTGCCTTCTTGTGTGTCGCTTGTGTGCTTCCGAAACCCTCGTCTAAGTCGTAATAGATGTTGCTGATTATTTGGTCTTTTGTTAATCTCGCCATTATATTAAATTGTTAGAAAATATTTTTTCAATAAAAACCCCGCCCCTTAACATAAAATAAAAAACTACTTAAAGAAATATTAACTTATTATATTAAGTGAAAATATGACTGAAAATGTCGGAGTGATTGCTGACTTATCAAACTGGGTGCTATCAGACGAAGAAGATGATGATAATGACAGTTATAAAAAGGAATTAGATGACGAGTTAAACAAAATAAAGGATTTCGTCAAAAGACACCCTTTGCCATCAGTTGATGAAAACGAAGAATTCTGGAAAGATGTTATTAACAGGTTTAGGGATAATAGCGGATTAAACTTGATGACAATATACTCATTTGTTAGGTTTGACATCATGAAAGAAATGTATGAAAACCTAACAGATGAAAACATCATAAAAGACTGTGGTAAAAAGTTAAACCGAGATGGGCAGTTTAATGCTATGATTATTAATCACTATATCTTATCGGGAGCGATACGGAAACTAAACACAGAAGACAGTCTAGTAGATGGACAGATGCGAATTATTGAATTCTGGTTGGATGGAATAGGTGGATGGAAAGCGTGAGTGATTTAGTTTAATGATATTATTCAATTATAATATGATTAAACCTAGTTTTTATAATCTAACAATGAGGTTAAGACATTTAAATTAAACCTGAAACCCAGACCAGCCGACCAGCAACCCCTAGCCAAAACTACTTAAAGAGAAAAAGCCTTATATATTAAGAGAAAAATGAGTAAGGGTAAAATGTCAGAGAATAATTTTATGGATGAGAATAGCGCTAGCTTACCTGAAGGCTTAGTTTCAATCATCACTACTTACATTAATGGTAGTGAAGGGTGGCGAAGACTGAAACAATGTGATGCTTTAAGAGAATTACAAAGGAAATGGAAACCGTCTATTTACACTGAACGAGGAGGAGAAAGTAGATATTATGTTGAGATTCGCAATAAATGCTTAAAAGGTGATAAAGCGCTTTCATATGCGTTGAAACCACCAAAAGAATTATTAAGAATGATGAAGTATGATGAAGAAATACAGGTTGGAATAGTAGTTAGTTCAAAAATTATGTATAATAATAATATTTGCAACAGTCGTTCTTATTCATCATCTAAACAGAATAAGATTTCAAGTAGAGCGTCATTACAATACCATATTGAACAAGCAGTTGAAGAAACCAAACAGACTATGAAACGACACGAAATCATTACTATCGAACATGTTGCAATTGAAATTTATAGAAAACAGAAACAATGATTTCATGTCTTAATCATAATATTTAATTATAATATGATTAAACAGTGTAAACTTTTATAACCTTTCATTATACTGTAATTTCAACCTATAAAACATAACTAGACAATCACATAAAAATCACATAAAAAGAAGTTGTTAAGATATATTAAGAAATGGTTGTGAAGCAAACTATAATGAATAATTATGGAATGACAGAAGAAAAAGCAACAGAAGACTATGGTGAATTCTACAAATGCAACAGATGCCTTTATGATAAAACAATTGATGAATTTGGAAATGTAAAAAGTGGAAGAAGATATAAATATTGTCAAGAGTGTAGAACAAAAATAAATAATTGTAGAGATAAACGTCAAAGAAACAAACGACCCACCAACACCCCAGAACTTGATAACTACTAAAAGGGCTACCTCTTTCAAATGAAAAAAAATGTTTGCCCCCAGCCCAACAATGAACAAGGCGACAATTTACCCAAATGATTACCTTAACGAAAACGATAAATAAGCTCCCTAAAAACCCTCTTTTAAAAACGAATAAGGGGGAACATAGATTTGAGATGAACATAAAAACCAGAACAGGCAACCCTCAACAGACTTCCCCCCAGGCCCCCTACTTCTTCTATTTTTTAGGGGGGGGGGGGTCCCCCACGTACCGCGCGGCAATTTGATGACGTTCCACTAAACGTAGTCTTCGGGGAGCCGGTGTCGCAAAACAGGGGTCCCAGGCTCGATTCCCCCTGCCGGCTCTTTGCTGGTTTGGGGTTCCTGCCTCCTTTTGCAGAAAATCTGGAAAAACTCTGTGTTTTTGGACGTCCTAATTGTGAAAACGCTGGAAAACCGTGTTTTTTTGCTGGAAATATTGGGGAGCAGAAGGGAAATGCAAGGAAGTGCAAGTGAAATGAGGGGAGGAAATAGGAAGTCGACATGACAGGAAAGCAGCGGGACATGAAAGGGAAACAAAGGGGAACTGAAAGGGACATGCAAGGGACAGAAATGAAAACAAGGGGAGTGCAGGGGGAAGGAGACGAAACAAAGCACAAGGAAACCAAGCACGACGGGAGATGTAGGGAAATGACTCGCAACGAAAGAACGGGACATACATGGCAAACGAAGCGGACATACCGAGAAAATGTCAGGGACATGAAGGGGGGGCTGAATGGCATGGAAGGGACAGGACCAGGACAGCATGGGAAACGTGACAAGGACAGGAAGGGGGAAAGCCAGTAGTGAGATGACAGTTCAGGGTCATGCAGGGGCAGTGCCCGGACATCGAGGCAACTCGGGGGGGGACGTGACGCTGCAATGCAGAGAGAGAGAGAGAGAGAGAGAGAGAGACAGAGAGAGAGAGAGAGAGAGAGAGAGAGAGAGAGAGGGGGAGAGCGGGAGAGAGACAGAGAGAGAGACAGAAAGAGAGAGAGAGAGACAGAGCCACAGACAGAGCCAGAATCAGAGAAACAGAGAAAGAGACAGACAGAGAGAGAGAGACAGCGAGAGAGAGAAAGACGGAGACTGAGAAAGAGAGACACAGAAAGACAGAGAGAGAGAGAAAGAGAAAGAGAAAGAGAAAGAGAAAGAGAAAGAGAAAGAGAAAGAGAAAAAGAAAGAGAAAGAGAAAGAGAAAGAGAAAGAGAAAGAGAAAGAGAAAGAGAAAGAGAAAGAGAAAGAGAAACAGAAACAGAAAGAGAAAGAGAAAGAGAAAGAGAAAGAGAAAGAGAAAGAGAAAGAGAAAGAGAAAGAGAAAGAGAAAGAGAAAGAGCGAGACAGTGAGAGAGTAGAGAGGTTCGAATTAGGGTGCCCTTTTTCTGTAGAGGGGCGTGGACAGGAAGGAGACAGGGAGACAGAAAGAGACAGAGAAACAGAGACAGCGAGAGTGAGAGAGTGGGAGATTGAGGAGAGAGAGGCTTGGGGGGATGGGGAGAATGGGGAGCAGAGGGAGGGAGAGAGGACGACAGAACGCACGAGGGAGACAAGGGAGAGGGAAGAAGGAGAAAAGGGAGAGGACAATGTCGGCGGACTGAGCCGGAGGCTCTAAAGTATATATATATATATGCATGGTGTGTATATATATACAAGGACTCGGACTCCCCCTCGGACTCCCGACTCCGAGGCCAAGGCTCTGCAATGGTACGGTAGTCCGTTTCCGTGGTCCGTCGCAATTGCAGCGTCTTCGGTAGCATGCGGTGCTCATACCTCAGAGACCGACCCCCTCCCCCTACAAAAAACAAAAACTCCGAAACGATAAGAAACTACGACCAAAACAGAAAAAAACAAAACACAAAAGACCTCAGAGACCGACCCCCTCCCCCTTGCACCCAAATGTAGCTCCGAAAGACTCCAATGATGGAGTGCAGAGCTGCCACAAGGCCATCTGCTGGGATGAGAACGGTCCCTGCGCCAAGGCAAGGCTTTTGGGTTGTTTGCGTGACTCGGCAAAATTCGGCACCCTTCCTGCACATTGCCCTTGGTGTCTAAGTACTGCCACTTGCCTCAGCTCCCAAGAGTCTCAAGACCCAGTGAACCTTTGAGACGTAAAATCTGGAAAATGCCGCGGTGAAAGGTACTTATCGTCTCAGTGCCGGGCTGTCTTGGATCGACGGCTGTGCCTGAGAAGGGCGCTCTTGTATGGCAGTTGCATGTACGCACCTCGCCGAGTCTAAACAAAACATCAAACGCGAGCTGGCGGGAAGGTTCCTGAGGTGTACTTTGACATTGATAAAAGCTAAGAATCCGCCGACCCCTTGTCTGCAAGGGCGAGGCGCATGGGAAGGGTGTCATCATCATCATCATCGTCGTCATCCACGCAGGGGGTGCTGCGATGATACTTGTCATCGTCCCCGTTGGAGACGCAGCGGAAACACAAAAGCTCAAAAAAACTGACTGCGGCAATTCACTTTACGGGGCTTATCCCCGGGGGTCGGGAGATATAGCCACCCGGGGGCTATGGTCAAAACCACATGCATCACCAGCGCACCAACATCATCATCACCCCCATCAACCCCCCCCCTGCCAGAACAGAGGAGAACATAAGAGACGGCTTCAAGGCCTGCACACGCGTACGCGGATCAGTCTCCGCGCAACCCCGGCCATGGTGAATCCTCGGGTCAATCCCCTCGGATCGCGTGCTCAGGGCATGAAACTGACTCTTCTGTTCCCCCTGTGCACCTTGCAGCCATTTCTCATTGGAAGTGCTTAAGAAATGCTTGCCATGGGTGGTGTGCCAGTGCCATGTGCCACCTCGAAGTGTGCATCCAACAGCTTAGAATAGCCAAATCATGGCTTGGTGAGTCTGGCTGGGCTTATGCAGTTTCCAAGAAGGGCACAGCCTGCAGTACGACGGCGCGCTCTCGATTTCTGCGTCCTCCTCCACCGCGTGCTTTGCCCGGCGGCTGTGCCAGTTTCCGCTTGAAGCAGCTCCAGGGATCATAGCCCAATAGGCTGGCAGGCCGGCAGGCAGACGCGCAAGCAAGAAAGCACGCGGACAAGCCATTGCCCGGGCACGAAGCAAGCGAGCAAACAAGAAAACAGGCAGGGCAGGCAGGCCGGACAGCACGCAGGCAAGCAACAGGCGAGCAGACGAGCAGAAAAAGAAGACCTGCAAACAGACAAGCAAGCAAAAAAGCAGGCGCGCAGACAGGCACCAGGCAGGAGAAAGAAAAGCAGACAAGCAGTGCAAGCTAACAGACACGGTGTCGGGCGGCGAGTTGTGATCTTGACGCACGGCGGGCGGCGGGTGTCAGCGGCTATGATGTCATGACTCTCCGTGCTGCGATGTCTGACTCTTCGCGCGGTGATGTCTGACTCTTTGCGCGGCGACGTCTGACATTTGGGTGTCTGACTTTGTGATTGGATGTCTGAATTTCTGTTCGCTGTTTCAACATCGCCCCACTCAAAACAGCACCTTTTAGCTAGGATTTTCCAAACAATTGGGCCCGTCGGCCCAAAAACTTTCTGCTGGGGAACGATTGAGGGCACGGCCTCCTGCTGGGGCTCTCAGACCGACAAAAACGGCTGGCCACAAGCCAGCGCGTCCCGCTTCAGCTCCGCAATCTCGAATGTGTCTGTGTCTGTGTGTGTGTGTGTCTGTGGGTGTCCGTTTTTGGGAAGGAAGTCCAAAAAAAAGGAAAGAAACCCAACCACAGGCACATACAGGAACGGCGCAAAAAAAGGAAGGGACACACTACCAACGGCCCGAGCATCCGCTGACCCCGGGGTCACAAACCACTACCAACAGCAGCCCGAGTGTCCGCAGACCCCGGGGTCTACCTCAAAGACCAAAATACATTAAAGTCCCCCAATAAAAGAAACACTACCAAAGGCAGCCCGAGTATCCGCAGACCCCAAGGGCTACCTCACAAACCAACATACAAGACAGTCCCCCCGAACACCAAAAAAAAGAAGCCAGCACTGGCCCGAGTATTTGGTCTACCTCACACACCGACATACTGACGGGGTCCCCCAAAAACACAAAAGAAACACTACCAAGGGCAGCCCGAGTATCCGCAGACCCCGGGATCTACCTCAAACACCAACATGCAGGAACGTCGAAAAAAAACAAAAACAAACAGGAACACTACCAAAGGCAGCCCGAGTATCCGCAGACACCGGGGTCTACCTCACAGACCAACATACTGGAAAGTCGCCCAAAAAGAAGCACCAAAAACACTACCAAAGGCAGCCCAAGCATCCGCAAACACCGGGGTCTACCTCACAAACCAGCATACAGGAAAGTCCCCAAGAAAATAAAACAAAAACTACGAAAGACCACAGACCCCAAAATCGACCCCCCAAGAAAAAGGAAACACTGCCAACAGCAGCCCGAATATCCACAGACCCCGGGTCTACCTCCCAGACCGACGTACAGGAAAGTACTACCAAATGCAGCCCTATCCGCAGACCCCGGCGTCTGCCTCGCAAACCAACAAGTCCCCCCCCCCCCCAAAAAAAAGAAGCACTGTCAAAGGCAGCCCCAGCGTCCGCAGACCCCGGAATCTACCTCACAAACCAGCATGCAGAGAAGTCCCCCCAAAAACGACAAGGAACACCCTCAATCTTACAGTTTTACAATCTTAGAACACTCTAATCGTAACATCTTTACATCCTCAAATTTCGCTTTTCCTCCAAAAGACCATAAACTAGTACAATCTTAAAATCTTTGTTAAGATTGTACTAGTTTACTGTTTTGCGAGGTTAAGCTTAAGGTTCTAAAATTTGCGGATTTAAAGTTTTTACGATTAAAGTCTTCTAAGATTGTTTTCTTATGATTCTATTATTCTCAAAATTAAGACTTTGAGATTTCATCACCAAAGGCCGGCATCCCCAGCATCCCCAGCATCATCTGCATCACCGGCACGGGCCTGCAGACCCACAAGCCCAAGCCTGAAGATTAAAAGCCGGCCCCAAACATGCCAGAAAGCGCACCCCCAGAAGCAGCGCAAAAATCCGCGGAATTCTCGCCCAGACACGCCCGCCAATCCTTCGCCCCTTAGTAGGGCGGGCGCAGCGCAAAATGCTCATCACTTTCCTTTTCACGGACCCCCGTCCGCATCGTCGACATGCGGCGGCACCATGCGGCAGCCCCCAAGAGCTTCGCTCTAGAGCCTTGCTCCAAAGGACCAAGGGGGAGGATCCGACACAGCCGTTCGGCCAGTCGGATTCAAGGGCTGCCGTTTCCGCCGGGTCACTGTCCTGTATGTTGGCCTTTGGGGTAGACCCGGGGTCTGTGGATGCTTTGGCTGGCTTTGGTAGGCTCTTGTTTCCTTGGGCAGCGTTCCTTTGACTTTCCGGTATGTCGGCCTCTGACGTGTTTGTGCGCTTTTGTGGGCTTGTGTCTGTATGTGTTTGTGTGTCTGTACGTGTTTGTGTGTTTGTGTGTTTGTGCGCTTTTGTGGGCTTGTGTCTGTATGTGTTTGTGTGTCTGTACGTGTTTGTGTGTTTGTGTGTTTGTGCGCTTTTGTGGGCTTGTGTCTGTATGTGTTTGTGTGTCTGTACTTGTTTGTACGTGTTTGTGTGTTCGTGCGCTTTTGTGGGCGTGTGTCTGTATGTGTTTGTGTGTCTGTACGTGTTTGTGTGTTTGTGCGCTTTTGTAGACTGCGGGGTCTGCGGACATTCATTTTTTTCTTTGGGGACTTGCCTGTATGCTGGTCTCTGAGGTAGACCCCGGGGTCTGCGGATGCTCGGGCTGTCTGCGGAGACTCGGGCTGCCTTTTTTTGTGATTCTATTATTCTCACACTTTAAATGTAAAGAGAAGAAACATTCTACGGCCTTCAGATTTTAAGGTTTCAAGGGTGCAAGGTTGTAACTCTACTTCTCAAGTTTCAAGATTTTAAAGATGCTAAAATTTACAGATCTTACGATTTTAAGATCTTAAGATTCGACTATGTTCAGTTCCTGCAGGTTTGCAGCTTTTTAGATTGTAAGAAATTAAGCTTTTAAGAACTAATGTCTTACAATTTCAAAAGCTGCAAAACTGCAGAGACTGAACATAGTCGAATCTTAAGATCTTAAAATCGTAAGATCTGTAAATTTAACATCTTTAAAAACTTGAAACTTAGAAGTACAACCTTAAACCCTTGAAACCTTCAAATCTTAAAGCCGTAGAATGTTTATTCTCTTTCCATCTTATGTGGAATTCAGCGTCACGCTGCTGCCGCGGCCGGTTGTGCGCCAGCAACGTAAATCCGGCTACGCCTCCTGGGGTAGCATGTCGCCGCTAGGCAATGGCAATTTGCCTGCTAGCTTTTTAGCTATAGGGGCTGCACCCTGGCGCCGCCGACCCTCGTCACTTGGTCGTGATGCGTGGCCCAAATCCGGCACCTCTGCATCACCAGCTCGGGCTTGCGGTTTTGCTTGCCTGTGGGAAACCCTTGCAAAACATCGCGTATACGCAGGGTTTAGGCCATGTGGCTGACATCATCAGGGTCTGGGGTTGGGCCTGTGTGATGCTTCAGCGGGGCTTGGTCTGCATCATCAAGACTTCCTTCCAAAAAGCCTCTCAACCCAAAAAGCACTGTTTTTTTTAAAGATATCGGAGGGATATAAGCGAGGCTCATTTTCGCGCATTTTGGCGCCAAGCGCTGCCGGGTCATCGCTCTACAAAACGCTGTACATACCGTCAAAAACTGCTGTGCTGAGCGGCGGGCTGTTGTTCTGTCCGTTTTGCTTTTGCTGTGGCTGGCTCGCGTGCTGCGCGGTCGCTTTGGTTTTCGGGCCTTCTGGCGCGCGCGCGCAACCCCAGCCACAAAACGCTGCTCTTTACGGTGTTTTGTTGCTTTTGCGTTTCCGGGCTGGCTTGCGGGCAGTTCTTTTTGGGCTGCTGTTTCTGCGGCCTCTGGCGCGCGCGCGCGACCCCATGTCAGCCTTCTGATTTGGGTCTCGGCTAGGGCCCAGAAAGCTGGCATCACCGGCATCATCTGGGTTTGGGGTGGGCAACATGCATAACCTAACCAGCCATATCATAGCACAGGATACGTTTCTCATACAAAAAACATGACATGACATAGCATAACTTCAAAGAGGCGTAGCCGGCTAGAGGCCGCAGGCCCCAGAAAATACAAGTTTCTTGCGAACGGACCTTCTGCGGAAGTTGTTCTTTGGGTGGATACTTGAGATGGAAGGGCGAATACAATGTTCCCGACGCAGACTCAGAGGCGTGCTGGCTCATTGGGCGCCAGTCTTGGCCTTGACCTGGACGCGTTCGGAGTGGCGGCACGCGCTCGAAGCTCGCCGCTCGCGCTGCGTCTTTGGCTTGCACTGCGCACGCTTTTCGATTTTGGCATCTGGCAAGTCTTTGATCGGCTCGCATCGCCCGGCTTCCGAGTTCACAAAGGCCCGAAGACTGAAACCAAGCTGAGAGGCCTAACTGGAAATGAGGCAAGCTCTGTCATCCAGGGCTCTTGTTGCACCAGGCTTGTCTTCTTTCAGAAAATGCAGGGATCGGCTTGCTCCAACAGATCATTCAGTCCTCTTGTGGGCCATGGACAAGGGTAACATTCAAATCTGAATTCAAAACCAAGATGACATGCGAGCCTCGCCACAAGGGAAAAACCGGATTGAATGCGAAGTCTCTCCGGCGTGAAGCCTTGGAGCTCCTGGGCAATGCGTACGTTCCCAAGAAATGCCGAAACTGCGAATCTCCGGCTTCCTGGCTAGGTCGCGCCGCGTGGGCTCCGGGATCTTCTCACCTAAGGGCGCAACATAGGTTTGACAGCCTAATCTCTATATGTAAGCACGCATGTACATATATGTATGCGTATATATATATATATATATATGTGATATAATCCTGTACAAATGCAAAGTGTGCACATCATGTTACGTCTTTTTGCATTGCGTTACACTACATGTCGTTGTGTTACACGACGTTGGTTGCATGTGTGTGTGTGTGTGAATATTCACACGCACGCGCACATCACCATACATTACAGTACAGTACATTGCGCCGCATGGCTGCGGCATTCCATTGCATTGCATTGCATTACATGTTCATCATTGCATTGCATTGAATGTGTGTTGACATTTCATTCACCGTAGATTGCATCAAACTATATTTACGGTCACTGTCCTTACAACTACATTGCAGTGAGTCACATGAACTTTGGATAGCTGCAATGTGTACATAATGTGCATATATTATATACAAGTATACATTATATTTGTACGCATGTCCACCACATTACATGTGCATTAACAAACCTGATTTTCAGTGCACTACACCAACCACAATACAATACATACACTCCGTCACATCACATTGCATATGGGTTTGCATTAACACTTATATAATTGTATATGCGTCACACAATTCGCTTCATGCAATTAATTGCAGTACATTTACTCTGGTAGTAGGATCGCATCTACATTTGCATTGTTGTACATGAAATTGCGATACGCTACCCTACATTGCCTGCATTACACTACATGACATTGCCATAAAGCCTCCTTCATTTCTCACCATCCCTTGCTACAAATACAAATTCCTAGTCTATGACACCTTACCCTTCGTTTGTGATTCTGAATGATACTGCGAAGTATGTCACAACTAGGCGTCCTTCTTTCTTGGGCCCGGGCACGGTCAGGCGGCGCCCGGGCATCCCGGTCTGGCGACCTTGACAGGGCAACACCCAACTCAAGCCAGGTGAATTGCAAGGGCAAACACCAAGGTTTGAAGCTGTTCGTGCTTGGCGCAATGTCTGGGGGGCTGACTCTGACCGCCCTGACCGCTCTGGAGATTGCAAGCCTTGCGGCATGCGAAATTGCACATCCGGAGACTAGTCCCTGACTTGTTGTTGAAATCTGTCTACCAGGGCCCCTTGACACATGGAGCTGCGTCAAAGAAAACGAACTATTTAAGAACCCGCATGACCATCCACAAATGCGCCCGGCTTGGACACACGTCGAAGAAACGTGTCGCCTTTGCCGTGCGTCAGGTGCCGCAGCGCTCGCTTCACGGGCGCTTCAGCGTTCTCCCGCAGGAACCGGCTCCTGCCCCCGTCCCCCGAATTCGCGCACTCGCAATGGGCGCAACGCGTGTACTCACGGTCTATATATATATATACTTGTGTACCTATCTCTCTACTTATTTTTATCATGGGCTTGCTTTTGTCAGACATATTGATTCATTAGTTCACATATTTTCTACCTGTTCATTTTATAGCTCATGTTCAAATAAAAGGGCGGCCTGTTTCACCTGAAGTGAATGACCTTTGCGCGACAGCGCGGCAGCGTTGTTTAATTGACGCGCTGCACTTTCTCCTCAGCTTGTGCTCGATGCGTTCCTTGCGTGTCAGCTGAACTATCATCTTTGTTGTTCAGGATGATGTAGATTGCCAGATCTCCGACCAATGCAAAATCTGTTTTCAGAGGGCTGTCCGCTGCGTATGCCTCCTGTATAATATTATACTCAGTGCTGCTGCGGTATGTATTATTTGGCCATGTGCTCATTGGAATAGGCGATATGATATACTGTCACGTGGTTTGCGCGTCACCACGCACCCACTTCTCCACGTGTGCTTCTTGAAGATGTTGGTGCCATCTTCCAAATCTGCTGGAACCTGCTCTTCATGGTGTTCAGGCTTGTGTCTGAATCCCGGATGTGCCTGAAACTGTTCGTGTACCATGATATAGGCCCGGCTGGTTGCTTTGGCAATCTCCGGGCGCGGCCAGGATCAAACGCACGACGTCCGCAACGCCTATTCTCGCTCATGCAACACAGGGCTGCGAGGACGCTGTCACGCGGGCGTGTGTTCAGCACCGGAAAGGCCTACCGCAGTCACCACGGAACGCAACCTAGTGGCGACGCTTGTACTCTTCGTCTGTGAAGCACAAGCGCAGACCTGCGATCGCTGTTCCTGGCGCCATGCATCCAAATGGACAATGATGTTTCCTGTTGCTTTCTGGCCATGTTGAACCCCAAGATCAGCACTGTTGTGTCATCGTAAAGGTTGCGCTGAGCCGGCACCCAGAATGTCTGCCACTGCGTGGCACCCAGGCTGCGCGAAAAAGCAAAGGTGTACAATGGCTGCAGACTGCGTCGAAGCTCCGTTGCTGCGCTGTCGCTTGCCTGGTCTTTCTTCTGCGACGGCGCCGTCTCGTTCCCTTCTTGGTGACGACGCTGCCCGCGATGGCCTCTTCTGATGCGTTGGTGATGTAGCTGTTGGCGACGTTGGCTCTGTCACATCATTGGATCTTTAAATAGATCCAGGAACATTAACGAGACCGCAACCACAATCGGTGCTCTCTCCTTAAAGACAGTCGTTCAGCAGACGAGCGCAACTGTATCTCTTGCAAGACACTCATGACGACATTCACAACTGCATATTCACGGTTTTGCTACAGCTTCGCCTACAGCCAGTGGCAATGCCTTCAGGTTTGGAAGTCTTTGAAATGTGCGTGAGCAAGAGAACAGAGGTGTGCAAGAGCATTCATGTGGAAGTGTCGGAAGGCAAGCAGCTATTGATCACAGCGCTGTATGGTGGGGCGCTTCCACAGCATTTTCACGGCCAAGACTTCATGCAGAAAGTGCAGAAAATGTCGCAGTATTTGCAGTGAACGAAGCTTCTACAAGAATGGGCGATCCACTTGTCTGAGCATGTGAAACCTAGAGGGCACTATGATGGTGTTCGGATTTCCAAACAGCGAGGCGCTTTGCTGGACGATATATGCAAGGAATGCGAGAAACATATAGCAGCAAAACTGCAGCTCAATGTGTGCATTCATAAACAAAAACGCGTGACAGTTGAAGAGCTGCCTCGGGAGGGAGCTCTTCGCTCAGCCCGTTTTCCTGAAGATCATGTTTTACGACAGCCAAGCAACTGCATCCCTCATGCTATTGGACTTGCGGCTCGGTGAAGATTGCTTGAAGCTTCAGGACCCGACCGCGCAAGCCAATAGATACAAAAGCTGAGGGTGTCGGACGTAGCAATGCTCTGTTCGCCTGCCCGCTTTCTCCTGCGCTTTTGCAAGGCAATGTCCCGCACGGGAAATGGATTCTACATTTGGAAAACGGCGCTGCTCCACATTGCGTAGCAGGGTCAAAGAGGGTAACGCAGTTGAGCAAGTGACTGTTTGGGACACTACTGAAACGCTAGTTCTTGCAGGCAACGCTTTTTGGCAGCGCTTGCCCATGGAGTTGATAGCAACACGCGGCACCGAAGTTCAGAAGCAGCGTGCATTTATGCATTGACGGATTCGGACCAAGCTCCTTTACTTGACTTGGCTGCAGGTTTGGACTGTGAGATCGTTGGTGTCAGCGATGAGAAAGCGCCGGCCCCGTTAGCTGGTCTTGCGGGCGCAGAGCTGGAACATGAGGCAGCTCGGGGGTTTCCTAGATGAAGGCCACGTGGTAGACCAAGCATTGCAAGAATAAGCGGAGACACGCGAGGCTTTAGCAAGAGCGCGACGAGGCAAACGCCAACGCAGCGGCGTGTTCCCATGTCTGCTTTGTCCATTTCGAGCATTCAATCGCGCAAGCCGAGTGGCACGGCATTTGATGCATGTACTAGTACCACAAGGCGTCCAAGCAAGTCAGCTGTGGCACGAAGCAAATCCGAGTCCTCATTTCTTTGCACGAATCGGACATGCTGGCGACTGAGCGCAAGACAAACTTTGTGAGGCGCAGTGCGGATCTTATTCGTTAAGCAATCAAGCCGCACCTTTCCTTCATTAGACTGCTGCTAGATGCGAACAGGCCAAAACTCATTCATGTGCTCTCCTTACGAACTCGGGCATGCTTTACGAGACAAGTCGGGCAAATCTGGTATTCACACAGTTTTGCGGAAGCTTTTTTGCGAGATGCTCCTGCAGCACAGGAAGGCTGAGAATAATAAAACCACATGTAAGTAGCAGGGAGAGTTCACGCATGGTATTCAGCCTTAGGCGAAAAGCATCTGGCGCGATTCATGTTGGATTCTATCACGGCCGCCAACCGGCTGACAAATCTTCTTCCAGGCCACACCTCTAGCTGGTGATCGAAACGTCTTGTTTGTTGAGGCTGTGCAAGGCAGAGAATGTGCTTGTTTGTCCGTTGATGGCACCTTCCGGGTGTGTCTATCGATTGTGGGGCAAGCTAAATGTTCAGACCCTTTGCACGTTCGAGAAGCTTTTCCTTTCGGCGACAGCCTGAGCTACAAGCGTGTCATTTCGGTGAGAGGCAGAACTGGAGCAGTGTTGGGGCTCCTGCCCGCAATGGATGAAAGCACTGAGTCGGTCGCGCGGTGCTTAGAAGCTTCTTTGCCAGCCACAGGCACTGCACGTCTCTACGGACAATCCAAGAGCGAAGCTTCTCAATGTTCTGCGAGAGACCTTGCCCGGCCTGCAAAACATTTCAAGGGCCCTACCCATGTTGCTATGCATTATGAGCAAGCGACAGGAGGCGGAAGACTACAAGCTCCTCCACCCTATGGCAAAGTTTTGCAAACATCATCCCAAAATCCAAGATAACATTTGGGGTGAGGTTTTCACTGATCACTTTTGCTTGCCAGTGAGCAGCATGCTATGCATCAGTCCCATGTTTTGCTCTCCTTGAGAGGCCCAGCGCCACAGTAGCGGCGAAGTACTCCTGCAGGCGCCGCATCATGGGCCCGTCCTTCACCAGCTGCAGCCGCAGCTCCCGCCACCTTCGCGCTCTTTGGAGCTCGGAGCATTGCATCTAGCTTTGAATCTTGCCAACTTCACGTTGCCGCACTCTCAACTTGCAATCCTCTCTGAGTCTCTTCTTGCATTTCGCGTCCCTACTATGCCCGCGGCGAAGGCTCAACCTCCTGCGCCCCGGCCACGCCGGGCCCGCCCTCACAAATGTCGGGCACCGACACCAATCGCCGTGAAGGCACGGAAGGCACGGAAGGCGCAAGAATCGGGATGGATCGAAATGAATCCAGAAGAAAATCCCCAAAATGCCTCACACTCTTTTGTTTTCCGTGCCTTCAACAGCTGTGACGCTGCCCGCTCGAGCTGCTCGGCAGCCTTTCATGCAAACAGGATAGCCTTTTCGTGTCCAGACAGCTTCCACGCGGCCTCCTCCAGAATGTCCTCAAACTCACTCCGGGGCATGGCGCCCTCCAGCCTGCGAATCGAATGGCCAATGCGTTGTGCAGCGCACCCCACTGCCAGAAAGGCTCCTTGCAGTTCGGACGCCTTCCACCTCCCTCTCTCCCTCTCTACGCCCCTCTCTCCCTCTTGGTGCCCAACCAGCATGGGCTGCTCCGGTCGCAGGTTTGCATGCAGAGGCCGCTGTGGAGCTGAGCAAAGCAACGTTTCGCTTTGGAAGATTCACACCTTCTCAGTTCTTGTTCGCTTCAGGTTGGAAGTCTGTTGAAATTCGCATTCTTGGCCTCTGGCCGGGTGCAGCGTCACGATGGACTCGTAGCTGCTGAGGCCAAGTCCCGAAAGGCACAGGGCCTGGCGCAAGGCGGGCCCGAAGCTGGCAACCGCAATCCGTAACATCCGTAACATCCGCAAACCAAGGGGCGGTGTGCGCCGTGCCGCCACTGAAGAGGTACACGTCCCCCGGACGCAGCAGCACCAGCTTCGCCGCCTGTCTCCAGACTCGGACACTCGGACTAGAAGGATAGGCGTGAGAGGTGACACAGCGTGAGAGTTGACACCAGTCAGGCTGGAACGGAGAGCAGAGAGAGTGACGAGTGAGGGACTCAGCGAAGTGACTGGCCTGCCGCAGGGCCGCCAGCTTGGCAGGCGACAGCGCACCTAACCGGTCACCGATCCATGTCATGTGCGCATATCTCATCGACAGAACTGCAACATCTGGTGCTTCAAGGCTTCAGCATACTTTGGGAGCTGCAAACGGAAGCATAGAACAGCAGAGGACCCCCGTGGTTGGTCAGTCTGGTCATCAAAGACCCGGGCTGAAGAGCTGGTCATCGAAATCCGTGCAAATCTTGTTGCTGACCTCATCCGGCATTCACCACATTCAGAACACAAGCACTTGTCTCCAGGCAGCATCACTATGACGCGGTCATCATGGTGACAAAGCAGCAACATGATGAGGTCAACAGCGCGATCGTACAATTGCTTTTGCGGCATCATGATGGTGGCCAGAACAGTGATTGGTCGTCACGCAACGTAAAAGTGGACGCGATGCAAAGGCAACGCTGAGAGACACGTGGCAATTGTCCAGAATGCTTCAAGCAAACGTGGAAAGGGAAGACAAACGGGGCAAAAGTGCAAAAGTCTCTTAAAGTGGGGCGTCCACACCTCAATTAAACGGGAACAACTACCGCCACGCTGGGCGCCAAGCCGCTCCTTTGGGCCACGCCGCAACCAGCTTGTAGCCGCGCCAGTTTTTGCCGACCTTCCCGAGTCCCGAGTCGGATCCCAGTGCCAGAATCTTCAAGAAACGTACAGTGTAACATACATGATATCATACATGCAACTACTTGAAAGCGGTGAACTTAAGGGCCTTCTCATGTTGGCACCTCGCACTTCTGAGCCATCTTTGCAGCCAACAACTTTAGTGATTCAGATTCCCTTAGAGCAAACCCCGTGGAAAACCCGGCAATGTTCACGCCAAGCTCCTTGCGTTGCTCCAGAGCACTTGGTCTACATGGACCTGAAGCACTTCACTCGCTTCACCTTCACTCAAAAACTTTGGGGCACGCGCTCCTTTGCCACTGCCGCGGTTCCCGATGAAGACGCCTGGGAGTCTGTTGGAAACACAGTCGGATGGGGTGCTTGGGCTGCCTTCATCATGGCGGTCCCAGTAGAAGGTCCAGGCGGCCAACGGCCCCAAGACATCTTTCCTAACGAACGAAGGGACGAAGGGACGAAGGAAGGCGACAGAACAAAACAACAAGAAGCTCGCTTCCGTCGCTTGGGGCACCGGGCACGTCCCGCTGGCACACCTCCGACTCGACTCGACTCGACTTGAGACGCGCTGTTGCAACTTGTGCACGTCGGGCCGGGCCGCGGGCCGTTTTCACGAGCTCCCCGTCGATGGGGTGCTTCAGGGCGTTCAACACCCGCATCTCCGCCACGTAGAGACTTTGAGGGTCCGCCTGGAGGACTGCTTGGCTCGCTCTCGCTCTCAGAGAAGCTGAGCTTTGGAAACACATCGCCTCACCGCTGTCCACCAGACGCAGAACCTCATCGATGCGGCCCCGCAGGTTGCGCCTGCGCTTCAAAGCGTCCCCCTTCGCTAAGCTCTTAGGCCCTCACCCGATTCCTCACCTTTCTTTCGGCAGCGCCATCCGCTGCTCGCCAGTCTCATCGATGTACTCCACACCCGCCTCCGTGGCTCACATTGGCTCACAGTCGCCACATCGTGGCAGAGCTTGCCCAAGCTTGTAAAAAAAATGGGGACGCGCCAGCGCCACCTCGCCTTGTACTTGTCAAGTAGCTTCTCATCCTGAAAGCTGCCGGCTGTGGCTCTTTCGTACTTTCAGCCGGGATCACGAGAGTTGAAACACGCTCCATCCCCCACAAAGCGCTTGCCAAAAGATTCGATGTTTGCAAAGCTCCAAGATCTCGTGAGGGTCTCCGAGGTCAACAGACTGAGCGCGTGGCCCCCCAGCGGGGGCGTTCGGGCCTTCCGGCCCGGGGCGCGCGCGCGAGGCGCTCACAAGGTACGAAGGCGACGGCTCTCGGGAGGCTCTCGGAAGGCTCTCGCGGCACTCTCGGGCACTCACCCTCCGGAAGTATCTCAGCAGCTCTTCCACCTCAAGGACTCCAGTGCGGCTAAGGTGATGGGCAGATGGGCACGGGCCGTGCTGGAGCTGTCCAGGGCTTTTCGCAAGTCCGCAGGCATCACGGCCTGGGCAACGCCAGCCTCACCCGGATTGGAGAGACCCGCGCGCCTCCTCGGTCAGGCCGAGCAGTTCCACACCTCGCGGCAGGACCTGAAAAAACGAGCGCACGGGCGTCACGGGGGTCTCGAGTCTCGAGTCAGTCTCTGAAAGCGCGGCCAGGAAGTCGCCCAGGTGATCTGAAATCAGAACCTTCGACATTCGGAACATTCGGATCGCAGTTCGGCACGGAGTTTGTTCGGAGTTCGGGAGTGCCTCACGCAGGAACTCCGCGGCCGTGGTCACCACGCGCGGCTGCCTCAAGGGGTCCTCAGCTCACCGATGCGGAACTTGGCCGATCCAAAAGCGATCGTCGTTCTCTCCCGTCCTCCAGCAAGTCCATGGGCCAAGTGCCTCGCATTTCGGAGATTCGGAGACTCCGAGATTCCGGCTGCTGCCTTCCAGGAGTTTGCGCTCCTCCGCGGTGAAGCCATGCATAGCCTGGCAAGAATCCGTGCCAGAAGTAACCCACAACACATGTGGGCACACTTGCCCGCACCGTTCAGGCCATGCTCGGATCCAAATGTTGCTTGTCTTGATTCATTGATGGATCGTTTGGGACACCTGCTTTTGGCTGATGTGTAGTTCCGTCAAGCTGCTGCTTCGTCCATTTCGATGGACTATCTAAGCTGGTTGATGTGACTTGCCAGAATGTGGCTTGTTCGGCTCGCCCTGCAGTTCTGAGAGCGACGAGCATGCTCGTTGGCACACAAAAAGCCTGCATCTTCAGATTGTACGGGTCCATGTCTCACTGCCAACTCAAGTTGATCTCAGGCCCCCGCCTCTGAATTGCGCTGGAAAGAGACGAGTCGACGTCGCAGTGCGTAAAGCGTACTGCGTTTGTGAACCTTTGGATTGCACTGCGTTGTCCGCGCCCTGAGCCTATGCAAAGGCTGCGGAGAGCTTGCACGCACCGAGCAAGCCAAGCGCATAGTGCATCGACAGGTCACGCAATCAGCTTGCGCACTTGAAGGGCTTCAGCGGCGGATGGAAAAGCCTCGGGCGCAAGGATTCCACAAGGGGAATACGGCCGAAAGGAGGAAGCCCGAAGGCGAAACTCCCAAAATTTCAAAATGACTAGGCCAATGGAAGTGACAAATATGAGGAGGCGGCTCCCGGATGGGTATAAAGGGCATGCGCGCCTCATAGCGTACTTTCAGCTCCTGGCGATACGTGACAGCGGACACTATTTTGCCATGGGTCAAAAACTAGCCACCACAAACACTCAGGCTTTAGTCCTTGTCTCCATTTACCCCGATTGCATTTGGGGTACCCATTTTTGACCCACATCCATTTGTGGGATCTGGCCTGCGGGAGCAGCGAGTGTTCGTACCAAACCTGAAGCTCGCGCGTGTGAGACACATACGTAGCCTCCTGGCTGAGCCCAATACGAGCATCCGATTGCGGGAGAAGGGGCCGCGCTTGACGGATTGGGGATCTAGGTACTCCCAACCTGGGGCGGTTGGGCGGTTGGGTCTCTCGGTCTCTCGGTCTCTCGCTCTCGACACGTGCTGTGTCCCGAGCATTCCTCCTCCGAGGAGCACGCGCCCTCCTTTGACAGGGAGCTGTGGCGGAGAATCACTCTGCATGCTCAGCCCAAATAGAATGAGAGCTTGCGCAAATCACGGCAGCTCCGTCATTGCATGGTGCTCGGCATCCTGAGCGACTCAGGAAATCTAGACCAAAGCCCATCCAATACCTCTCCAAGCTTCCTTGACGTGCTGAGTTCCCAGCCTGAACTCTGTGGAATTTGGTCTGTTGTTAGTGCTTGAGCCAACCGCGCGATCCACTTTTGAAAACTCAGATGTCAACGGCTATGATCTGAACCGGGCAAGGGAGTCAACTCGCAGAGCAGCACTCACTTTCGCGCTTTGCCTGAAAACGCTTCGGGTGAAACGGCCCGCCCTACCCTTCAGCCCCGCGCCAAGCGGCGCACCTGGGCCCGGATCGGCCCCGTCCGTCTTCCCCGAGTCGAGTGACGCGCGCCGCTCGGACACTCCACTCGCGCCTTGTTCCTCAGCTCCAGCTGGTCCCGCTGCAGTGCCTCGTAGTGGGCCGTCATTTGACGCGTCCGCGGGTCCTCTGCGAAAAGAGAAGAAACAAAGAAATAAAAAAAGACAATGTGAAAGGAAACAAATGCCAAGGGTGCCATTGCCTCATTCAACATCGAGAGAGGTGTCGAGACACCAGAAACCTCGAGTTTGCGGAAAGTTCACGCGATGCGTGGGCTCTATTGCAATAGAATCAACGGGCGCCGGACAGCAGTGGACACCCCTGCAGAACCAACCTGTGCGAACACCAAACTGCAGCCCATTGCAGACCCTCGCAACTCAGTCTTGCCTGCATACGTGCATGGTGTGCTTGTCTGTGCTGAAGCATCCGCCTTTCAGTCAGGAGACAGCTTTGAAAGCAGCCATGACTTGGAGGAGCTTGGCAAGGCTCACGCAGGGATGAGTCAAACATACCAGACCCAATGGCAATGGCTTCATGTGCCTTTTGAGACATGGTCTTGCCGCCTTGGCATGGCCCTACTTTGTGTTGGCACGCTGAATTTGAAGCGAGCGGCAGCTGCCCTTCGAGCTGGCGATACTCCACCTCGAAACGGGACTCGGCCACTTGGGGCGACAACAGAAACCGGGTGAACATCCCGTGAGAATCACGGACCTCGCTGACAGCCGTTGGCGAAGCATTCACCTTAGCGAGAGCATACCCCCGGCCTCAAGAAATCTCTCGGAATCTGGGCCGACAGCCGACTCAAACTGGGCCGACTTGTCGTTATCTCTCCGAAGCCGCGAGTTCTCAGCCTGCAAAGACCCAAAGAGATGGAGGGTCCCAAGGGGCCCCAAGGGGCCCCGAGTTCAAAGCGCCCCCAAAGCGCCCCTCGAAATGCGTCGGAAGGAGGACGCGCCTGAAGATTCCGAATCACCTCCTTCATGTACCTGGCGGAGCAAAGCAAACCGCACCCAGTCTTTTGCAAGTGCAAGCCGCGCACATGACCTGATCCTGTCCAGGTCTCGTTGAGCCTTGGCAGAAAGATGGCGGAGGTGGAAGTGGAGGGCGGTGCGGCCTCTTCTGGCACGGGATCTATCTGCCTCGGAATGCATAGGAATCCATAGGAGTCCCAAGGAATCCCAAGGAATCCGACACATTTCTGAGTGGAAGGCAGGAATGGATCGGAGCTCTTTCTCCAAACGCAGCTGCTCCTCGCGTATCCGATAGTTCTCATCCTGGGAATACGTCTCGCAGGCGTCTCTTGGAGTCGGCACTTCCGGCATCTGTTTGCTCGGGAATATCCGTAAGTTCTGCACCCAACACATCAACCCAAGGCAGCTTCTCTTTTCTCCACTTCCTGCCTTCAGCATGCGCAGCTCCAGTGCGAGTTGATCGACCTTCCGGCCACCCTGAGGGACAGTCAATGAGTCAAGCACAATGAACCGCTCTCCCTGTTCTCACTGGCCTCATCGGTCCTCAAGTCGGAGAATGAAATACGAATTTGTCCGAGCCGTTTGAGCCGTTCCAAGTTCCCATAGCCGCAAACTGAGCCACTGGCCATCGACCGCCCTGAGCCCGAAATGAAACGGCCGAAGCACCCAAAGCACCCAAAGCACCCAAAGCACCCGAAGCCGAAAAACCCTCCGGCAACACTCCGCCTGGATTGCACAAGGTCCGGCCTTGTCCAAATCGCACAGCACGCCGGGCCTTCCCAGAACCAAACGCAAGGCCGCGAGGCACATCGCACAAGCTGGCACCGGCTGAGCTGCAAGCCCACAGATTTGGCCCATGCTGAAGCTCTATTGGACCGGTGACCCAAATACCCAAAATCTGTGAAAGATCTATGGATGCAGTGCCAGGCTTTGCTCAATACGGGTTTGAGCAAGGCACACGGAGCGAATCGCCAATCTGCGAATCCGACGCCTTCTGAGTGGCACAAGCGGCGCAAGCGGGGCTTCTGAGCGGCGCAAGCGGCACGAGTCGCCGTTCAGCTTGGGTGAAACTCGAGGCGCCTCACCTGGGCCCAGCTTCCGCGCATCCGATCCGAGATTCCCGAGATCCCCGGCTGATGAGGGCGGATGCCCGTTACCAGCAGCGCGAACTTCTGCTCCTTGAAAAAACGCGTGACAGAATAGCCGAAGAGGTCACTCAAAGGTCGGTCGCGCTGCCGGTCCTCTTTCAGGTGCAGCAGCACACGATACTGGGCCTGGCGGTGAGCTTGACACACCTGGTGTGGCTACTTCTCAGAGCTGGGCATTGTCCATCAGGATATCTCCAACGGTGTCGATGAGCAGTACCTTTGCAACACGCGTGCCGAGCTCTGAGTTGCACAGCACATCACCTGGGGCCCGCACTTCTGTCTCTTCGTCAAAGGTCACCCGAGTCTGGACCTCAAAACCACAAGGTATGCCCTCAGTGCCCTCAGTGCCCTCAGTGCCCTCAGCCTTCTAGGGGCCAAAGCGGGAGGTCGCATGTCGGGCAACAGGATCTCCAGGAAGGGTGCCTTCTCGTCGGCCTCACACGGGGGCGGGGCTTAGCACTAAGCCGCCTTCCGGACACGCCTCCGCGACTTTGGCGATGCTCGACGTCAGCGATTTTCGCCCGACCTATACTGGAAGAATCACGCATGACAACATGCACCCAACATCGACATATACACAGATGGGTGTGGTTCAAAACTAGCGAGCTAGGGTTACGCTGGTTTCAGTCTTTGGTGGCATTTACCAAGGTGCCATTTTGGTACATGATTTTGAAGCCACAGCCAGATGCCAACTGAGCATCGTTCAAGACAACAAGAATCTTCTTTGGAGCATCAATACACTACGGAAGCCGAACACAAGCAACAATAGCACTCATGAGCAGAGTCAGACCTGTCGCGATTGGCACGGCAGCGCAGGAAAGCCTCTACATCAGCAACTTCATCAAGGAGACATTCGAAGCACGCACAAACATAAGGGTACACGCAGACTGCGATACCTCTTCACACAACAACTGGTCAAAAGAAATATCGTCACAACGCGCAAGGTAAATCAACAGGTGCTCTTGCAACACTGCAAAGGACATCTTGCGAGGACGTGAGAGTCATGACATGAATACGCGATCAACAAGATGATGCAGTCACACGCAGGGCGCATTGAGGCGATCAACAACTACCGCAATACATTCATCCATCTGTTTTCCCTTGCGACACTGAGAACATGGACTAAGCACATCCGAGTTGTCACACCGGAGTGGCACATGGGTGAAGATCAAGCCAAGATGGATACAGTCTTGCACGGATGACTGCATGCTAGAAGCACGGTTGCACAAAGCTTCGAGCAGGTTTCGTCTGTGTGTGCACCTGCCTTGGCCCTTTGGCACAAGGCCTTGAGCCTATGATCATAGAGCCAGAGTACATTGAAGCCCTGGATACAAACAACAGAGGCGATGCACACACAGGCTGGGTCTTGGGTTCCAGGGCCGGGAAGCGGTCAGGCGAAAGCCACAGTGGCTGCCACGCAGGCTCCAGGGCTTGTACTTTCTAGCACGCATGCTCAGATAAGGCTCGTCTTTCAGCTCTTTGCACGGCTCCTTTAAGCTTGTTGTGAAGCTCCTTATACTCCTCGAAAAGCTGCCTTTCAGGCTCCTTACGCGACTCCTGTTAAAGCTCATTATAAAGCTCCCTTCAGGGCTCCTTGTAAGGCTCCTAATACCAAATTGGATTATGGTTGACATCTAAGTTGAATGTAAATAGACTTTAAGCAGCAACGAATTCAATTACAACGTCTATTCCTTTCCACATATGGTCTTAAATTAACATTAACCACACAGAGTTTAACAAGGAAAAGACATCCTTTCCATGAATAGAACTTCACAAAGGAGAATTCAAATATGTACTGTGTTAATTGTGACTCAAATGTCAGCTCATTTTAATGAGACTTGACTCTAAACATTGAATTGGACTTTTTGAGGAACTGAAGAATGGCACAATGAACTTGAATGTCTATGTTGATTGAGAGTTCAAGCACGAGATCCTTTCCAAAGTTCATTGCATAAATTCATTTTGGACGTCTAGTTCGATGTAGAATCTCTGCAGGAATTCCATTCCAAATTTGTTTTAATCAAAGTTAAAGTTTCTTGCAACTCAAATGGAATTTGACTCGCCCCTATGCAGGTTTTTGGCCTGCTAAAATGCTGCAAAGGCAATTCATGGGGGGGGGGGGGTGAGCGTACAACACCGCTTCAGAATGCGATCCTTGCAACGGGATTTGTCCGCGCCTGGCGCTGAAGCGCGAGCATGAAGCATTGATACCTGCAGATCTGAGAGATCTGACAATGGGATCTGAGAGGATCGGGTTCGGATCCGAGTCACTGAGCGGCGCTTGGCGCGCTCGGCGCACTCGGCCACGCTCACGAACTCCAGGCTCATGGGGAAGGGCCGCGCAATGTCCGTACAGACCTAGCGTGCGAAGGCATAGACGTGGCGCACGTGGCGCACGTGGCGCATGCGAGAATCTGCTTGGTGAATGCGAAGTCCGAGTTCGCTGGGCGTCCCGCTAGTGGGACGCGTGGTCTCGGGATGCCAGACGCTGGCTTGGGCTCCGGGACTCAGCGTTGAGCGAAACGAGACACGAGAAACGAAATGCCCGGAGGGCCCCTGGAGGGCCCCTGGAGGGGCCCCCCTCCAGGGCCCCTGGAGGGCCCCAGGGCCCGACGGCGCGGAGCACAGCTGCGCTGCCCCAATCTGAGAGACGCACGGCGCGGCGCGCTTCAGCCAACGTGTCCGGGCGCTCGGCTCTCCAAGCCGCGGCACCAAAAGGAGGACACTCCTAGCCGACTCACACGAGGCAAGGCAAGGAGCTACAGTCAATTGTCTTGGTTCCAAATGCTGAAATTGACCAACACCAACCACACGCCCAACTGAGGCTTCAGCCCGGATGCCACGCCGCAAGCCTTGCCATATCTTCCCATCCCCAAAAAAGGAAGAAAAAAACACGCATGGCGCAAAGCTGTGCGGTCCTGCAGACTGCGGGTGTTGGTCAGCGGAGCACCTTGCCGCATCAGCCTCTGCCGCTCCACCTGAGCTACTTTCGACTTTGCTCGCCTCCCGCAGAAAGCCCAAGCTCCGCAAGCTGCGGGCTGGCGTGCCCTCAAGAGTCGCAATTCTGGCCTGGACACCACTTGAAGGAACAAAGCTGAGCAAACCTCAGCTCAGAAAAGAAAAACCCAACCCAAGCCTTCACTTCTTCCACGGTGTCGGTCGGCTGCACCTGCATGCAAAAGACGGCTCTTCTTTGTTCAAAATATGTGCCATGGAAAAATCACAGGGACGAGGTCCGCAACATAGCCCGGGCCCAAGCACGGGCCTCCAATTGCAAAACAATCTCGGCCGGCGTTCGCACAAACAGCTCGAACGGCCTAAGCTGTCGGTCACGGATATGGAACCAACAGCATGGTGCAGGTAGGTCGCTGTGCGCCCATGGCACCTGAGTCGAGACTTCAGGCTGGGGTTTGGCAGACCCTTTGTATCCGAGATCCCGCACGCAAGGCACCGAGGGCCAACTGTGCCCTAGTGCCGATTGGCAAAGTCACCACTTGCGTGGATAAAGCAAGATAAGAAAGAGAGCGTGAAAGGCTGCAAATCCATAGCTTGCCCAATTGCCTTGCCAAAAAACTCGAGCACGGCCCGGGCGCACATTGCAAACCCATGCAGCTACCTTGTGTAGACCATCCGAGCATGCATCAACTATCGCTCTGCAAACCTTTCGAAGTTAACTGTCACGCGTCGCGGGGCTGAGCGTTGCTAAAGCCCTGCCAAGCCCTGCTAAGCCGTGCTAAGCCCTGTCCGAGACTCTATGTGTTGAGCTTTTGCTCGGTGAAACGGGGGTGTGTGTGTGTCACCATGAGAATCTGACTCTACTAGCAGATGCCACTACCAGGAAAGGAAGGTCAAAGCTTGAGAGACACACAGGCAACGGGCTGCATGAGAAATACTTTGACGGCCCTTGTGGCACAAGGTATGCAGGGCCTCACCACCGTGTCGCTCCAAAACGCTCGGTCCAGTCGGTGTCAGTCTCTCAATGCAGCTCTGAGAGTGGCGCAAGTGTTACCCTTGCGAAAGATATTACCTCAACTCACAAGTTGCACTTGCAAACTCATTGTGACGCTCGATTAGCCCAACACGCACGACATCCACATTCCCAATTGAGACAAGAAGCTGGTGGATACGGCAGTCACCTTCGCATCAACAAAGCTAAGGCAACTAATCGGGAAACTTCAGAAGGCCATTGGGGCTGGGAAACTGCAAAGCGTGAGAATGACTGAGCTCGGCCAAGTGGCTGCCAACGCTCCGTACCCAGGTCCTCTGTAGTCTTGCCTGCAGCTAGCAGTATGCCACGTGTTGAATTGCGCCGCTCAAGAATTCTGAACTTGAACGCATGCTTGACAGCGTACAGCAGCTTCAAATGCTACTTCCTCCATATTGCGTATTCGGGGTGGCAAGCAGGTCTCTAAAAGAGTATGTATGGCTTGTATATACCCTGGCCAATTCTGTTTGTATGTGTGTGTAAACACACATTAAGCATTATTTGTATATATATATATATGTATATATTATCGTAGTTGCGTGGGTCTCTTTTTTCAGGGTATCCTGTGGATTGCACGTTGTTGCACTGCAGCTGCATGAGTTTGAGATTCGGCAAATGAGCTTGAGTGGCTTTAGAAGTTGCCGGAGTAGTTGCATGATGTGAACTGCTCTGATAACCATGATGCCTTGCCTATGTTTGGCGCAAGGCTAAATGCGCTCCGTTGAACGCGAGCATAGGAGGCATTCCCTCCTGTGCGGAATCTTGGGAAAACGCGAGTGGGGCGTGTTGGGCTCCTCCTTGAGTAGGATTGACTCCTGTCACGGTTCGGGGCTGTGTTGAGAAAGTGACCACCCAACCCTTTGGAAGGAGATAGGGGAATAGGGTTGCGTAGGTAGCTTCTGAGCGGAGACGGGACCTTCATCAACTCCCGGAGTGGCAAAGATGGGGTGGCTTGAAGGGTGCAATCTGTGGCGGTCCGAGGTCCCTTGGTTCCAGCTCGGGGTAAGAGGCCGAGCAGGGAGGCGCAGCTGGAAGCGGGATGCTCGGTTGCATGAGCAACTGCCCCTTCTTGAGTGACAATTTGTGTACATCATTTGTACATTAGTTGCAACCCGCGACAAACTTGTTTCAGACGTGTTTCGATGCGTGCTGGCAGGCTGTGGGCTACGCTGTATATGTATATATGTGTATATGAGTTGCCAACATTTAAGATATACATATATGTATAATATATATGAATATGGTACGCCCCCCCTGGTGCCTAGGTCTTGCTTGATTTCAGTCATTTGCCCGGTAAGTTTGCATTTTTTGGCCAAACTTGGGCACCAGGGAACGGGGGTGTGCCCAATTCTACAATTAAGAATTCTGGACCCAAGATTGCTGGGAGACGTTCAATGCTTCAAAACAATCTTTTCTGGATTCCTGGAATATTGAATCGTGCGCCCCATATTCTTTGTTTTGAAAAAAATATGGGATTCAAGATTCAAGATTCAAGATGCCCAGAAAAATATTATTTTGGAATATTGAATTTTAAATCTCATATATGAAATTTGTAAAAAGATATGGGATTCAAGATTCAAGACTCAAGATTTCAAAATAATCTTTAGCTGGTAATTTTGAATCTCATATTTAAAAAAAGAAAGTAATAAAAAAAATATGGGATTCAAGATTCAAGATTTCAAAACATATTTTTTCTGGGAATCTTGAACCTTGAATCTTGACTCCCAGAATTTTGAGAACTTTTTAAGAATTCCAGGTTTGTGTTCAATAAGATTCTCGGACAAGCTTTCCGTGAAATATTTCAATCTCGAATCTTCGTTGTTTGGTTCTCAGGAAAATGTTCTGTGTAATCTTCAATCTTGATTTTTCAATCCAGTGGTAAAATACTTTCAAGTGCTTGGCGATCCAGTGGAAACACTTAACATTCAAGCGCTTGTGGCGACCTAGCTTCACTTAGGAAATCCGGAGCCATGGTACATCTTTTCTTCGAGTTCTACAACCCCCTTACATGGATTTCGGCAAGATACACGTCAAACATGGATTTGCACCCTTTTTCACGTTTTGCATCCGTGAGGCAGGCCTTGACAGCGCTTGCTACATCAGATGAGCACATCGGAAGGCGATACGGCACGCACTTGTTTACATCGCTGACATCTGGAGTGGCACATCGAGAAGCCACATTTACAAACGACCACTATAAAAGCCCTTCTTACTTGGTAGTTTCGTTCCATTTAAATCCGCCGACATTGTTCGGCGTGTCGGATACCTAAGAGAGGATAGAGGATAACCCCCCCCTTAGTCCCCCCCCAGACACACGTCAATTACGCAGGGTTTCGGCGTCGCCCGCCCCCCTGTGGTTGTTTCCCAATCCAGTTGATCTCCCGCAAGCATTTGGCTCAAGGCCCCTTTTGTGCATGTCATTGTATCATCAATGATCTCGTGAAGCAAAAGAACCTTTGTACCTCGCATTTACTGCAGAGGAATACAGCAGTTTGAAGTGTGATTACACTGGACTGCAGGCCAACATGAGGAGGCCATTTTGCGAGCACATGATCTACAACACCAGTCATTTGATGCTCTCACAACTTTGACCTACCTCTTCAGAGCACAAGATTTGCCAACACAATGTCGTCGACATCTTTATGGGCCAACGGTTTGGCTTGGGATTACAACGCCATGCTCGAGCCACCTACCTACAGACTGCAACATGTGACGGAGTGCTTGGGCCTACAGATCCTCAAGTACATCAGCCAGGTGAACACGTTGTGCGAGGAGCTCATCGCAGCAGCAACCAACATGGACGAGGCTACAGCAGTGTCTGGAAAGAGGCCAAGAAATGCGTGAACATCATGGTTCACACAACTGCGATTTTTGGCGGTGCGCATGAGTGGCAGTCGGACAGCTGGATACAACATTTGACGACCCACGAGGAGTGACAATATCCATTTTCAACATTTCAGGAGAATGATACAAGATTATCCTGAGGAGGATTGTTAAATACTACATGATGTTACATGATTCTCTAGCAGTACAGTTGGGCTACATCCGCTGCCCATACATCCCAAGGCCTTGAGCCTATGTACAGACCTGCCTAGCACAGCTACAGTAGACCTCCCATCATTGCCCAGAGGAAAACCACTGCGCTTCACTTCACACACAGGTTCATCGCAGGTAAATAGGTATACAGTTGCTCCAAGTTTAACAGCCGAGCTGTTTGCCTGAGCCAATGCCCACTTGTTACATTGTAAGGGTAGCAAATTTTGGCTGGGGGAAGCTGATGGAGACGCGAGAGGGCGGACAAGCCAAGTCTCCTTGAGGCCTATCAGGCGCGAACCTACTCGGTCTGACCTGGGTCAGGCGCTTCCCGAGGCTATGCTTTTGGGGGTTTCGATCCAAGCAGCCAGTGATGGGCCAGTGCGCATGGTCGGCTGCAGGATGCAGATTGCGCAGATTGCGCAGAGTGTCTGGGCGAGTGACGACACCAAGGATCCGGCTGGCTGTCGCTAACGCAGAATTGCTTTGTGCGCCTGAATTTGATTCCAGAACTGCATTGACGAAGAACTCG
>CAUJNA010000117.1:0-82500 GCA_963377175.1 Effrenium voratum
GACACAACATGCAACAACATAGCATGTCCGTCCGCGCCCACCCGTTCGCCCTCCCGCCCACCCACCACCCACACGCACAAACGCACACACACACAGATGCAACCCATGCGCGACTTCACACTTTGGCGTGGCAGGAGGACCGTGATAGTGTTTTTGTTTTGCACATGGAGGGGGCAGGCCGACATCCCATAACGGTCAGTAACGTGCTGGTGGACGAAAACGTCTTTGTGTGAAGAGAAAAGACTCTGAAAGGCGCACGCCTCTTCCAGTGCCCCCCAGTTTCCCCTGTAGTAAGTGGGGGTGGTGTATGATTTGTTTTTTCCTGGGTATGGCTTCGGGCAAGCTGAGGCTCATCGCCGATTCTGGTGATTTGGCTTCATCGCCAGGAGAAGTTCTTCAAAGCTCTGGCCACGCGCATCTTGGCCGTGGAGAAGTCCTCAAAATGCCGCCTTCCCCCATTTTTGATCCCGGGATGCGCGCGGGTATGCCGTGTTTGTGGTGCATGAGAACAAAACTGTTCATCAACAGGCCCCTGCGTATGCGTGCCAGGCCTCATGCATTATGCGCGTTGTTCGCGCGCCCATGACACGATCCAAGGCCTTCTGGACACCGTCTTGGCGTTGATCCCCGGCGGCGCGGACCGCGAGCAGATCATCCGCCAGGACGACCAGTCCTGCGAGGTGCTGGCAGCGCTGCAGGCGCAGGGCAGCTGCACCGGCGAGCATTTCGTCGCAGCTCGGCGCAGTCTTGGGCTGCTCCTTATGTTTCGCGACGGGGGGTGATTTTGATGATATGGTTTCAGGGCTCCTCTTTCAACGTGAGGTGCGGTGACTCGCCATGACCCGCCATGACCCGCCATGACTCGCCATGACTCGGCAAGAAAGGCCATGGCCATGACTTGCCATGACTCGCCATGAGCGCGCTCAGGCCAAAGCGCGCATTCGCCGGGTCAGCGCCTTCGGTCTGGCCTCCAACTTGGCGCAGCGCACGCGCGCCCTTTTTCTCAGCCACTTTCTTGTGTTGGCAAGAGTTTCCAACCTTTTTGTGAGGTTTCATTTTCTTGCTAGTTTCTTCGTGTATTGTTGGTTAGGTTTCAATATTGCGTCACACGTTTGTGTTCTTTTTCCTTTCTCCGGGCCGGTCGTCAACCCCACTCGACCATTCGGCAATTCGGCCATTCGGTTCGGTCAGGCCTGGCTCTCTCCGTGATCACGGAGCTCTCGAAGCGGGCGGCCGCCGCCGATCTGCGCCGAATCTTTAACAGCTTCCCGGAAGTGGAGGGCTTGGCCAGGGAGGCGCGCCGCCAAACCGGGTGGAGAAATGAGCGGCTGATTCATGAAAAATGTGTTTCCTTGTGGGTTCATCACTTTTGGACAGAACATACCTTACCTGGCGCTGGGCGCTCTAAGGGGCTGGGAGTGCCCAAGAGTCTGGATGCCAAGTTGGCAATAATTGTTGATTTACAAGGAAAGGCACAAGAGAATGAGGATCTTTTTGATTGCAAGACCCCCCGCTTGCAACCAGAAATGATGGACCCCTTTTTGGTGGGTATTTTCAGGGACTGACCCAAGCCCCGAAAAAAAGAAATGCCTTGGTTGGATACTGTGCGGGGACAGGGGCCGGGGTTGAGTGCAGGCAAATGTGTCTTCCTAGGTTGCGATTTGGCAGCTGCGGATTCTGAATTGGTGTTGGGTTATTTGGATATCACATTTAGGTCGTCCGCTTGCGGGGAATTCGGCAGTTGCGTTCCCCCACATCTCACAGCATTGCTGCCCTGACAGATCCTGGCGCGCTGGCGAGGTCTCTCACTAAAGTGATCCATGTTTTTTCCTCGCCTGATTCGCCGATTTCACAGCCCCTCGGGTTGCCGTGTCAAAATCGGCAGATTTGAACTTGTTTCCTCCAAACGTAATGTTGACCCCGGATGAAGAAACCTGTCCCATGATTAGGGGGTGTTCCGAACACGGTGTTCCCTCCAAAAGTGGTCTGAATCCCCGCTCAAAGGGGACACCCCCCGATGAAAATCAAGCAGGGGCTTATTAGTCTGGGGTCAACATTAAAGACCATCAGGAGTTTTGAGCATGGTGGTCTTTTCGAGGTCTTGCCTGTCCTTACCAGGCAGCCCGTGAGAGCAGCAGCCTCTATGTATATGTTTATGTATGCGTCTTTTGTGGGTACCCTTCTCAGGTTGGTCAGGATGGGAAACCAGAAGGAAGATCACTATTCTCTCTTCTCCCAATCTGGAGAGAGACATGAGAAAACCTGCAGGTTTTCCAGCGGCGGCAGCAGGCAAAGATCATGGCAGCAATTCCGCCAATGCATGAGCCTAGCCAGGAGGACGGGGAGAAAGGCACATGTGTGTGCGCGTGCCTATTTTTGTGGAAGGTACCTTGTTGTAAGACAATTCAAAGGACAGGTCTTTCTTTCGCAGCACACACCCACCTCAGTGTCAAGCGGATTTTGCCCCCGAAGGGATAATGGGTTGCCTATCCCTTATGTAGTGGCGACGTGGCTTCCACGCTACTTTACCCTAGTGGCTTGGGTTCGGAAACCACTCAGATCAACGTTGACCACGTGTGGGTTGTAGGATCGACCTTGTTACGCATGGCCCTGAAACATTGCCTTATGAAGGGGACGAGTTTGCGAGGAGATCTACGACTTTATGATGGGCACCAGTGGCTTAGGTGACTGTCACCTGGTGCACCACCCGGAGAGGTGGCATTGCTTCAGAACCCCCATCGAGCACGTTTAGCCGGGCCAAAAGGCTGCTTGAGAGCGTTGCGAAAGCTTGACTCACTCTGAGCCATTTGGGTCTTGTGGCGAAGAATGCAGGGATGTTCTCGTTCCGGCCAGCTGGGTGTCCGAGCGGCGGGGGCAATGGGGCTGTCACCAGATGCCGAGAATGACCCTCCACAGAAGCAGCCCCTTGGCTTTTTACGCGGGCTCCGTTTATGATGCGTTTGCGTTGCTAGGAGCGCCCACTGTCAGATTCCAGCCCAGGTTGCAACTTGTAGTGGAAGTGCCAAAGCATGCACGACCTGGAGTTACAAAGCCCCCCAGCGGCAATAGTAACTGCGAGACGGGATGTTGTGTTGATACAGGACGCGACTCCCCCGAGGCTGGCGGTAGATGTGGATGAAGGGTCTGAACTTCATGTGTTGGTTCCTGCTGAAGCCGTTGTGACAGCCTCAGCTCCCCAAGTGTCGCTTGGGGTCCCGATCGGGGAAGCTGGCAGGAAACCATGGGACTGTCCCTTTGAGGAGCCGCACTGTCCTTTCATGTTGGAAAAAGGGGTTAAACAAACGGATTGGAACCCATGAAGAACGGGGCCCCTGGTTGCGTAGGGTGCCCCGAAGGGTCGGGGACCCGTCCCCGTTTCTTTTTGTTGGTTATTTGGACGGGGGACGAGGGAGAAGGGGAAGGTTGCAGGCGTCCATCTGTCCGATCCTCCCCTCAGGCCGGGGATCGCCTCCGGCTCACAAAGATGCCCGATGGCCCTTGGACCTGCGTCGTGCTGAGGAGGGGGCGGGGGTCGGAGGGGGTCGTAGGGGGTCGGAGGAGGTGGGAGGGGCTGGCTGTTTGGTGGCAGGTAGGGGGTCGGGGGCTGTGAAGGTATGAGATGCGGCATGTACTGAGACGATGACAATTGGTTCAGGCATTTACTTGCTTGCAACGTGCCTTCCAGTGGCATCCGTTTGATTCCTGTTTTGCAGGAGCCAGCCTCTTTACGACGTGGCGAATCGGATTCTCCAGTCGCCAGGCAACACCAGCTGAAAGTTGTGCGCAGTCGATTGCCCCAAGCAGGACCTTTGACGTGCCAATGCAGTGATTTTTTGACACACACACACACACACCTCCGCTTCTTTTCAATCAAAAGGGAGCACTCCTTAGTTCAGTTCGTTGTGAAGCAACATGAGCCAGTACTGCATTTGCCTTGCCAAACTCAGTGATCGCTATTGGTAGGGCGATTGACACCCACTTTCTTGTTGGAGCTCATTCCAATCGACACGTTCAAATGATATCAACTTCGGACTAACTTGGGCAGAGGGATTGTTCCCAAGTAATTATGCATCATTGCAAGGAAGGGCCTTTTCGTTCTGCATGCTTTGGGCTGCGTGAGGTGACCAGTGCAAGTTGCAGCTGTTGGTGCCCGCGAATGTGAAGCGCAGGGCTCAGAAAGCCATCGGCGTGGTCTTTCTCAAGTTCGTTTTGCTCTTGCGGCAAAACGGAGAGATCTCACCCAGGGAAAACGATCCCCCCAGACCCAGCCCTTTGGCTATGATTTTTTGGGAACACCCGCACTCATGACTATCCCATGTAAATGATGTCCCTGAAAGGCCCAGCCAATGTTCAATCAAGTTCATCCTGAAATCACATGGAGGCCTGGCGAGACCAAGCTGCAGGTCACCATCTCGGCAGACGAGCAGGCAGAGTTGCGGAGGAAAAGGGGTTGCTGCAGGGGGCCCCCTTTTTGGTATGTGAAGGGAACCCAGAAGGAAGACGGTTGCAATTGGGACGCCCAAGCAGGTCAAGAAGAGGGGGGGGGTTGGGGGCTATTCTGAGACATGTTGGCGCAGTCCGCTGCCGCTCGCCCAGGTGCAGTTGGCAGTTCCCAACTACGCCAGGCGGGAAGCCGAAGAATGAGGCCATGGTGCACTGCAGCGATGCATCCTGAAAGGGACGCCCTCTTGAAAATGCGCGGCGGACAAGATCCAACGGCACCCACAACCAAGGGAGGGTGGAACTTGTCATGCTGGCCAACACATGAAGCAAAAGAAACTTGATGCGCTCCAAAATGATCAGCGCCAAACACAAAAAACTTTGATTGTTTGTGGCAATTCGTCGGAGATGTTGGATCGTAAAGTCGCAAATGCCATCGCCAACGCCAGGACGGCCAGTGACTGGTGTAGATTTGTATCCTGGGTGATGGAGGTCCGTTTCCTCATCAACTCGAATTGATGTAAGAACAGGGATCTCTGTTTCTGGCGTCCCTTTGAGCAAAATCAGAAGCCAATCTCTTGACTGCTATTGGGTTGGATGTTTAGACTTTAAACTTTTTGGAAAATCAAGGGGCTTTCCACTAAGCCCCCCAAAAAGTTAAACTTGTTGCAGGGGGGTCAACAGCAACCAAGATCTCAAAGGTTTCCCGAAACGAATGGGTACCCGCAAGACGCCGTCGCCAGCTGGCGTCCGTCGCCAGCCCTGGGGACCTGATTGAGCTCCACAGAGCGGACGGGGAGCCCTGGCTGCCGGGGGCCGTGTGTGTGGTGATTTGAAGGGAAGTCCGGAGGCGTCACAAATCGACGCTTTCCTCTTGCTTGAGCACTGTTCTGGCTGCCAGTGAGCAAGCGCTCCATGACAGAATGCCCCTCTTTTCCCAAGAGAGGCGGAAGCAGATGGAGAGGCATAAAGCTAACGCCGAGGGCGAAATTTACGCGCGACCGGTACACGACGTCGCAGGACTGACTGGAAAGGTGGCAAGGTGCGAGGGCTGGCAGATTTACATTTATGTTCCCACCAATTAACATGGAACCTGCAGGGGGTCCCTTAGAAAGCAGAATGGTGGCAATTTGTTTTGCCCACCATGCCCCACCCTAGCTGACCCATCAAGGACCCGCAGAAGGGGCTTGCGGTGATGGCAGAGCTGGGGAAGACTTCCAGCGCGGGGCTCAGAGCAGAACCGTCGGACCCGCTGAGGTTCGAAGAGACGGGCCTCGATCGCCACGGGAGAATTACGTGTGTATCATTTGGGACCCCATTTGTCCATTTGGCTGTTGTCAAAACATGTACGCAAAATGGGGTCCTGGTAAATGGAAGCATGGACCAAAACCTGCGGTCCCCTGGTGGTTTAGTTTTGACCCATACCCATTTGTCAGAACGTGTTCACCCAAACTCTGATGTGCAGATTTTGCCGTGCTGAAGAGGCGTGAAGAGCCAAGGTGAAGCCGGCGTTGACGCTGACGCGCGGACGCTAAGCACACCGGGGCAATTTACGTACAAGCGGTGTGTACAGAGATTCCTAGGTGGAAGCAAAGCGTGACCTTATTGTGCAGGTCGTTCATGCCAACAATCCACTTGATGACTTGAAGGAGAAAGCTTTCAACCTGCTCCCGGAGAGTAATGTTCGGTCGCAAACGCTAGAAACGAGGGACACGCACACGTTGTCAAGAGGTCCGGAGAGCTTCCTTTGGTCTCGCAGCGGGGGTTAGCCTGGGCCCGGGCTCTCCAAGACCAGAAAGTCGGACCCACCAAACATGTCCCCAGAACTTCAGATCGGTTCTTTCTTTTTCCTTTGGGGTATTGGGGTTTGTCCAAGTTTGGCCTTGTCGCATGGTTGCTTGAGGATCCCAGCATGAGAACCGAACTAGAATGTAGCTTGCTGCTTGCCAATGGCTCTTTTGGGGGTAATTTGGGTTGTCCCCGTAAAGATTGGGGTTTTGCCCCGGACATATGTGTTGTCATCCCCCATGAGGAAATTTGAGCTGTCCTCGCTTGTTGGAAATTCGGGTGTCCCCACGTCCTAAACCTGTCAATTGGCCGCCCCGGCTACCTTGATGAGCATAGGGAAACCCGAAGGAGTTGGAACCGCAGCCAAACATGGTTGAACAAGGGTTGAGTTGCTCTACCCTGCCGACTGCTAAAACTCTTTTTTTTTTTTTTTGGGGGGGGGGTCTAGAGGAAATACAATTTTTAAAGCATCGCCTTCCTCCTTGGTGTTCTAAATGCAGCAAGATTTCTGATGCAAGCTGCAGGCACTGGTCGACCGCCTGTTTACGGTGGCGAAGGAGGCTGGCTGCTTTGCCTTGGCCTCGGGGTGTCAGTAAGGGCACACCGCAGTTTCGGGCGGGGTGTGTGTGGCTGTTGGCCATTGGGTCTGTGCATGTTTTCAGTCTGTAGTAGGGGAACCCAAAGGAAACCGCTGCTATAATGTCGTGGTTCTTGTCTCCATTTTGAGACCCCACCCAGCGTATTCCGCACGCAAGCCTTGGATTCTGTCCGGGAGCCAAGGTCAGCCCAAAGATAAAGAGAGGCTGTGCCTGGGCCCCAGTTCCGCCTCAGGGGCCAAGGATACGAGAGGGTGCCCTTGGGACTTGAGAAAAGTTCTGCCCAAAAGGGATCCAAGAGCAGTGCTGTCAGAGGGATTGTTAAACTCCCGGTGCATTTTTTTTAAAACAACAACCATTGGCGGATTCAAAGGTCAATAGGCTTTTTCGGTGAAGCGGGGCGCTCAAGTTCTTTGCATGCGGAGGCGCCTCCCTTGAACATCCCCGGGTTGGTGGCTGTGGAGGCCATCGAGGAAGGGGAGGAGCTGCTGCGATCGCACGTTTGCCCGGACGTCTGCTCCGCCGTTAACGACTTTCCATTTCAACGTTCATTACTATTATTGTTTTGAATCAGAAATGCAATATGGAAAGGGAAGCATAAAAGCGAAGTATATTATGTAATCTGCAACCACGAAGAAAGACGGTACATGATTTCGAAACTACAACCTTTCCTCCACTCAAGGTGATTCTAAAGAAGAAAGCAGTTGTAGCTCCTAAATTAATTGCATCATGTAATCCTAGATCCGCTACTGCATGTCCAAGCCTTGTTCGCAATATCCTTATTGACCAGTATAACATGTTGAAGTTGCTTTGCGTTTGTTGCAATTCTCTCAAACCTGTCTCTATTACTCCTTGGAGCCACTTTTGTCGTCGTTCTTGTTATTCTTCTTCTGCATCTTCCTGTTCTTGTTCTTGTCCTTCTTCTTCTTCTTCTTCTTCTTCTTCTTCTGCATCTTCATGTTCCTGGTCTTGTCCTTCCTCTTCTTTTTCATCCTTTCTCAAATCATTCATGTTTACGAGGGGTGGGTCACCAGGATCGCTACTCCTGTAGCAGAAGCTCTTGTATGGCTTACTAAACCTACAATATACAATTTCTTTTCTTTCCCATGGCTTCATTGCCGCCCCAACCGCATCATTCATGTGGGCGTGTCTCAAAAAAGCAAACCTTTCCTCAAATGCGAAAAGAGAGATGCCCATGTTAGGTCCGGTTCAGGAGCTAATCCGCGTGCCCAGCAGATTTCACCTCACGCCCCCCACCGTGGAGACCTCTGCGCCAGCGCTGGCGGCAGCTTCTCGGCTGCACTGGGAGTGGTTGGGTATGTCTTGCCGTTGGCTGACCGCACCGGGGGGAGGGGGGCATGGCGATAGCCATTGAGCTCCACTGAGGCAGTGCAAGCGCAGGGGCCCTGGTTGTGGCCCGCATTCGCTCATTCGCCGAGCCCTCGCGCCTGCATTCGCATCCCATCGAGGTGCTCAATGCCCGCCCAGCGCCGTTTGAGCCCCAGAGGATGCTGGAGCACCGTTGGATGGGTTTTTCCTGGGGGCCTTTTGGGTGGACATCTTTTGCAGGTTTATTTTTCTGCCCACCAACACCCTGGAGCGTCAATCCCCAGTGACATTTTTTTTGCTTGCCAACAGAAGGGTCGGCCATTTGAGGTGGCGAGGCCTTGCACGCCTTTTTCCTGGCCCGGCTGCTGGCGGATGCCCAGGTGAGGGCCATGGATATTGGGAGCTAGAATTTGAGGGCCCGCAGGATTTAAAAACAGAATTCCTAAAGGAGGAGGTTGCAGGCGGGGGGGTGGGGGGGAAATTATGGACCCCGTTCTAGGGCCCCAGGACAAAAGACGGCAGCACACATGGCCGAACTCCCCCCCTTCACGGAAACTCCAGGATTGAGGCCGCGAGGTGCACGCGCCTTTTGAAGTTTCGTTTTTTTTTGTTTTTAAACGCGGGCCTTCCATTTGGCCTGGCAATGGGCCGGCAGGCAGGCAGCCCGAACGTTACAGCTTGCGATCGGTTTATCGCGGGGGGGGGGGGGGGGAACCAGTTTTAGTTTCTTCTTCCTCCAATGGTTGATTAGCGAATTATCATCATTATCACTATCATGTTTGACAAGAGCACCCCACAACCAACCGCAACGTGCCCTGCACACGTCGAACTGCTGGAAGCAAGCTTGTGACCATGGGAACTTTGCTTCAGGAGCGTGTGGTGAATGCAGCTGCCCCGCGCTCAGCGGACGACCCTTTTGCCAGCTTGGCGTAGCCACAGTTCTGAACTGAGGACAGATGCAAGCCCCATAGAACGGAAGCCACAAGCCGTATGGTTCAAGCAACTCATCTGGGTTGGGACCATTTTGCAATAAGCCGGTACTTGGGCAAGGGCTTTTGACAGACCTCACGCAAGTGACATTCGTTTCAGGGACGGAGCGTCCTCGATGGCAAGTGGTCGGCAACTGCGGACCAGAAGAAGGTGAGGAGCACCGGTGTCACATTGGCGTTTCTTTGGAGAGATCAAAGGTTTCACTTTGATGGGGAAATGCAGTGACCCTGGCAAAAGCTCACAGCTGGACACGCTGTGGATGGACGAAATCCTGCACCACTTTGAAACCATGGGAAACCATTGTTTGTTGGCATTTGCAGGGCAATCATCATTCCAGGGTTTCGTACGTAGGTGGTGCAGGATTTTGTCCATCCACAGTAGGCCCGGATTTTACAGCGTGCACAGTGCAATGGCAGATCACTTCCGGCTGGACTGGAAGCCTTGAGCAGCGATTTGTTTGCGAAGGGGTGTGGTCTTCTGGCCTTCCCAAGCTGTCATCTTTCTCTCACGTGGCAGCGAAGCCTATCAAGCTGCGAGAGCGACACCCGCGTAACGCAAAGGTGTGGGAGGCCTATGCTGATGCCCTTCTTGCCGAGGAGAGCGAAGCTTTGACTTGAGGCAAAGCACACCGGAAGCTCAAGCTGAGCGCTGGAAGGATTTCTCTTATCATCCATTCCGCCTGGCAGCTTGCAAGCCGGAAGAGATGCCGTGAGCCCGGGATTTTTCTCGCACCTTCCATCCGCAGCGGCACCACGGGTGCAAGCTGAGGCGGGAGAACCTGAGCCCGTCACAAGAGGCTGAGTACTTCATTGACATGGTCCGGTTCTGAGCACAAAATACGAGTTGTGACATGTTCTGGTGTCTCCATTTCATAAAGATCGCCAGAATCAGAGCTCAGGATAATAGTTTGCCTTGGTCTCGTTTGTCTGAATATCCCCCCTGCGATATGAAAATCCTTGGAGCTCAAGTGATCCATAAGAGGTACTGCGCCAGGGGCCAGCGGTACGCAGCAAGGCTCTTGGGCTTGAAGTGCACTGAGGCAGCCGACTTAATGTCCCTGCACGAGACAATGCAAAGGTGCCAGCTCTTGGTGGTTTTCACAGTGTCATCGAACATCAAACTCAGGTAGCTGACACTTTATGGACAACCTCAGAAAGATATGGGCGTAGATATCCGGCCTTTTAGTTTAATTCTTTGCATGGTTCTGGATATATCCACCTTTAGTGCTAGCTTTGGAACAGCGTCAGTGCTGATGCAATGCTGGAGGTGCGAGGCGGATGCGTATGCGGAGGATGCGGAGGCATTACCACCCCTGGAGGCTGTGCCAAACGGGCCGTTGGAATGTCCATCGAGTGCTTCGCATCGCCAGGCTCTAATTCTAGAGTCCTGGAGGTCGCTTTCCTTTGGTTCAGACATAGCCTCATGGCCATTTCTTTGGGCTCGATGTGTGGGGCATGTCACCCTGTTGGCCGGGGCTTTTGCAACAGGCAGAGATGTTTCTGCGCGCTCGTATGTGTGCGCCGCAGCCCTGGTTTGAAGTATTGCGAGGGCGGGGTTGGGTGCAGCTCGTTTTGTGTCGTCTTTTCTCCCTTGCCAGCGGAGCATTGAATTGTTGGAGTCTTGTTGTCCTGAGCGAATTGCTTGGTGTTGAGGCAGCTGTCTGTTGGCCAAGGCAAACTCGTGTCTTCCAGACCTGCGGCTGGCTTAGAATGGGTGCTTCGGTGGTGAATGCGACCCGCACTGCGCCGAGGCGTTGACACCACGCTGGTGCCGGTGGCAGATTTGTCTCGTCCTCAGTGAGGCTTTGCGGTGAGGAGGGATCCATAAAATTGTTGTAATAATATGAAGATACTTATTGTTATGTCTATCAGAAAAAGAAAAAACAATGGAATCAACAGATCAATGTAAAGGTGCACATAAATTAACACCAAGGGGCATTGCGGGGCGCTTTGCGGAGGCTGAACCACTCGCCCACTCTGACCCCTGGCGTGTTGTGGGGCTGGGATGCGGAGGCAGGAGACGATGGCTGGCGATGGCTTGAGATTGAGCGAAGCCAGGCGCAAGCCATGATCATCACCGCTGTGCGCGTGCTCGGCTGAGTGTCAAATCAAGATACTCAGTGCGCTGTGAGCATGCACCGTTTTATTTTCTGTTTGTTTGTTAGTTTGCTTGTTTGTTTGATTATTTGTTTGTTTGTTTGTTTGTTTGTTTGTTTGTTTGTTTGTTTGTTTGTTTGTTTGTTTGTGTTTTTGCAAACATCCCCCCTCCCCGCGTGCAGGGTGTTCACCACAGGGTTCCCAATTCAGCGGTGACCAAAACCGCTCTGGCTAGGCACACAGCCCGGGTGAGGAGCTCCTGACCACATATGGCGCCAGGCGCGCCGTGGCAAATGCGTTGGCTGTACTCCCCCTTGTTCCAGTTGTTCGTTTTGTTTGCTCAAGTTTGATTTCTCCAAAAGACTAGGGAATCTTTAAGGGGCTTCTCCGAAGGATTTGTGACAAGAATGTGGGATTGTTAGCCTCCGAGGTCCAACATGCTGGTCTATAGAACCTACGGTTGCGAACTTAGGACCACTGCTTGTTTTGTGGCTTGGTTCCCGGTTGGTTCCCGGCAGCCTCCTGGCCGGCGCGCTGGTGTCTGCGTGGTGCCAAGGTTTCACCCTGCACCCAAAGAACGAGCCGAGCTTCACGCACCCTCGGCAACACTACAGCTTTGGGAAGAGTCCGTTGCAAATTTTCGCATCGGCAGCCGGCAGGTACATCATTCGACCGCACTTGGCCCCGTGCTTAGCAGAGCAGAGTGGTGCACATGGGTGGGGTTTGTAGCAATCCGGCAGACCGAATTGGCCCACGAACTTTCCAGCGCTTGCCAAAATGTGAGAGGTCAGACCGGTACTGAAGATCTTCATGGACAACGAGGAAGCCAGGCTGTTTCTCAAACGCGACACGCGCGTCGCATAGGTTTCATTTGTTTCTGAACTTGAATCATGAATGGGGAGCTCCCTGAACGATGTTTGGTGGACATGCGCGCACACGCATTTGCTTTCAATTTGTTCAGTCGCGCTTGCGTGCGCGTTTTCCATGCCACGGATTTTCCCGGGAGCTGCATTTGTTTGACTGGACAAGGCCAATCCGCGCCGACTCCAGTTCCGTGGGCCCTTCGCCAGGCCCCTCATGTTGCTGGAGACCTCGCATATCGACGACTCCCTGTGCCAAGCTGGGCTCCCGGGAGTCGATTTTCGGGCCCGGGAGGTGGCAACTGAAGCCAAGCCTTAGCTGGGAAGATGATGCTTAAGGGACCCCGTTTCAGAACCCAGACAGATATTGATACAGTAAGGATCTACAAGGCTATTTTTTCCAATGTCTTGTCATCCCACAGCTTGACTGGCAGGCATCACGTTGGTGGGATTTAAGAAGGTCGCAGGTTGAGGGATAGTGTCCGCCATTCAATGGGTGCGGAGGTGCGCACTGTCGATTCTTTAGGCCCGAGCAACGGGTTTCGATTCTGACTCACTTGGGATTGGCCTGTTCCCTGCAGTGTTTGTGCTGTTGTGGGACTGCCGGCTCAGCCTGACCGCAGCTTCCGGCCAGAGTCTGCAAGAATGACTCCCCGTGCCGCACCCATCGGCGCCTTCGCAGCAGGCTTTGAGAGAGAGTTCCCTAAAAAAAAAAACACACACATAAAAACAAGTATGGCGCGGGCCGTTGTTTGGCTGAGTTTCGGTGGATTTCGCTCGTATAGAGGTTTGTAGTCTCATCAGGGGTAGGACCAAGGCACGCTGATGCGACTCATGACTTCTTGTGCCGAGCTCCGTGCACACGCGCAGCCACAAGCCCATCACAGTGCCACGCTAAAGGTTGATGACTTCCTACCGAGCACTTAGTTACTCGTGTGTGCCGACCAGAGAGATTCTGAGATGCTGCGAACACCTGCGCGATGACAGTTGGAATGTGGACACTTCCTCATCGGGCTTCCCTTGCCTTGCGTTTGACAAGGGCACAAGCCTTCCTCCCACCCACTTCCCAACTCCAACCCTACGTCCAACTGTCCAACTCAAACTCAAACTCAAACTCTCTCTCTCTCTCCCTCCCTCTCTCTCGCTCTGTGTTTGTCTCTGGTGTCTCCCCCTTTTCCCAAACAGTCCGATTTCAGGCAGCGCATGGCTTGAGCAGAATGGTGCCGGGCCGGCCGGAGACCGGCAAGCCTTGGCCACGGCGTTGTGTCCTGGCTCAAAGATCGGGCCGGGGGCGGAGGCCAGCGGTGGCGGGCCAGGGCTGGCAGCGCCAGCCTTTTTGAGCCGGAGAGTTCGATCTTTCTCAAACACTTGTTGTACCTGGTCATTGTACCTTCTGGGTCTTCAAAGATTTAGGCCAATGGTGGACTTGGCTGGTGATAGCGAACACTTCAAACCCAGGGAATTTCCCACAGTCCCAAAGCTGGTCCTTGTGTAGCCCAAATTGGTGCCGTCAACTGATTTGCAATCGCCCCGGTGTGTCAAAGTGTTTTGGTTTTCGTTGAGCCACCCAAAAAATGGTGGGTCAAAAGCAAGGGTACCATCTTGTGCAGTAATTCGGTGAATTCACCGCCGGTTTTAACACCCATTTTAGTGGTTGGATGGGGTTTTTATATCGTTCACTGGGGGTCACCGATTTGGAGTTTGCGAAACGGCCGAAAAGCGGCCAACCCGAACACCCGCGCCGGGCGCGTCTGACCCGACCGAGCTCGCCCTGAGGACCGCGGAGCTGCAAGCCAAGGGATTCCCGCCGGCGGCCGTGGCGAAGCAGGCTCGGGCAAAACCCCGTGCCAGGGAACAGATGGGCTGCTGGTACCGTTGGTTTTCGTTTTTCTTGTGCCTTTTTGTTTTTTGGGAGTGTTTTTTTGTTTTTTTGTCGGGGTGGGTGATTTTGTTTGTTTGTTTGTTTGCTTTTGGTGGGGGTGGGAAAGCCACAGGGGAGCCCCACATTTGAGGGCCGATTCCTCTTTGATCTTGGGACGAAGCCATTGCCATCAGGGCCCCAGTTCCGGTCGAGGGTATTGTGAGAACTTGCGAAGATCGCCGCGAAACCGGCGAAAGGAGAAATGGGTCTTTCTCAAAGGGACCCATTCAGGTATTCAGGTGGTTGGCTCCCTTTTGGTTTCCCCTCAAAAGACGTTTATTCTTTGATGTATTCTCGTTTATTCGCACCGCCCAAGGAGTCTTTTTCCCTCGAAGCAGGACTGGCGAATCTGGTATGTTGGAGAACCATAGGTTGAAGAGAAGCCCTAGACAAACACCCCATGTGGATGGACGAAATCCTGCACCACCTTGTTTGCAGGGAATCGAATCATAGGGTTTCTGAACGGTGGTGCGGGATGGATTTCGTCCATCCACGGTATGGTCCATGAAACAGAGACCTCGTGAGGTCAGCCACTTCTTGGAGAGCGGCCGGGTCTCTGCTTCCAACTTGGACCGTCTCATGCGGCGCATGGAGCGCCGCCTGGATGGCATTTGTGAATCTTTTGTCTTTTTTTTTGGGTGGGAGCCTGGTTTTTTTGTTTTTTGTTGATGGGGGGGGACCTCTCCAGTTGGGTTTGTTCAAAGGGAAATTCAACGCATGTTTTTTGGGTTCCCGGATTTCTCTGGGACGAAGCTGAATTAAGTTGGGTAGATTGGATGCTTACAACCGTTTTTTTGTGTGATTAGCGGGTTGTTGGGTGGACGAATCTCAAGGCTTGATGGTTCCACTTTTTTTTTTTGGGATGTCCAGGCTGGGAGGGGCTCTTCTTTACCTTGTCAGCCGGCAAGGTGGGACAATGCATCATAGAACAGGTTTGATCGATCTCAATCATACTTCGAATGCTTTGACACTAAGGCTCCGTGGACAAAGCGTCGCCTTCGATTCTTGCCTGCATTCTGCGCGAAATCCTGGGGCGTTGTCCCCAATCATCATGAGGTTCTCTCTGAGCTCTAATGCGTGGTTTGGCCCTGGTTTCCGTGGAAGCCGCCCAACAAGGGGTGGCCACACAAAGGCGCGCCCTGGCTTCAGACTTGCGGCCTTGCGGCCTGAGGCTCTCTGCCAGAGGAAGTGAGGTGCAGCGCTCGGGAAGCACAGAATTAGGGATGCCGACTGAAGGAACGGAGTCCCATCATCAAGTAGCGCATGGCATCCGTTCCCACAGGCCTTGTTGATCACGAAAGCTGCGCCCTTGCCAAATTGCCACCGAGGAGTTTTCTGCGTGTCTGCAAGCCCGATTGATGGGGGTTTTCGGAAGACTTTCGTTCGCCTGCCGGCTCTTGTTGTGCAAGTCTCACACCAGCTTTCCTGAATGGACTGATTTGTGTTCCTTTTGCCTGGCCAGCTTCTCCTTTAATTTTATGACATATTTTGACAGATTGCCGAGACCAAGCTAAAGAGCAGTCCGCTCGGTTTTGGGAGGATTGGGACGGCAACCACTTCGTTTGGGATTCCCTTTGTTTGCAGCCGCTTGCTGGGGTCTGAGTCCCTGGATAGGCGAGGGCACGAACCCTTTTAACCATCTGTTATTCTCTTAAGGTGGACGGTTTGGCAGGCAGCGTAAATTCTGTCAGCGTCCCAAACTCCAAACCTCATTTTGTGCGGCTTGCAAGGGCGACAGTGCAAGGCGCCTGTCGACATCAGAGAGCTGGCAAGATGGTCGAAGGTGGCTGCTATCCAGAAGCAGCGCATGGAAGACGCTTGGCAGAAGTCATTTGCAGCATGTGGCCATGTGCTAAATGCAGGGGATCTAGGTGGAGGGGGTGCACTCGTGCATGCCGCCAGTTGCCATTTGGCTGGATTTTGTAGCCAGATACTGGGAACTGCCCTTGGCTCCTCCTTTTTCCGCCTTTTTTCTCTCACGGAACCTAGAGATGAAGCAGGCAACGCCAAGAACTACCCAAGGCTTGGGTTGGCTTGGGTTTTGCCCTTTTGAAAAAAGGAGGCCAAGAGAGGCTGCACCCAGCGGTCTCCGACTCCCCGCATCATGTGGCTTCTGATCCTCATCCTGGTGCTGGTTCTGCGCGCGCTCCGTTCCTGCCGGGAGCGCTGCTGCCAGCCGCGGGTGCTGGCTGGGCCACAGATGAGCGCCATCCTGGCGCACTGTGGCAGCCTCTTCCGGCGCGGCCCGGAAGATTGGCCCTAAACCCCTCTCTCGGTGCCTCAGTGGGCCAAAGAGTAAGGACGTTTAGGCGAGGGCTGGGGTTTAGGCGAGGGCTGGGGATCTTATGGTGAATGCCATGTTGGTCGCAGGGGTGCCAAGCCGATTTCGGTGGGAAAGGCGTGAGGAAGATCAGCAAGGTTAGCGAGGCGTTTCATTCTGAGAGAGGTTTGCGAGATTGGGGCGGGGCGGACTTCTTGCCCAGGTTTGCGTCTTACGCCATGGGCGCTAAGCGGGCACATACAGGCGGGGAAGGGATTGCTGGCCCGGCCCCGACTCTGTTGCAAAGCTTTTGCCAGCCTAACGTCTGGAGAGAGCCCGCTCAGTTGAGAATTCGGGTCTTGAATCAATGCCTTGCAGTTTGATTGGCTGCGAACATTTTGCAGGCGACGCTCTATGCGTTTTGGCCGCAAGTGGGCTGGCATGGCAGCCTGCGGCCGCAATACTTCAGAGAGATGGTCCGCTGCCGGGATGGCGGTCACGTGGCTTTGGATTGGATATGCTTCGATGACAAGATTCCGCGGGAAGACACGGAGGATACCATCATCATCCACGTGCCGGGCTTTGTGCGCAAGAGCACTGACGCTTGGCCCTTGCCTTCATTGCCAGTTGTTTCTTTTTTGGGTTTGCAACTGTCCTCGTCGCTTGGCCAGAAAGATCTTCGCGATTGCGGTGGCAGTTGTTGCTGGTGGTGTTGAAGCTGATGCTGCTATAGCGAGCCCAAATCGGTTGCTCCATTGGCCGACACTATTTGAAGCCAGGACACCTATGCCTGCCGCATGGCGCAGTACCTCCACGGGCAGACCGGGGGGCACATGCGGAGCGTGGTGAAGAGTTGGCGGGGCATCCACTGCCCTCTCTCCAAGGAGTCCTTGAGACCGGAGACTTGGGACGTCTTCGCCGCGAGGCATGAGGCAAACTTCAACGCAGCTTTGGAAGGGAAGAGCCACCAGAAAGGGATGGATCAATCTTCAATGAACGAGTAGATGGGAGGAATGTTGCCACCGAAGACTGAAGGAATTCTCCCTTGTCAGGGACGTGCTGGATGTTGCGGAGAAGCTGCGTGCTCGTTTTCCTCGTGCTGGCCTTGCCCTTGTTGGCTGGTCCCACGGCGGCAACGTCGCCCTGGCGACGTTGGCCCTGGCAGGGGCTGCGGAGGGCTTGTTCATGGCGGGGCTCGTGGTGTCCGCGCCCACGGACATGGCGGCGGCCTTTGCCTTCGTGGAAGGCAAGCAATGGTTTCCCTACTCTTTTGTCAACGCGCACAGCCTCATTCAGGATTACGCCGCTTCAGGTGCGAGAGCATCCCTTGAGGGCGGCTCTGCAAAGATGAGGGTGATGGATCATATTTTGAGCAAGAAGAATTTGGTCATGCATCCGTTAGTTCGGAGGCCTTATGCAAGCATTTGGCATGACATGGTGACACGTCAGTACACTGGACATGCCACCTTAGACGCCTACTACAAGTCGCTGACACACATGGTTGAAGAGGCACTGCCCCAGATCACAACGCCGACCCTGTGCCTGCTCTCAGAAGACGACCCGGTCACACCCATGTCGACATATCGTAAGTTCTTGCCATCGGGTGGCGCACAGAGCTCCCCTGGGTTGCATTTTCCTTGACGAAGCGTGGCGGGCACTGTGGTTGGTTCTGCGGGATTCGTGGACTCTCCTGGGTTGATGATGTGGCAGTAGAATTCTTTGAGGCATGCGGCAGGCGTCTGAGTGTTAGTGTATAGAAAATGCTGGCGGAGGAGAGTGTTGGGGTGGGTGGGGGCAGGAGGCCTGCGGGGGAGCCAGTTGCCTTTTGTGGCCTCATGGCCTCCACTTTCAGGATGAAGAGCGAGCGCAACGCTTCATCGACCAGCAGCGCAAATCCAGGCCGAGTTTTGGTCGGCGAATACCCCGGATGGAATTCTTGACACGTTGGTCGCTCAGGTATAGAGACTTTCTCAAGGACCAGGTCGAAAGGCGTGAGAAGAAGAAGGACGTTCCGGTCTTGCAAGCAGACTGGCTTGACATTGACGGGTCAGAAAGCCAGATTGCATGCACAATTGCAGGAGGAAGAGCAGGAGGAGAAGGTGAAAGACCGCGCTAGAATCTCAGACTGGGCAGCTTCTGCTTTAGTGTGGGCACGCAGCGAAGCATGGCTCGCGGTGCGTTGGATGCGAAGAGCAGCGTAATGCATGTTCGGATCATTTGTGCACATACATGCATGCCACATGCATGCATCATATGACCTACATGCATGCGTACATCCCTACTTGCATGGGCCTTATTTCCTGCATGCATGCATGTTCATAAATGGCACCTATGCATGTTCATACATTCATGTATGCATAAATGGCACCTAGAGATGTACATTCATATTGGCAGTGACTTTTTTGAGGGGTTTGTAACAGAGCCGCGGCGGACATTCGTTACAGACCTCGTTACAGAGACCCGCTGGCTCGTTCCACACCCCTTGTTAGGCGCTTTGTGTACTGCGCTTTGCTTTGCCTCGATACAGACCTCGTTACAGACCCAGCCCCAACCCGGGCCAGTGACCCCCCTTTTTGCCGCAGCTTGACTTGCGTTGAATAGCCGCAATGTAGCTGGTGCTGCGGAGGCGCGCTTTGCGTACTGCGCTTTGCTTTGCCTCGTTACATACATACCTCGTTACAGCCCCAACCCAGCCCGGGCCAGTGACCCCCCCTTTTTGCCATCGCTTGGCTTTGTGTCGGCAGTTGCAAATTTCTAGCCATTCGCGTACTGCGCTCGTGCTGTACGACTTTCGAGCAGGAGCTGCTGCTCTTTGTTCCCGTTACAGACCTGCGTAACAAGGACCTCCGTCGCAGACCTCCGTGACAAGTTTCGTGGTGCTTCGCGCGTTACAGACCCTCAAAACAATCTTAGCGCATGTTGTTTTGGCATGCATATTCATGTTTTGCAAAGCATTCTTGCCGAGATGATGCTATCTATACCCTGGCTGTAGGTGGCATGACTGGTTCCAGTCCTGCAGATGCCCGTAGGCAACATGCACCACCGTGCAATGTGTCTGGATGCTCTGTGAGTATTTGTTGCGCGGAGTTTGGATACATTATAATGGATAGCCACACTGGTGGCCCTGCCCGAGCACATTGAGTAAATTTGTTCTGTGGCAGATGTTGGGCGGCGAAACAAACTGAAGCAAATGGCCTCCGGGTGGGCCTTCGAGCTTTCGTCTTGCCCCTTGCATGCGATGAGGTTCCCATGGTTACATGGTGAGTTTTCCCAGCCCATCAACCCCATTGCCCGGACCAACCCCCTATGGACAACCCCATTGTCTATGGCCACAGTTCCCTCCCCCATCCCCCCTTTCCCCAGTCGCGGCGTTCTCGGGCTGCTGGCTGGCCCGAGGCATGGGCTGACCAGCGCAAAGAGCAGATGCAGGTTGAGGCGCTGGATGCTTGGCCCGGCTCAAGGGGGCCGGAAGCTTACCCCATGAACTTAAACTCAGGGGTTGGCTTCAAATGGATTCGGATCCGGGGTCTAAGACCCTCAATCCACAGGCCCAAACTGGAAGCCAGACACAAACCCCCACCCACCCCCCACCCCATCCACCCCACCCACCCCACACCCAGGGCCCTCTTCTTGAGAGCTCACTCATGGTTAGAGCAAGTATGGTTCTAAGAGCCTTCATAACTCCCCCCGTCCATGAGGTCCATCCTGCGTGATGTAAATGCAATGGAACAAGCACACGTTTTATGTTGCGGTACATTCAGATCCCGCATCGAATGAAGCTTCACCCTCCCATGCCCGTGCGTCGAAATGCAGGAGGTGGCGAGAAAAAGCCAGAGGCAAGAGCAGATGTTCCGTGCTTTGGCGTCGAAGGGGGTGTGCCCCCCTGGGCAAATGCTTAAAGAGGCGGGCTCAACGAATGGACCTGAAAGTGGCTGGTTTCCTTCTGACACCCCTTGAAAAAAAATCCAGGCCCACAATGCTGGGACACTCCCAAGGCCCATGAAGTTTTGCACCTGTTGGCAGAGGCTTAGCCCTCATTGGCAGATTTGACCGGCCATCTGGACCTGTCGTTCGCATCCTTGACTCGCCCTTTTTGCACTTTCATGCTCTTTTGAATTCCTTCATTTTACTTAGGGCTAGCCAACGTGCCGCTTTTTGCAGGGGACCCTTTCGTTGGATGCTACCCTATTTTTTGTCCAGGGAAGCCAAAGGCCGGGACGGGAAGCCGAAACGGTCTGCTTCGTTGGCACTCGGAACCTCGTCGGCGCCCCAGGTCTCAAGGACGAGATCATGTCTCAGGTCTCAACCGTGAGAAGCGCCGCGCTCAGGCTGAGCGCGAAGGGAAACCGAAGAACCGAAGAAAACCCAAAGGGGCACCAAAGGGGCAGTGGGACACCAAAGGGGGAAGCAAAACAGACACCAAAGGCACACCAAAAGGAAAACCAAAAGGCAAATCAAAGGGACACCGAAACCGACATGACCATGTTTGTGGTTTCACATCCCCTTGAGACATGCCCACCCGATTCGGGATGAGGCCGCAAGCTGGAGCAGAAGAGTGCAGAGGTGCTGCGGGCCCAGGAGGCGGGGGTCAGAATGTGTTTGCCAGATGTGTTGGGGTGTTTGCAAGCGTCCGCCGGCGTCCACGAGCCGTGGGGAGGTTTTTGTGACTGCGTAGCTTTTGAGACCTGGGAGGTTGCGTGCTTGCATCGCCGTGCCGTGATCCGCGTTTCAAGGGTGGTGTTTTGAGGTGTGTTGCTTGGAATGCAAGCTCGGGTGTCATTTTCGTTGTCGCCGTCGTGCAATTGGTTCGTTTTGGCCAGCTTAAGGTGTGTCAAAATCGGTTAGAAGCATTCTGGTGCCAGAGTGCCAATTTTGCATACGCCTCGCAAACGTGTCAAGCTTGGATGGCGATTTTGAGTTCGTGCACTTTAGAGATTGTGTGGCACGTGTCACTTTGGAGCCTGAGTGTAGGTTTTTGTTGGAGGCGCAACATGTTGGAGCTTGGCGTGCAGATTTCACTGCAGGCCCCGTGCTTCAGAGCTAGGCGTGAAGATTTCGCGGACATTGGCGCGCGCGCAGATTGCGTGGCAAGCGCGGTACTTCGGGAGCTGGGATGTCTTGGGGAGTTTCGGCGGGGAATTCAAGGATGGCTTTGGAAGGTGTCTTGGGCCTGGGCAAGTCGTCTTCGGCAATGTCTTCATGGGGATGGCTTTGGCAGGTCTTGGGGTGACGCCTTTGGGTTTGGGCATGTCTTTGGGGATGACAATAGGGATGTCTTTGGAAGGTTGTCAGTGGTCGCGGCGATGTCTTTGGGAAGTCGCGCAGATTTTTGGGACTTTCGTTGGAGGTTTGTCATTGTGGGCATCTTCGGGGGCACGTCTTGGAAGATGTCTTTGTGGGGTGCCTTGCAACGTGGCTTTTGGGGATGTCTTTGGAGATCTGTCTCTTGGACATGTCTTTGAACGTATCTTGTTGGGATGTCTGTGCTCTTAGGGACGTCTTGGGATGTCTTGGCAGATGGCTTTGGGGATGACTTTGGGGAAGTTTTTTTTTGGGGGGGGGATGTCTTTGGATATGCTTTTGGACATGCCTTTAGGAATGATGGGGGGGATCTCTGGGGTTCTCTTTGGACACGGGCTGAGGAATGTTCTTGGATTGCATTTAGGGTGCCGTTCTAGCCTTGGCTCGCTGTGCAAGGGTTGGGCCACCCTGTCATGTTACGAATGTCTTTGATTCAAATGTTATCCTTTTGGTTTCCCCTGTTAAGGTGGCCAGGGTTTGGTTTCGACCAGTGTTGCCACCAAGCCTACTTCCAAGGGGTCCGAAACCACCAAAACCGGGAACCCGATCGCCTTGCAGGACAACAAGAGGGCTCAGCGTCAGCTGGAGCTAGACAAGGTGGAGGCACTCAAGAAGAAGGAGAGAGTTTGTTCAGCCGGATGTGTGTATTTCCCAAAAGGTGATGTTGCAAGAACATCTCTTGGGCCCATGAGCTTTTCTCGGGGCTGCTGGTGTTTTCAGGGAGCCCTGTCTCGTGAGGGGCTGACCCTTTTGTTGGCAGCCTACTGTAGGTTTGGAGAGGATGAGAAGGGGGCCCACCCGATTTTAACACAAAGACCAGGGGACGAGCACCTTGGGAAACAAGCGATCCGTTTTTTTGCGGCTCATGTGTGCAAAGCCGCACGGACCAACAGACAAGCCGTTTGTCCAACTGTGCAGCAAAAGCTTGGCGCTCGGAGGAGGTGCGGCGGCTCATGGACCAGGCTCAAGCGCAAGCTTGGGCAGAGGAGAGGTGGGGATCTTAGACATAGCGGAGGAACACGGGCCTCAGGCCATTTACCATCGGCGCGTCGGTTCTGATGTTCTGGCATTCTGACCGGTCGGCCGACGAGGTTGCATCGCATGTGCGCATGTGCGCACTTAGGCAGCAGCAGTTGGAAGAGAAGGAGCGGGAGGCGGAGTTCAGAGCAACCGAGAGGCGGAGGACACGGGATGTGTGCCACTGACGTCATCCCATTTCTTCCCATGGCCCCTGCACCCCAGGAAGCAGGAGGAGGCCGACATCCAGCGTCGCGAAGGGCGAGAGAGGGTAGAGAAGGTGTGGCGGGGGGAGGGGATTCTTTGCTTGAGGCGCCTTTCTTGATCCATTTCCTGCGGAAACGGCCAAGCAGACAAACAAAACCCGTGCCATCAACTGCAACCTTGCACTGGGCACAGCTTGCTAGGGCCCACCAATCAGAGCCAGGCGCAGATGGAGCGATCTCTTTTTTTCGAGAAGCTTCACCTGAAGAACCAGGACGGACACTCTCTTAGCAGTCATTCAAGGGCAGTTGCAAAGCCATTGGCGCCTTGGCGGTTTTCTTTGCGCAGGCCGGGGCCAGGACGGATCGCTTGCATCGCCGTGACTCGGCAGTGCCTTCCGAGCAAACACAAGAAGCTAGGGACTGTGTCTCATGGTGGGGTGGAGGCTTTTTTTTGGCACCTGGGCCGCCGTCCCTTGTGTTTCGTTGAGTGGGGAGGGGTAGCTTCTTCCGTAGAGGCAGGGGGATGGGCAGGTGGGGCTTCAATAGACCTCACGTTTTCTGGGGATCTGCCTAAGGCAACGAGCGCATCCAGCAGGAGCTGAGAGCCCTGGCTCCTTTGCGTGCCGCAGCGCAGCGTGGCTCGGCCTCGAAACCATTGCAAGTTGGGGAGGACAGGTGCCTTTCTCATGTACTGCAGCTTGGGGTTTTGTAGAGCCCCGCAGTTCACCGCAGTTTTTGAACGTTTTGTGGAATACTACAAGCGACTGAACTGAAATGACGAAGCTTTTGTGGAACATGTTCTGCCCCTTTCACACAAATTGCTTAGTTGCTTCAACTTTACCGCGCATTTCCAGGGCTTTGTGGTTGGAGTTCGTGGTTTATTTTCGAAACTGGGCAGTTCTTTGGACCTTTTTAATGTTTGCTAGCTTACATCTTGAAGCATGTCTACCTGCGCAGGGTGCTGTGACAACTGAAGATGGCACAGCGACTTTCGGGCTTGGCTCCAGACTTGGTTGTGGGCTTGCATGTATACTCAAAATGGGGCAGGTGGTCATTGCTTTCATGTAGGCGGGGGCTGCTTGGAACAAAATGTAACGACTGACAGGGTGTGAAGAGGAGGAGCAAGAGAAGCAAGCGTCGCGGTCGAGGAAACGAAGGCAAGATTGATGCGGACCGCATTTACTTGTCAGATCATGGCTCAAATGTGTTGCGGGTTGCGCTTGCGGCAGGGAAAATGTGGAGTTTCTCAACCAGCAGATGAAAGAGAGCCTTGGCAGCGTGTTTTTTTTGCCTGAAGCCAGCGACTGGCATGCAGTGCATGTGGGGCAAGTGAGCAAGATGGGCCGAGGAAAGAAGAAAGGCCGGGAATGCGGTGGCTGGAGGGGTGGCCGTCCCCGGGATGGCCTGAACAACCGCGCAGCTGAGAGCGACCATTTTGTTTGCGGCAAGGCCAGAATAGTATGGACCAAGCCCAAGTGGGCTGGGTGTCTTACGGCTGGATGGGGTGAGGTCAAAGTTCCATTGACGCAGGCAGCGGAAAGACCTGGAGTTCGAAGAGCAAAAGCTCAAAGAGCAGCAGGAAAGCTGTTGGTCAGCGCTGGATGGCCACCAGTAATGGTTTGAGCCTTCTGGAACATGGTGGGACATGCCTCCCCATGTTCCCGAAGCAAGTTGGATCATTTATTTGGCTGGTCAAAAATATGTACCCCAAAATGGAACTGGTAAACCCGCGGCCCATTTTTGACGTTGCCCCCCCCCCGTGCGGAGAACTTCGCCTTCAGACGCGCGCAGGAGCTCGCGGCGCGGAAGGCCGAGCTGGACTCCGAGAGGCAGCAGGACCGGGCCAGTTTCAGCTGGAAGCGCTGCCAAAACGACGCACACCGCGCCAGGAAGTGCAGAGGCGGCGTGCCAGGTGCGATTCTTTTTCTTTCTTTTTTTGGTGGTGTTTCTGGTGTTTTTCCTTTTTTTGTTTTTTGACTTGGTGGTTTTGGGTACAATGGACACCACCCCAACCTTCATTATTTCAAGCCACCAATATTCTTGTACCTTCTGTCACATCGAAGGCATGGGGAGCCTTGGCACAACATGTGGACATGACCTACACGTTTGTGTCCATCACTTGGGGATTCGTCGTTGGCCACCAGAATCCCCCTTCCAGCGCACAACGGGGGGTGTATACCCTTTCTAGCCTGGCTTTTTCAAGCGGTCGGGTGGGTAGTTTTTGGTGCCAAGTCACAGCCCCAATAAGTGGGTTTGTCTGAAAATTAGGGGATCCCCCAAAGCTGGTATCCTTTGGCCAGGGTACCGGGCCTCAAACAGAAACCAAGGGACAAACCGTTTTCTTTTCTTTTTTTTTGGGCATTTTTTTCTTTCTTTTTTAATTTTATTTTTGGCGTGTGTGTGAGGTACAAGGCCGAGCTCCTAGACCAGATGGCGAAGAAGATCGCCAAGGGCGGCCAGATGGTCAGTGAGGATGTCATGAGCCCCTCAAGCGCGCATCCATCAACACATCGTTTCGTTTTTGGGTTCTCATCACTGTTATTGTTATCCTTTTTGTTGATTTCTTGTTGGCATTTTGGTAGCCTACCTTTTTTCCATTGCTGGCAGCCCAGTCAGCCCGAGTTGCTTTTTGCATTTGTTCGGTGGCCTGCCGTTTGCAGGGAGAGAAATTCTCTGCACCTGAGGTGACATGGAGATGGCCTTGAACAAGGAGCCTTGCAGTGGCCAGAGGCATCGTCTTTGGCATCTTGGAGACTTCCGAAGTTGGATCATGAGTCGGTTGAGCCATGTGCCAGAACGAGCCCAACCAGGTCCCCGCCAATGCTCCCGAAAGCCCGAAGCGCACTCAATCATGGCCCACTGAGCCCAGGAAAACAAAACAGTTGGGGCACATTTGTTGACCTAAGGACTTGTCTATGACCTTAGGTTCTAAGAACCTTGGGCGGAGGGGGAGTTCCAAGATCTCAAGCCAGGAGATGCTCCAAGAGCTCTCGTTGTACGCCTGAGCCGCGCCATTTTTGGGGGCCCGCAGAAATGTTGCAGGCTTCCGTTGACGGACGGCAACCTGCGAACTGGAGCATCCATGTCACCTATGAATCAACAGCAGTACCGCCTTCCTTAAAGAGAAGCACGCCAAATTGACGAAAGAGCTCTTCCCCTTTCCAGGCGCAGTTTGACCGTTCCCTTCTGTTCTTTCCGATCAAAGTTCGCGGATGCACAGTGGGCAAGCATGTCAGAGCGTGACATGACATGGCCATGGGTCAAAACCAATGGTACCATTTTGGGGTAGGTGCACCACCCATTTTTAGAACCTATTTTAGCGGTTGGATTGGCTCCCGTTCACTGAGAGTACGATTTGGGTTTTGACCCACAGCCACATGGCCTCGGCCATTGTAATCAAAGCCTCGCCCCAAGGGCTGGCCTTCCAGATCCGGTTTGCGGCCAAGGAGTTTTGGTCCATCCGGCTTCGCGATGGGCATGGGGTTTCACCATGCCATTCAGATGTTCCGACCTGGGACGAAAAGGGGGGCAGGTGTTGTGAAATGTGAGGTGTGAAAGGATCGCCTTTGCCGAGGTCTCAAGATATCTCGATGTTTTGTCTCGATGTTTTGTTGGCCTGGGCAGGGGGGGGGAAGGGGAGGGGGAGATTCTGCGAAGTTGCTCCCAAAGGAAACCAGGGTTCCCAAAGCAGCAATTTAGACAGGATGGTCCGGATCGTGCAAAGTGACAAGTACTTGTGACGACCCCCACGCTGGCCGCGCCGAGATCCTGAACCAAGTGACCAAGAAGGGGCGCGATGCCACTGAGACGCCACCTCAGCGGGATTTTTTGGCCTCAGTTTTGTCGCGGGCTGTTAGCGGGCCGGCGACCGGCCGGCAGGGGAAAGAACCCCAGTTGTGCGGGGTTCCTTTTCTGGAGAAGTCCATTTTGCCGTGTGTGGGTGGGGCTGGGCTTGGTTTCCGCTTCAGGGCAACCAGAATGGTGGCCCCTTTCCATGTCAGGAGGCACCCCCCATCCAGGGGTCCCCCAGATGTCTGCTGTGTAGCAACTCCCCCCCTGAGATCCACTGGCATATGTTGTGGTGGTTTAGTTTTTTTTTGGGATTTGAACCTGCAAACGGAGGCATCAGCCAAAGAGGATCTAAGCGGATGCCGAGGTTTCTCCGGCTCCTTTGCGCGCGGAGTCCGGGGGCCCTGAAAGCGGGGTCCTGTCCGTGGGGGTTGCCACAAATATACAAAGCTCCATTTGCCCTTTCGCAGGGAGGGGCATGGAACTGTGAAAAAAAAAAACCGCAACTTCCCCCCACTTCAGGTGGGGGGGGGGCACAACCGAGGCCGCTGGGCATACGACCAGGACGAGAGGATCAGGCTGCAGTCCAAGATGTAGCTTTCAGAGGGTTCCTCCTCCCCTTTCACAGGAAGCAAGCGAGTGTTTTTGTGCAACAAATGGAGAGGGGGGAAGGCTGGGGAGAGGTGCAGGGCCATCTTATGCAGAATCCGCCCAATCCTGGGACTGGGAGCCCTGGAAGCACCTCCCCAACGTTTTTGCCACCCTCCCTTCAATGTGTGATGTGCATGCCTAAATGCACATATAGTATACATCGTTGTAAGTTTTTCTGAAGCTAGGGACGGGGCACCAGCCCTGGCCGATGCCGAAGCCCGCCTTTGCAGGCCCTGCCTGCGCGCCCTCGCGAAGGCGCGGGAAGAGCAGCCGGGCAGCCACGACTGGTGGCGCCGGCACCCAGCGCTTGGGTCAAAACGGGGCACGGAACTGGCGGTTTGTGGATGGGTTTTAAAGGAAACCCCATGGAAGGCTTCCACCTACCTGGGTCTCCAATGTTGAGAAACACCCACATGGCTGCGGGTCAAACTGTTTTGGGATCCCATTTTGGGGTAGGTGAATTCACCACCCCATTTTAGAACCTATTTTAGTGGTTGGATTGAGATGTTCACTGGGGGGAACGATTTCGATTTTGACCCGTGGCCAACTCCCCTTCTGTTGGGTTGGCTTGAGCCACTCGCTCCAAACCGTTTCGGGTGAATGGGCAATCCGAATAATTGGGTGCGAGGGCTTTTTGCATTTTCCAATACTTTTCGTTGGTTTGGGTGCGTCATTTTGATGCCAGGTTTTGATGATGACTCGTTTAAACAAAAGAGGGACATCCAAAGGAAACCTGCAATGTTTGGCGGACCTCAATGAGGGAATCTGCACGCGGAGATTGGTTGTTGAAAATCCAGCCCCAACGCTGCTTCCGGACAAAGCGTAGACTGTGCTGGGGGCTCCCCTTGTCCGGGTTGCGAAAAAAGGAAGGCCAAAAATAATCTTGGCCCGATTTTGGGGGTTGCCGCACTGTTGAGAACCAACAGCGTGGAAGCTGTTTGAAGGCATGGCACTTGAAGGAAGGAGCCATTGGTACACAGAGACGCTGATGCCTTGAACTGTTTCCGTCTCGGCATCTTTGTCTTTTTCCCCACCCGACAGGAAGGGGTTGTTAGATTTTATGTTAGAATCCGCGTTTGCGATGCTTCTACACCACGCCCCCGCCAAGTATCCCGCCAGAGCAGCTCGCCAGTGGATCCCGCCCAGTATCCCGCCAGAGCGGCCCCCGCCGAGTATCCTGCCAGAGCTGCTCGCCAGTGGATCCCGCCCAGAATCCTGCCAGAGCTGCTCCCCAGTGGATCCCGCCGAGTATCCCGCCAGAGCGGCTTGCCAGTGGATCCCGCCAAGTATCCCGCCAGAGCGGCTCGTCAGTGGATCCCGCCGAGTATCCCGCCAGAGCGGCCCGCCAGTGTATCCCAGAGTAGCTCGCCAGTGGATCCCGTCGAGTTTCCCGCCAGAGTAGCTCGCCAGTGGATCCCGCCGAGTATCCCACCAGAGCAGCCCGCTAGTGGATCCTGCCGAGTATCCCGCTGAGTATCCCAGAGCAGCTTGCCAGTGAATCCCGCCAAGTATCCCACTGAGTATCCCTTACCGGTGTCCTGCCGAGTATCCGGCCAGATCGAGCCGGAGCGGCTCGCCAGTATTTGCCAGTAGTGCATCCCGCCAGTTTCCCGCCAGAGCAGCTCACCAGTCTGGTTTTGCTTAATGTCCCGCCCGGCGCACAGTTGGGTTACATTTCATCTTGGCGCCTTCGTGTTTTGAGTGTCCCTGAGGCTCGGAAAGGGTGATGCTTTTGTGTTGCTTCGGGTTGTGAATAAGCAACTTCGTTTAATACCCCGTCGGGTTTCTTTTTGGGAGGGGCTTGGCGTTTGTTAACGGAACCGATGTTTGCGGCAAACAAGTGGAGTTTGGCGCACAGACAGGTGGAGAAGGCTCTGAATGCAAAGCTTGTTGAGCAGTCATAGGCCCCAAGCCGCTCGAAAACCATGCTTGAATTCACACACCCGTGTTGACGGTCGTAAGCTCGTGAGTGTGGAGGTGAGGATTGCTCGAAGCGAAATATTTTTAAACAAGCTCTTTTCAAGATAAAGTCCCAATGCAGTTTGTATAAGAAACTTTCTGGCAGTTGCAAGGCTAGGCCAGATGGTGCGACCACCACGGGTGAGGCCTTACAATCCACACTCCAATGCAGGACATGTTTGTTTATTTCTCCCCTGGATGGATGGATTAGCAAGGGAGGGTCATACTCACAGGAATCTCTCTTTTTGAGGGATGGGTTCCAGGTCAAGTCATGGAGTAGGCCTGGGGGGCAGGCAAGAGGAGCTTCTCCAGTCGTTTTTGGGCACGTCTTGCCACACGCTCTGGTGCCGAGACGTTCCGATTCAGGTCGCACATGGAGGAGGAGCACAAGGATCTGGTGAACCAGGACTGCAATGAGAGCTTTGTATCATCTGAGAACTACCAAGAGCACGAGCAAAGAACTTGCGAGCAGGATGTCGTCCGGGTCATCATGAGCGAGTACTTGTGCCTCACGGCTCATTTGGAGGCAGGGAGGGCTGGACGTCGAAACCTGTTAGATGGGTTGTTCGATTTCGAAGATCTGGCCGAAAGCCATGCGGCAGCTCCAGGTCTGAGTGTTTCGGGGCGTGGGATCCGGTGAAATATGCGCCCCCCGACTCTGAACCTCTGGTGAGGGGGCCAGATCCGGTGAGATACGCGCTGTCTCGGGTTGAGTGCCTGTGTTTAGCCACGGAATCTTTTCCAGCGCGTTTTGGCGTGGTGTGGCGGGTTTGACACTGTAGCTGACACATGTGTTTGCGTGCCACGGATGCGCATAAGAATGCTGGCGTCGTTAATTGTTTTGTTTGTTTCCTCGACGGCCGCCTGGTCTGGCCAGCTGCAGGGGCGAAACTTCACCGGCCAGACGACCCCCGCCCCCTCCCGCAGGCATATACGCGGATTGCCTGTGAAGCCCCCCTTGTTTTGTTTTGTTTTTGTTGGTGTAGTATATGTGTTTTGTTTTTGGTGTCTGTTTGCTATTTGTGAAAATAGAATCATTTGAAAGCAACCTGTACTGGCTCTTCATGTCTTCTGCCAGGCTGTTGATTATGCCGACGAGCACCGCGCAGATTCTGAATGCCTTTCCGGCTGTGGGCTCGGGGAAGCTCGTTGGATCCTATTGGTTTTCCAGCGGTCCTTTGCATGAGGCTGACTTCTATGTGTGATCATCAGCTTATGACCCAAACAGACCAAGAATTTTGCCAAAGGCCAGCCTGTTTTTTTTTTGGGGGGGGGGCCGGGGGGCTGCTCCTCCTCCCCCCGTCCAAGACGGCTCCGTTCCGAGGCTGCCAGGCGTGGCGGAAGAGCCTGGCCAAGGCTTTGGGGCTGCCGGCGCCCCGAAGCGGACGGGAAGGTTTTTGCCCTGGGACCCAGGTGGCTGTGGTGGTCAACACCTTTGGTACCATTTTGGGGTACCCATTTTTGGGTACCCATGTTTTGGTCCATTTTTTGGTTCAATTTTTGAGCAGTCTTTGGGTCTTTGCGGCACAGAACTGGCTGTGGGTCAAAACCAATGGGATCCCATGTTGGGGTAGGTGCACCACCCGCTTTCTGAGGCTCAAGACCGCTGGGGGCTTCAGCCTCTCCACCGCCAAGGCGGAGAGCCCGAAGTAGTCCGCGAGTTGCCGAGTCTGGCGACACGCCGTTTTGCATGCTCAGGCCGGTGGGCTGCTGGTTGGGGGGGGGGGCCTGTGACCATTGAGGGCAAACTGGCAGAGCGGGAGCAAGCAAACAAAAATGGAGGTCTGGTGGGCAATCGCGTCTGGAAACTCCTCACACCCAGACTGTTTTGCAAGCGTCCCAGAGGTTTTCAGTACCCATGGCCAGTGCTCTTCATCCCTTTGGGCCTTTTTGTATTTGCCTTGCAAAGCCACGGCATACTGCAGCGCTCGTGCAAGCCCCATACGACATGAACCCAGATGTCATTTTTTCAATCTGGCGCCCCCCCCATAAGTGCTCATGAAGGACACAGGAGCGCACCCTCCCGTGATTTGGTGCTGCATGATCTTGTCCCGATTACAAGCGGATGAGCAAAGCGTCGCATTTTCGTGGCTGTCTTTGGCATGTTGTTGCGTGGGTTGTCATGGGAGTCCTGGGGTGAGGGGCGGGGGTTTGCTTCAGCTGAGGCCGCTTGAAGGCCTGAGCAAATCCTTGAATACCACGTGTGAGAAGAGCCGGAAGGTGGAGCCACGAGGCCATGGAGCTTTCATATCCATCAAAGTGTTCATTTGCAAACTGAGATATATATATATATATATATATGTCTATATATGTCTATGTATGTCTATATATGTCTATATATATATAACATGTAAAACCAACAAAACAACACATTGGGAGCCTTTTTTTGTGTGGCCGCAGCATGGCCTCCACCAGCCTCCGGCGACGAAGCCAGTTTCACTCCGGGACCAAATTCGTTGGTGGACTGCCGCCAATGCGGGCGCTGCTCCGGCGGACCGATTTTCCAGACGGCCGTAGGGCCGTATTATGTGGGGGGGGCACCTCGATCCGGGCCCTCCAAAGCCCAGATCGCTCGCCCAAGTGACCAGACATCGGGACGAATTCGGCAACACACTCCAGGGTGATGAAACCCTGCGCGCGAACCTCAGGATGCCTCACTTCCAAAGAAGACCTCAGAAATGGAGCTGCCGTCCAGGCTCAGCCTGACTGAACCTGTCGAATTTGGGCCTTGAGCATGGCCTCTCCTCAGGTAAGTCTAAAGGTCAAGGATATGCTCGTGCTGCGGTCCCGTATCGGGTGACAGATGCTGAGGTTTTCAGCTATGGGCCATGGTGCCATACACAGCCGTTTGTTGCCCGTGCCTTGTGCAGCCATGTGAGTTTCACCCGGCTGCGCAGATTTTGACATGAGTTCACTTCTTGGTTACTTTAGCAGACCAGCAGCACAGGGCATGCAAGCCACAAGTCTGACGACTTGCGCCAGCATCGAACCAGCGGATGCCACGCAAAGCAAGCAAGATTCTGGGGAGAAACAGCTTGGGATGTTGGCCCGGTCCTGACCCAGACAGGCAGGGCATGGGGCGGGCGTCGCTCTGCTGCTAGTCGCTAAGCCTAAATCAGGTACACTGCAACTGATAAATGCCGTCCTTGAAGTCAGGCCGAACCATTGATGTGGTCTGCTTTCGGCTTTTGGCGCCGTGTCTGTGCATTTGAGGATTTTTGTTGAATCCCGAAATCATCGGAACATTGGACAGCGGGCAGCCGGCAAGCACAAGGCATGAAATGCAGCAAGTGCCAGCTATGCAGTAGAAACTATTTGCAAGCCGAGGGCTGGTTGAAGCAGATTGCGGACGAGACAACATCAAGGAAATCGTGGAACACAGTTACGTAGCATGCATGCCTTTTTTTCCGGACACGAACAATGCATGCAAACACAAACAGCGACTGTCCAGCGCTTCTTTGATTGCTGGACGAGCCCAGAGCTTTAGTGCCCAATCATGTTAGATGCCACTTGTTGTTTGTTCGCACACGTGCGTGCGCTTCGTGCGTGCGGACGTGCGTGCGGACGTGCGTGCGTGCGTGCGTGCGTGTTTGTGTGTCTGTGTGTTTGTGCGTTTGTGTGTCTGTGTGTCTGTATCTCTGTGTCTCTGTGTCTTGAGTCTCTGTGTCTTTGTGTCTGTGTGTTGTTTATGTTTGTGTGTTTGTTGTGTTGGTTGTGTTTGTTGTGTTGGTTGTGTTTGTTGTGTTTGTATGTTTGTTTGTTTGTGTGCGTGTGCGTGTGCGTGTGCGTGTGGGTGTGTGTGTGTGTGTGTGTGTGTGTGTGTGTGTGTGTGTGTGTGTGTTCGTGTGTGTTCGTGTGTGTTCGTGTGTGTTCGTGTGTGTTCGTGTGTGTTCGTGTGTGTGTTTGTGTTTTTGAGTTTCCGTTTTGTGCGTGCGGGTGTCTTTGCTTGTGTGTTTGTGTTTGCGTTCTTTTTTTGTGTTTTTGTTTGTTTGTTTGTTTGTTTGTTTGTCTGTCTGTCTGTCTGTCTGTCTGTCTGTCTGTCTGTCTGTCTGTCTGTCTGTCTGTCTGTTTGTTTGTTTGTCCGTCTGCTTGCGAGGTGGGATGCATGCTCCGAGGCTGCCAGAGGCTGGGGCAGTAGTTTCAGTCAGGGCTGCAAATTGCGGCAGGGCGCTTCGCCCCTCCCGCTTGCAATCAGTAAAATGCACAAAATCATCACTTTTTCGGCCATCCTGGGAGGTTTCACAGCTTCCAGTGCCTTTCGAACAAATCGCCCAGCTCGGGGCCCTTCGCAGAAAATCAGAGGTCGAGGTCCAGCGCAACATGGCAGCTGTCACATCCGATCGGTAGGCCAGGCGACGGTGGCCTCTGGTGGCCCTGCACTCAGTAATTGCTGTTGCCAGATTCTGCCTCGAAAGGGGGAAGGCTGCGAGGATACTTATCTCAACCCAGAAAACCTTTCTTGGATGGCGGGAACCACCAAACAAAATGGAGGGAGGCGTCATTGGATTCCCTGAGCCATCTGGAAATGGGGCAACTGCAAGCTGCAGCTCCGCTTGCGCTTTGCGGGCTCGAAGCGGGAAGGCGTTTGAGACCGGCCAGCAGAGTTTTCTAGCCAAAGCTATTCAGTCCTTTTCCCCATCCTTGCGACAAGTACCGCAGGGTCAGACTAGTGTCAAGTTTCTTGAACGCCTCCATGGGCCGCTTGACTCAGCAGTACAGCCTGCAAGAGGTTGAGAAGGCGGCGAGCGGGCCGGTCAGTGAACCAGGATGGTATATCTGCGCAAGACGGGCTGATTTCCTCCAAAAATGACCACCCTTTGGCGAGCTCCATACTGGACGGGTCGCGGGGTCGGCTATTGTAAGCAATGGGGTACAACGAGTTCGCCTGATGCTCACACAGAACTGGGGCCGATGGAATGGGGGCCGGGTCCTCCGTAGGTTGAAATCCTCGTGGCAACAAAAAAAGTCGCGCCCGTGTGAGGTTCCAAAGATCGGGGCATGTCCGTCTGTCTGGATGCGCGTATTTTGACCGCTCGGATCTTTGGTATCGCCAGTTGGGGGCCCATAGTTTTGACGGGATGACCATAAAAGAAGAGAGACACCTTTTTAGCAATCAATAAAAGCAATATGTTTGATTGTTACAAGTTTGTTTTTGATACCCTACCCAGGTTTTGACCCCCCCCCCCAAAAAAAATGGTAAAAAGGGGCTAGCCAGGGGGTGGCCTGTTGATGGTTGCCTGTTCTGGTTTTTATGTTAATCTCAAATCTGTGTTCCCCCTTATTCGTTTTTAAAAGGGGTGTTTTAGGGAGCTTATTTATCGTTTTCGTTAAGGTAATCACTTGGGTAAATTGTCGCCTTGTTCATTGTTGGGCTGGGGGCCGACATTTTTTTCATTTGAAAGAGTTGGCACTTTTAGTAGTTATCAAGTTCTGAGGTGGTGATGGTGTATTTGTTTTGTTAGTGTTTTTCTCACTAATTTTCATTTATAGGTTAACAGTTCAGTATAATTATAACATATACGATTTTACATGTTATTATTATATTATGATTATAATTTCAGTTCAGGATAATAATTTAATTGATTTGTCTTACTTCGTTCATACAGCATTTTAAAAAAAATATTAACATCTCTCACTGTATTCTGAACATTAAACTTTTTACTTTCAATAAATAATTTGATATTTTCTTTAACATCGTCTCCTCTCTTGACTATAACCCAACATCCATAATATATCATAAATCATGTCATATTTTTCTTACTGATTTTAAGAAACTGTTTAACATAATCGTAAGGTGGTATTTTATTTACAGTTAGAAATATTAAAACATCATCCTCTACATTTCTACTATGTTTTCCTTTTATTCTCAACAGACATTTGATTAAAAATTGATTATCTCTCCATTCCTGACAATTTTCACATTCGTCTTTTTCATCCATTGAATAATTAATAATATTATTCACTATTTCATTAGGTAAATTTAATTTATACAATTCCATATTTTCTTTTCTGAAGTGACAACAATCAAAGCATTTTTTATTGATATAATTATTGATTCCATCACCGTTCGTTTTTCTCTTAATATATAAGGTAATATTTCTTTAAGTAGTTTTGGCTAGGGGGTTGCTGGTCGGCTGGTCTGGGTTTCAGGTTTAATTTAAATGTCTTAACCTTCTTGTTAGATTATAAAACAATGTTTAATCATATTATAAGATAATAGTGTTAATAAACAAAAGTTAATTTGACCCGTATTCAATCTCACCAGACCACTATAACAACTCATACTATACTCGCAACAATAATGCTCGTATCCTTTTATTAATTGGTCTGTGTAAATTTCAATTAGTTCGCTAAGAATATATCTGATATAATAATTGTTATTTCTATATGACCACCAACTGTTTAGGTTTGGAAAGCTAAACCCACAACGTTTAATTTTTTTTATCTCTTCAATGCTAAGACATTTTCTTAAAATGATACAAACTTCATTTTCATTATTCTTACAGTATGATTTTAATGCTTGATAATACATTTTTCTATTTTTAAACCGTTCTTTAACTTCTTGTATATCAAATACTCGGTCAATGTGTTTTCTGTAATGTCTTATTTTTATACTATATTGGTTTTCTGCTAGTAGTGTAACAACATTATTTTGCATTAGTTTAATAACTTGTAATTGAAGTTCTGCTTGTTCCAGTCCTTCTTCAGGAATGTCTTTATCTCTCATAAAATGTTCTTCTTCATCCATCAAATACCAGCAATCAAAACATGTTACTCTAATATAGCCACCTATAAGATTACACACATCAATAGGTAACATATTAGCTAGTGCCACGACAGACTTACATTTTCTATTTTTACAAGGACAATTATCATAATTAAACAGTGTCATTTTTTTCTCTTACTATATTATATCCATTTTTCTTTAAGTAGTTTTTATTTTATGTTAAGGGGTGGGGGTTTATATTGAAAAATATATTTTCTAACAATTTAATATAATGGCGAGATTAACAAAAGACCAAATAATCAGCAACATCTATTACGACTTAGACGAGGGTTTCGGAAGCATACAAGCGACACACAAGAAGGCAAAGGAAGAAGACCCAACAATAACAATAGACGATGTAAAGTCTTTCTTAAAGAAACAACCAAATAAACAAATCAAAAATTATAGAGGTACTAATTCCTATACCGCTCCATTCGCACGATATGAATATCAAATAGACATAATGCATATGTCACCTTTAGCAAAAGACAAGAACGTTCCACAGTATGCTTTAGTCGTGATTGACATCTTCAGTAAATTAGCTGATGTAATACCGATGGAGGAAAGAGACGGAGAGCACGTTTTGAAGGCGTTGAGAGCAAGCTTTAAAAAGATGGGTTATCCGATGTCCGTGTATTCTGATGACGACGGAGCGTTTGCAACTAAAAATCAAGTTCAGGATTTCTTCAACAGTGAAGGAAGAAACCACATCGTCACGAAGACCCACGCAAATGTGGCCGAGCGTTTTATTAGAACGATGAAAAACAAAATTCACGATAGAGTTAGGTTTAACAACATGAAATGGACCGACACCCTAACGCAAGCATTGAAACAGTATAACAGCACATCTCACTCATCAACAAGGATGGCACCGTCTGAAGCACACAAGGACGACAATGAAATAAATGTAAAGGTCAATCTTAAACTACGAGAAAAAAACAAAAGAAAGTATCCCAAAATAGAGGAGAACGACAAGGTAACAGTGTTCCAAAAGAAAAGGGGTAATTACACCGACAGAAAGGAGTATAACTCTAAATGGTCTAATAGAATATTCAATATTGATAAAATTGAATATGATATTATGGGTAATAAACTTTCAAAGTAGCAGGAATAAGCAAACCGCTTTTGAGACACGAAATTTTGTTAGTTAATGATTAAACGTATTTCTTGGTATCTTCTTTATACTTGACTTGATAGTAATCCAGACTTGATTGTTTAGGTTCTTTTATGATTTTTTCATTCAGTTTTTTATCATAAATGTTTCGTTTATTTTTGTATTCGCTACTGTCTCTATCTACTTCTTTTTCTTGGTAATTGTTATTGTTATTATATGTGATTAGCCATGTATTTCAGGTGACTACCGGCATGTTGCGATAGCAACTATCCGGTGCCACTTTGGCTCAAGTTTGACGGGTTCCGTCGCGCCTCGAATGGGCGTCGCCGAACCCCTGCGTCGACCGACGGCATCTCGGGGGAGAAAGAGACCTCGGGCCGCCGCCAGGTTGGTAGGGACCAGTCGTGCGGCCTGTTGTCGACCAAGGTTGCGGGTTAACCCTTTTCTTGTTTGGTTTGTTTCCTTTTGGTTGTTGTTCTCTGGTGTGTGGGAAACCCTGATCTTTGGGACCGGGGATTGGTTTGCTTTTGGGGAACCTTTCTTTTGTGGCTTGTTTACCCCAACTTACCCATTGCCTGGGCACAGGCTCGTGCCCGAATCACAGGTTATCAGCCGTAGGACTTTCCTACGCGCTTGAGACCATCAACTACAAGTTCAATGACGTCGACCCCACGATCTCGGAGGAGCGTCGTGGATGAGGAGGCCATCCTAGGTGGCCTTCGCTCAGGTGAGGACCTACCGGACTTCGACTACGAGGATTTCAGAAGCAGGTTCGACAGGTCAGGGCCGCAGGGGTGAAGATCCCGGTAGGGACACACCCAGAAGCCGTGGCAGGTACACTGATGATGGAGACGATCGCATTTTCCGTCAGGCCACTGATGATGAGCAAGCGCAAAGAGCTCGCCCCGATAGGAGCGGCTCTGAATCAGGTCTCAGGCACGGACAGTTGACTTCATCAGCATGGCGATGAACATGGCCCGCCCCCGTTCGGACGACCCGGAGGCCACGCCGACCCGACCGCCAAGATCTCTTGTTCCAGGTGAATCGCAGGTCTCGGATGAGCTCGGGGACAGGCCGCGAGGACCAGGAACCATGGTTCTGGGTCAACCAGTTCTCAAAATCCAGGTCAGTTTGATGAGCATGAGGAGAGGAAATTCACAGCCTTCGGATACGATGATCTGTTGAGATCAACCGCAGGCTGGGGTGGTAGCGCAAAGCAGGAGTCTGATGCCGATAGGCCCAACCCTGTGGCCGCCAAGTATGAGTTTGACAATGGTGAAGATTACAATTTTGCGGATGAGGAGGAGGACCAGTCACGCCGAAATGCAAGGAGCCGTGCTGCTGCAAGGCCCAGGAGCCTCTCTCGTGGAGCCGCTAGGGACCTTCGTGATGACAGGGACGCCCGGAGCGAGGCCATCCATGACCGGGAGGGACCGATAGGTCCTCCGGTGGTTGATAATACCCCGAATGTTCCCCCTTTTCCCAACATTACGTTTGGAGGTCCGTTGCATCAGAGAGACGAGAACTCGAACCGGGTTACTGGTTCGCCGAGGATCACTGAGCGGGCTGCCGATGTAGTTGGGACAGGTGCAAGAGATGGTCGGCTTGCCGATGCACTCGGAATCGAGGATCGTCCGTCGATCGCTAGCCCGTTAGGGCGAGATCACAGTGACCTCGAAACGCTAAGGTCTAGCAACGAGTTCACACCTCAATGGGGATCAACCGCCAGGGAACGTAGTGCTTCTGCAAAGAGGCCGTCACCCCTGGCCATTGAGACCGATAGGTCGAAGGCGAGGAGGGCTAGCCCTTCACCGTCAGGTTCAACTCAGCAGGATGAGGAAATGTTCGATCCTGCTGATGTTCATATCCACTCTACTCCTGAGTCTCGTGCATCCAATATTGATCCCCGATCTGGCGATAGCCGGAGAAGGGGATCTACCCCGAGTAGGCCATCCAGGATTGATGATAGCCCTGCGGGCGACCCCAGAAGATATGCTAGAGCTAGTGGGGCTCCTGAGAGGATCGAGATATCGACTCCTCCAGCCCACAGATCCCATTCCTCCGGTGAGTCAGGTGACGCTAGGGCAAAGGAGGTGTTTGGTCTGCACATCCAGGAGATGCTCGAGAGGGGTGAGGTGTCTGGTTCAGTCGCGAAAGCGTTCCATATCTTTGCTGACCAAATCAGGTTACTGAACGGTCAGGTGGGTTCCATGCGAAAGGATTGGAGCGACGAGAATCAGCAGACTAAGGACAGGGTCAGTCGTTTGGCCACTGAGATTGCGACTCAATCTGATGCCGATAGGATGCGAATGATAGTTCAGCGGTTTGCCAGCGAGATTGTCCCTGACAGCAGGGCCATTGTGAGGCAAGCCATCGATGAACAGGCTGAGATTGTGGATCAGAGGATCAACTTGCTTTCCAACGAAGTTCATGAATCCGTTAAGGACAATGAAATCGCAACTAGCCAGCTTCGTCAGGTCATTCAGGAGAACCATCAGGCCATCCGCAGGAGCCATGCTGCTTCCGAGGATGAGATGCTTAAGGACTTGGAGAAGCTAGGGGCGGATGTTCTCGGTAGAGAAAACCGTTGGGATGAGGACGCCGGCAGGTGACCTTGCTGCGCAATTGCCCGATAGGGCTGCCAGCAGTGGGGCGAACGCGAATTTCAGGGAACTAAACCTGAAGCTCGAGAAGATCCTTGTTGAACACGAGAGGTTTGCAAAGTGGGTCTCCGAATCTATTGGTGGTATCAATGAAGAACAAGTTAGTCTTGCTGAGCGAATATCGAGGCTGCAAAGCGGAAGGGGGTCCCAGGCGATAGACCCTCAGGGCCTGATTCCCCGCAAGACTGGCATGAAGCAATTGACGAGGTCCATCGGAAAATCCAGGATCTATCTCGCGGAGTTCAACGTCAACGTCGGGATCATGACGATGTCATTGCGAGGTTTGAGACCGTGAAGTCCCATGTTGAGCAGTACGAGGCGAGATCGGGGATTCTGAATCAAGTTCTTGATGATATCAGAAGGCAGATTCGTAATCTCCCAGCGAGTAGTGATCAAGCACGGTCCGCCGTTAGGCGTGAACTCGATTCGTTTCGAAGCACGCTGGAAGGCGCAATGCGGAGAATTACCACAGTCGAGAGTAACATGCGTACTCTGAATGGAATGAATAACAGAATCATGGCTCAGCTTTCTGATATTGAAGGTCATGTCGATGAGGCTGCTGACATAATTCAGGGGGTCCAGCAGAACCAGCAGAGCCCTCAAGGACCCAGAGAGAGGCGGAAGATTGGGTACAACGCCTTTGCTGGACAGGGTCATAGGAAGGGGTACTGGCCTTCCGACAAGGACGGGTGGGGGTGTTGGCTTGACTGACCATGCTCTGCCAACTGTGCCCGATAGGGTCGATCCTTCTCGTGCAGACAGGCATCCCATTCATCCCGATAGGGAAAGGGCTGACAGCAGAAGTAGAAGAGCCCGGGGACTGCCTGACAGGTCACACTCCCCGCCAGGGCGCGCACGGGTGGCCCCCGCGCGCGTGCAAGGGGGGACGTTTCAGTTTCCCCAAACAGGGATGTGGGTAGAAACAGAGGCCTGCTGCCGTAGGGGATCTGAGGTCCGGAATCGGCAATCGAGGGGGGAAAGGACGATCCGATAGCGGGAGCATTTCTCCAAACCCAGACAGGCCGGTCCGCGATAGCGGGAGCGTCTCTCCGAACCCTAACCGTAATCCTGGAGGTGGTAGGGTAAGCAGGGCCCATGCCGACACCCAGAGTCCCGGCGATAGCTGGAGGACTCCTGGGAGCAGAGCTCATGCCAATATCCAGAGTCCTGGACGGGTCTCGGCACCGGCTGCGAGAGGTACGCCAGGCACCGGCGGCCCAAGTGCGCCGAAGATCTGTGCTCTCGACAATGCCTACCCCGCTGAATTCACGTGTGCTACATGCAGTCGTGAGTTTTGCAGGCTGTGCGAGGGTGAGGATGGAGATTGTTGCAATTGTCACTTCCTGAAGATTAAGTGTTGGGCATGTCGCAAAAATGCCCAGGAGGTTTCAATGTATCTCTGCTCGGATTGCGGGAATTCAGTATGTGAGGATCACATTCTTTTTGGTAGCGACGGCCTTGAGCGATGTGCGCGATGCAATACGCGGCGTGAACGGGCTGACGCTGGACCGCCCCCTCCTCCTCCTCCCGGGGGAGGAGGTGGGCAAGGTGGACCGGCCAAGGCGGAGGTGGTGGTCATGGACCTGCTCCATTTCCACCTCCAGGGCCTTGGGCATCCAGGACCTGGACATCCAGGCGGGGGTCAAGGTCCCGCTGGACCTCCTGGCGGCCCGAGTGGTGGGGCTCCTACCGGGGGGATACCCTGGTGGAGCGCCCGGGTTCTACGGCACTGCTGCTGACTCTCATGGAGCTGAGAACAACCAATGCGGATCGAGTTTCTATGGTCCAGCTTATGGAGGTGGTGTCTACAATCAGGGCATTGGTGCTGGCGTTAGTCAGTCTACCGTTGCTCCAGGCTACCCTGCAAGCATCGGGCATGCCAGTAATCCTGGAGCGAGTCCATGCCAAGGCTACAGTGTTAATGGTGCCGGTAGGCCAGGGGATGGTGGTCTTCTTCCTGAAGCAATCAGAGGAGATGATGGGCGAGACAAGTGCACCAAGTGTGGCATTAGGGTCCCCGTTACCGGCCCTCCTCTTGTCCCATGCGTTGGTTGCGGAATGAGGGCTTGCGATGCGTGCTGTCCGTTTCCGGCTAGGCTGTGTGAGAGCTGCAGGGTCACGTCATGTACCCCGATAGGGGCCCTGATTTCAACCGTTGCTGACAAGGATCGGTACCATCACAAATGCAACACTATCACGTTGCCTCCTGAACCGACAGCTGATAAGCTTCGGGAATGGATTTCCGAGGTTAAGGAAAGGGTCAGGAACGCTTTCAGTTTCGACTCTGATTACGCGTTAGCGTGGATTTCAGAGACTGAAAGGCTCGACTATGACGCTCTTGGAGGGCCCTGTAAGTGTCCGGTTTTGGATTCCAACTTCACGAGTGCAATCAGGGACTGCATTAAGACGAGGGCCGTTAGGGATAAGATGAATCGCCTTACGAAAGCTGCTCAGAATATGACCCCTCCTCAGGGCATCAAGGGAAGGCAGATCTTGAAGCTCTTGCTGAACCATCTGCAGACTGGAGTCGAGGACGACCAGACTTTCAAGATTGCCGAGCTGACCAGTCTCAAGTGTCGACAGACGGGTCACTCCGATGATGAGGCTAGGCTCCGGAGTTATCTGAGCACCTGGGACAATCTCATCTACGGGATCAAGAGGAGGATCGATGATGGAGTGCTGCTAGCTGTGTTCATTGAGAACGTTCGTCATCTACGCTGTATGCGGCCTGACATCGAAAGATGGGATCGCGATGAGACCGTTAGGTCTTTTCAGTGGCTCTATAAAGCATGTCAGGACTGTGTTGAGCGGTGGCAGAAGCGCCAGAACACGCTTCAGATGTATCAGACCTTCCATGAGCAGAGGTCCCGATCGGGATCTCACTCTCGTGAGAGGGATCGGCACCCTGGAGCTCCTGGGGTTGTTCGAAGGTATGACCCACTCGCGAGGAAAAGCGACCCAAGTCCTTCAAGATCCGTTAGGTCCGGAAGGGATGGGCGACCGGATGGAAAGCCGAGGTCATCTTCGCCAGGTAGAAGCAGTCAAAGAGACAGAGCTTCTCCTGGGAGAGGCAGTCAGAGGGATAAGCGCACAATCGCCTGCTGGGCCTGCTGATCGGGCCTGCTGGGAGTATACGAAGACTGGGAAGTGCCAGTATGGTCGGGAATGCAAGTTTGAGCATGACAAGGGCCCAAAACCCTGCTGCGCCCTCTACTCCGAGGACTGGCGATAGGCCCGTTAGGGACAAGCCTATATACTTCGGATACTGCTACGACTGGATGTATGGCAAGTGCACAGCTCAGCAGTGCAAGTACTTGCATCAGAAGCCACCTCCGGGTACGAAGCCTATCACGCCTCGTACTACTGCCGGTCCTGTTGTTGAGGATGAAGAGGGGGATGCCCCTAGGTCGCCTACGCCCAGTCCTCCCGATAGGGAGGCAAGGCGTCTCGACAGCCCCGCTCAAGGATTGACGGATTTTTAGGTGGGGCGGGCCGTAACCCTGAGGCCAACCGTGTTGTTGTGGCGTGTCCAGTTATGTGGGCTGTTGCCCCAGCCACCGGTGGGTCTGCACCGGGTTGTCTCCCTCCTTGCGTTAGCAGTTGGGAGAAAAGCGAGCGCGACGCATTATTCTTCTCAGGTACTACTGGTGGAGGTCCAAAATGGGACCAAGTCATCTGGAGAAGGACTGTTGACGCGAACGGGACCGTGATCGAGGATATCGGGGTGAACTCCGGTAATCGCAGAGCGACCTTGTTCAGGAGGCTCCCAAGACGAACTGATACCAAGACGACTTTTTGGTACTGCGATGATGTGGAAGTTGTGCTGTCCTGGAGGAGCAAGTACTTTCAGCAAGGTCCCGATAGGGAATCTCTGAGGGTCAAGATCCCTGATCTCCCTGATGTGTTTGTTGTTTCAATTGAAAGTGACAATACGGGCAGGGTCGTGAATCGCTGCAGAGAGGCTGGATACAGCCATCCCAATGCGATCAAATTCCCATCTCGCAAGAAAATTGCTAGGGAGGTTCAAAGTGCTCTGATAAGAGCAGCGGCTGTTCATGCCCAAGTGCTCTTAGACAATGATGAGGACATCGACACCAACCCTGGCGATGTGCGGGGACATCGTGTTGTTCGAAAGCCGAAGTACACTCAAAAGGTTGCTGCACCTGTTGGATACAGCGGGGTGAGATGGCTGGTAGATACTGGTTGTCCGATGGATCTGGTCGGTCTTGGTGATCTGAAGGGATCCGATAGGGCCCTGATCGCCAAAGGCGGACACACTCACGCGCTGCACACTGCTAACGGGGCGACTCGCACCGCTGGTCGTGTTGATGCTGACGTCGGCAACCTGGACGAGGTGATTGAGGCACACGTCCTTGAGTCCACTCCATCCATCATTTCCGTTGGAAAGCGCTGTATGGACATGGGGTACTCGTTTGTATGGTCTGCAGGTTGCAAGCCTACTCTCATGTGTCCTTCGGGTCGCACGGTGACATTGGATGTCATCAACAACGTGCCATATCTTCCTCATGGTGACACTCAGTTCGTCTCTCCCACTCTTGATGATGCTGAACCACTTCCTGCTAGGCCTGCCCCTGGCGCGGCATATCAAGGGCTTGAAGCCAGCGAGGTTCCGCCGTGCAAATCTACACCAACGGTCAAGAGTGAATTAAGGGACACCTGGCGTACGGAACGATCAGGTCATGTTGTGAAGGAGCACCGGCTTCCGCGCAGGGCGAAGTTCGTGCCGACTGGTGATGATTGTCCCGTCAGGATCGATCAACTGGACAACTACAGGAAAACAATCGTCCACCGAAATGGGGTTACCCATGAGGTGTTGGTTGATGGTCTGTGGGAGTTGTCCGAAAGAGATCAGCATGCGATAGCATCTGATGTCCCTTGGACGGGTGAGACATGGTTCCAGGTCAAATGCGAGACCGTTGCTCTTCCCGGAGAGGCCGGGCAGGGGGGTGAGGGCGATAGCCGTTCACTTCCGGTTCCTGGCCCAGGGGAGGGAGACGATGGCGACATTGTTGAGATAAACTTTCTCTCCGGGCTACGCACAGAAGCCGAGTGGCGTGCAGATGCTAAGACGCTCCGCCATATGCTCACGCATCTCCCGAAGAACCCCTATTGTTCACACTGTCAGCGCGCAAAAATGGAGAATGTCAAGCTTCGCCGCAAAGGTGGTGCTGCTGCGCATGACGTGGTAAGCTTCGGGGATCTAACCACAGCTGACACAATGGTGTTGAGAGGACTGAAGGATCGAGGCTTTCATGGCGAAGCAGACGCGATAGTGTTCTATGACCTCGCTACTGACTACCTCGAAGTCCTTCCTGTGCAATCCAGATCCCGTAGCAATACTGGAGGCATTTCGCAGGTTTGCAGGGGGGCAAACTCTGAAGTTAGTGTACAGCGACCAGGCCCCAGAGCTGAAGAATGCTGTCACTACGCTTGGAGCATTGCACCGGCTTTCTACGCCGGGCATGCCCAAGACAAACGGCCTGATCGAGAATAAGGTCAAGCTTGTTCTCCATGGGGCACGTGTGCTCCTGCGTCAAGCTGGATTTGAACCTCGATGGTGGCCATTTGCCGTTAGGCATTTCTCTATGGCAAGAAAAAAGGGAACCGAGGCGACGGATCACCTTGGATGCGACGCCACGGTGACGGGAACTTCAGCGGAGTCATTCTGCCGTTTGGTTGTCTGGTCGACTTCTACCCCATTGCTCCTAAAATTCGCAGGGATAGAAAGGGGGGGGTTCAAAACGCCCAAAACGACTTCAGACACGCTGGAAAAATTGACTCAGAGGACGTTGATGAAGGAGGAGACCACTGGATCGCAAATGAAGACGAGAAGGTTCTCACTCGCGTCCACGTTGAAGCGCGAACCGAGCTGTTTATCCCGATAGGGGCAAACTGTCCAGTCAAGATTAAAGACCTTGGCAGGAGGCGAAACACAGTCCTTAACTATCTTGACGGATCGACCGAATTCGTTGTTGACGAGAACTGGCTTCAGGCCGAAAACGACCGTGGAGGTAACCACGAGTGGACTGGAGAAACTCATTTCGACTGTGACTTTGATCAGATCGATGAGGATGAAGCCGAGATCTATGAGAACGAGGAATACGAACCCGAGTGCAATGACGAACCGGACTTTGTCCCCACTGATGAGGTAGAGGTTGAAGAGACGAGTGTCACTACTGCCCTGCCCGCCGAGAAGAAAGAGCGGGACTTCGTCAAAATTGAGGAAGATCCAAAGTTCGCCCCATCATCCAAGCCAGGCCTATTTCTGGGCTACCGGTTAGAACCAGGGGGGTTATGGAAGGGCGACTATCTCGTCGCTGACCTCGAGCACATCCAAAGAGGCCTCAGGAAACCAAGTATACACCAGGTCAAGCGTATCTGAGGAGCCCTACGTGTTCCCGATGTTGGCATCCTATGATGCTAGGACTCGGACCATTCGGGAGGCGTTAGCTGACCGAAGGGCCGACCTTAAGCCGAGTAAGAAGATCAGGGATGAATTCGACTTTGATGAAGGTCGATTTGATGATCCTGATGATGATGATGACGATGACCAACAGGACGAGGGGGGCGGTAGCTCTTCCAAGTCTGATGGGGCCATTCAGAGCAAGGCTGTCCAAGGAGGTGGTGACGCATGCGTCTCAGATTACTGGGAGCGGCACGACGAGGACAGCGCCTGGTATCGCATCCACGTCGAGGTGCGGAAGAAGTTCTTCGGGGCGACGAACGAGGACCTTCCTCCAGGTGGTCCTTCGCACGAGGACACCGTTAGGGTCACGCACATGCGGGGGCTTGATGCCGTTGGAAATTGGGTAAGAGATGATCGTCATCACGATGCTCCTAACCATCGGCATTTCACGCGTGGATTTTGGACCGGCGTGACCATCCTATTTGATAAGGGATGCGCTCCCCACGGTAGGTTCAAGCCAAAGGAAGAAGGAGCCAAACCTGCCGGAGATCCGAAGAAGGGTCATAAGCTGCACGGAGACAGGATCGACTATGGCCAATCCGCCGATAGGCGTGAGCGGCCATACGCAGGCACTGGAAAGCCCAACTCAATTGATGCGGATAGTTGGAGAGGAGATATATGTTCAAACCGAACGGGAGTTATCCCTAAGGGAAGAACGACGCCGCGAACATCCTGAGAGGGACCCGGCTGCTCCAGCGCCTGGCCGCAAGCTCCTCATCGAGTTTGCGTGTGAACCTGACTCGCGTCTGTCCGCAGTGATGATGGAGTGTGGAGGCGATGCAATTCGCGTTCACGTTAGTCGGCTTATTGAGATAATCCTGGGTGTGACCTCTGGGCGTCAATTCCGTGCGGACCGTGGAGTACATGGCAGTATGTCAACCTTTCAATCCACGGTGCTGAGTTTGCATCACACCTGAATGATCTGAGAAGAAATTCTCAGGTGATGTTTGCGGCATTCCTGCGGGCCTCCCGAGCCGTTAGGCGAGGAGGGGGCAGGGTTGCATTTGAGTGGCCTAGACACTGTCTTGGATGGAAGCAACCGTTCATGCAGAGGTTTCTTGCAGATCCTGATGTCGAGACCGTAGATTTTGACGGCTGTGATTTCGGGATGCAGGATAAGGACGGTGTGCCGATCAGGAAGCAGTGGAAGGTTGCGACGACCTCCAAGGAGCTCATTGATGAGCTGTCAGGTCGGAAATGCAAGCACGAGAAGGGATACCTTCATGCACGCATTGAGGGGTCGGTCACCCCGACGACTGCTCTCTATCCGAGTGCAATGTGCGAGGCAATCGTTAGAGCGTGGTACCCAAACGGCACGTTCAAGAAGGTCGCGAGTGCTATGCCGGTCGAAGTTGACCCGGTTGAACAGCGATGGAAGAAGAAGCCGAACACCTTGTACGTTAGTCTTGACAGCGAGACTGCCAAGATCCCAACGCGGGCTACTTCGGGGAGTGCGGGTTTGGATACCTATGCCTCTAAGGGAATATGTATTCCCGCAGGGGGGTCAGGTTTGGTCAACGCCGGAATCTCGATAGAGATGCCCGCTGGGGTATATGCTAGGATAGCTCCCAGGTCAGGGCTAGCCGTGAAGAACAGGATCGGTGTAGGCGGTGGGGTCATCGATCCCGACTACGACGGAGAAGTCAAGGTCATCCTCTTCAACCATGGGGATGAGGACTTCATTGTGAATCCTGGGGACCGCACTGCGCAGATCGTACTGGAGCGTGTTATGCTCATTGACGCGTCAATCGTTCCCAGGAAAGCCAAGCGGGGAACCGATAGGGGATCCACTGGTTTCGGAAGCACTGGTATAGCTGCTGCCGCTCCTACAATTGGATCTGATGGAAAGGCCTTTGAGTTCTCTATGCCCAGGGGGGAGATATCCCTCTCGCATCGACCAAAGAGCTCGGGTGTCTTCCCTCCCTTGTACGCTTGTGTCGCTAGGCCAGTTAACAAGAAGGAACAAGCTGGAAATGCCAAGGCTAAGGCCGCTTTCCAGAAAGAGTGGGACAAGTTAACATCGCAAGGATGCTGGGACTTGTCGACTGTCCAAGAGTGGCATGATGTTGCGGCTAGGGCACGAAAGGAAGGGGAGAAGATCCATGTTGGTAGGATTTTCGGCATCTGTGTCAAGAAGAACCATGAGCTGCCGGAAGACGATCCGAATCGCAAATACAAAGGGCGAGTCGTGTTCGAGGGATGTTTCGTCCGTGATGAGATCGGGCATTGGGCCTTGTTCTCCGAGAACGCCTCCTGCCCCGCCACTATGGCGGCGGGTAAGATGGGTGATGCTCACGGGTTACTCCCAGGGAATCTTCTGGAAGTGAGTGATGGGGAGTCCGCGTACACTCAGGCCCGCTTGAAGGGAAAGAAGACTTGGGTGAGGATTCCTCGTGACCAGTGGCCACCTGAGTGGTTCGACAACAGCGGAAATCCCAGGTATAAGGACCCAGTCGTTGTCCTCGTGCTCGCACTTTATGGACACCCGGACGCTGGTACCTTTTGGGAACAGCACTGCGAGGCAATGCTGAAGAAAGTCGGTTACGTCAAGGTGAAGGATTGGGCCAGCGTGTTTAGGCACGAGGAGCTCGACCTCTTCCTTGTCGTGTATGTAGATGACTTCAAGATGAGTGGTCCGGCGAAGAATATCGCAGAAGGATGGGCGCTGATCTCAAAGGTCATCAAAATGGAGGAACCAAGGCAGCTCAAGAGATATCTTGGCTGCGAACACGAGTTCACGCAGCAGGTAGTTAAGGGTCACTTTGACCCAAGACTGGCGTGGACAGTCGGTAATCCTCCTGATAAGGAGCAACCTGACTTGAGGTTTGGTCCAGAGGGGTTACTCTCTAAGGACATCCCCAAGCCGGAAACCACGATAAGGTTCATCAAATACAGCGAAAGTAGCTTCATGCAGGCGTGTGTCGATAGATACATTGAGCTGTGTCAGGGAAAGTACCCGAAGAAGCTGCAGAAGGTTGAAACCCCATTTCTGGACGAGAGCAAGCCGGAGTTTGACGAGAATTCCGTCAATCCCGAATTTGACAAGCTCTTCAACCAGGCGATGGACATGGAGACCATCAACGCACAGCCAGGATGCCTCGGGAATGACGCGGCGGCGGTGCTGATGAAGGTTCTCTACGGGGCTCGGATGGGCAGGTATGACCTTATTCGGCCCGTGCAGGCGTTAGCCAGCCGGGTCACGAAATGGAATCATCTGTGTGACCGCAAGCTCCACAGGCTAATTTCATACGTGAACTCTACGCTTGACCTTCATTTGTACGGTTGGGTGGGCGATAGCCCAGAGTTCATTGAGTTGGTTGCTTACTGTGATGCGGATCTGGCTGGGGATCGTACCGATTCCAAGAGCACATCGGGAGTGCTTATTTGCCTTGTAGGTCCTAGGACCTACATGCCCATCACTGGAGTAAGCAAGAAACAGACTTCTGTTTCGAAGTCCACCCCTGAAGCGGAGATCGTTGCTCTCGACCATGGAGTGTCGAAGGAGGGAATGGCATTAGCTACCCTCTGGCAGCACGCTATTGGGAAGGGAAAGGAGACCCAGCCGTTCAGAATCAACGTGCTGGAGGATAACGAATCTGCGTGCCGAATCGTTATAACTGGGAATAATCCCAACATGCGCTATATGTCAAGGACACAGCGCATTGACATCTCTTGGCTCAACGAACGGTTTAATGCTGGCATTTTTCGATTCGTTGCATGCCCGTCTCACTACCAAGGTGCAGACATTTTCACTAAGGCCTGCATCGACAAGGTCGTATGGATAGAAATCTGCACACCCTTGGTATGTTCCTGCCGGGATACCTGCAGAAATATTTGGCCCAACCCACCCAACCCTGTCTTAAGCCCCCTGCCGCTCCTGGACTGCCCCCGCTTTCCCGAGCCGCTGGGAGGATTGATCAAGAGTACATCAACCCTCGAGGCCGGAAGTCTACGCCATGGGCTGATCAGCAGTGGAACATGAAGAAGGTGGCGACTGAGGCTGCCCATATCCCGTTAGGGATGAGGCAGGACATTCAGGCGAAGTACCATCATGGACGAGCACCCCCGGGAGACTGGGCAGATATGCCTGATCGGGATGATTGGTTCGTGGTGTCGTTAGTGACCCGAACCGCAGGGCATATGGTCTCCGAGCGCCAGGAGTGAGGGCAACCTTGCTGAACGCGCAGACAGGTCAATGCATTCCTTTGGATGATCCGACATGGGTGCCGGAGATAGCATCATCACATCTGCTGGTGGGGACGATCACAACGATCGCATCGCATGTGGACTGCGCCCTTGGGCGCGCATGGCGTATGCCTATGTTCCACCCTCAGGTGATGGCGGCGACGGCAATGCTGGAGAAGTTGCAGAAGTACTTCAACGCGCTGAACGAAGCGGTACTAGGCAAGCGGTTGGGTACTGCGCCTTTCAGCATGATAGCCGGTCACCTTGCTCCGGAGTTGCGGACTATCCCGACGAGGGAACAGATGCCTGACACGCTGGCGCAATCAGCGGCTGAAATCATGCTGTCCCATGTGTCGGCGTTGTCTCACTCAGGATCAACATCCGATAGGAAGGAGATCCTCGGTAGGGATGGCAATCCGTTCGGAAAGTCATGGTTTGAAGATGAACCTGATGGGGCCACTTGGCCTGGACACCACATGGCTGGGGGTGTCGCCATTCCTCTAAAGCCGAAGACGAAGATCGTATGGGGAAAGCGACCGCATGTGGATGACGAGGGTGAGGTGGACCCAGGGGCGAGCTCTTCAGGGCAACCGAGGACCGAGCCGGCCCCCGATAGGGGTGCCGGGTCAGGAAAGGACGATGATGTGACACTTCCTGACATTGGGAAACTTTCCATGACGGAGAAGAAGAAAGACGACATGGAGGTGGATCAGGAAGGCTCCAAGAAGGATCCCGCTGGAACGGGCGAGCCCATGCCTCGGGGTACTGAGGCTGGGAAGGCAGACCCGAGCGAGATTACCAGACTATGTGTACAGCGGGGAGGGAGATGATCGAAGGATCCTTCCCAAGAACACTCCGATCGACATGGAGAAGTCGTTGCCTGCCGAGGCAGCACTCTTGATCTCCAGGGCTGTGGCCACGCAAGCGGAGGCTGAGGAGGCCGAGAGAGCCACGATGGAGGCCATCCGCGGGGACTTTAGGCTTCCTGACGTTGGTCAGGAGGACAGGGAGAAGGTCGACCCCCACACGGTGACGAGTGAGGACTTGACTGCGTCGATAGACGCGTTGACAAAGAGGCTGAGTGACATGCCTGGATGGTCGGGCAACTTGCTTGACCCTGCAAAGTCTGCTGAACTGGTTGCGGCAAGATGGGGCGGGAAGGCGAGCTATGACAAGCCTGAAGCTCCTCTTACTGAGGCCGGGATGAAGAGTGCGACACCGGAGGATCGAGCTTATGCCCTATCGCAGCTGAATGAGATGGTGAATTTCCCCAAGAAGCACCTATGCTCTGGGCGAGGAGCGCCAATGGTCAGCGCGACTGCTCCCAGCGGGCCGTTTGCGCCCGATCAGGTTGACGCAAGCAGGAAGTTCCGTCCGAGCGAAGCGGCAAGCAAGATGACATACAACCTCGTGATCATGGACGGAAAGAAGGACTATCTCGCCGATAGGCAGGAGGTCAGTCCAAATCTGCGGGCTACTGGGGTTGTGCCTGATGAGGCTGTCACTTGCCAGATCGTGTTCCCAGCGAAGACAAGGTTGAGCGAGTACGTTCCGAACTACGAGGAGACCGCGGCCACCGTCGCAGGACGGGAGGCGGCTCAAGAGTTGATGAAGCTGCTCTCGTGCGACTTTGAAGGATTGGTCATCAACTCGAAAAGAGTCTCGGAGTTATTCGAGGAAAAGATGCTGAAGGAAACTGGACGAGAGGCTGGAAACTGGGTGAGCAGTGACCAGGCCATCTGGTTCCTGAGAGAGGTCACGGGCATGGAGAACGCCGAGATGTCGTGGCAGTTCTTTATTCCGACGATCAAAGGTTTCCCGATAGGGCAAGTTGAGACAATGCTCATGATCATGTATGATGGAGATGGTGTCCTCCTCAGGGAGTGCACTAGGTTAGTGGCCGTTAGGTACACGCGAATCGGACGAGACATGAGTTTCAGTGCCGTTAGGCAAAGATATACTCAAGAGGATGCACCTGGCGGGTCTCTGATGTACGAGATGCACTGGAATGAACTCCCTATGGTGGGGTATGTCATCATGAAGTTCTTGGACTTCAGGAAGGCAGTCCAGCTCCAAAAGGTGAGGCGGAACGGAAAAGCCTTGATCGAGATATTGATCACGAGGCCCGATATGTACGAGACCATTGGGGATGGAAGGCTGGATGAAGGCCTGGTTCCAACGCCGAGGTATCGCCATCGTGGTACGTCAGGGACAGGCTGCGGAACTACTCAGGTAGGTACGTGGTGGTCATAGTGGACCTTCGGGTACATTGGTCACTGGTTGGACCTGTGTTTCTGACAAGGAGAAAGACCCTTGCTGTTCGGAACGAGATCCACATGGGTGCGTGGAAGGCTGCGTACATGTTCGATGATTACACGATAGTGTATCATCGGGCTTGGGACTATGGTGACCTCACTCCCGATAGGGGGGAGCACAAGCGGTCGCGTGAAGAAGTCAGGTTGAATGTGACCACCACCTTCTGTTTGAGGTGCGCAGAAATGACGCCAAATGGGATGGATTTATGCACTGGTTGTGCGCTTCCGGTGTTTTACCCAAACTTCATCCCCAACGCAGACGAAGATGACTTCGAGAGGTGCGGCATCATCCCAGACTGGGTGAAGAGTATGAGGCAGTTCAAGCCCAAGAGGATCCCAACCGAAGTGGTCGGAGTTATCAAGAGGAATTTGATTTCCTATTCGATGGCGTCTGACCTGAGGATGACGGTGCAGAGCGGCATAAGACTGCCACCTTATCTTGGTGAGGACAAGGGAGGAGTCGATGCGGCGTGGGATGAACTGGCGAAGGTGCTCTTTCAGTTCTCCTATGTGTCGGGGATTTCGGCCTCAGATGCGCTCGTGGAGAAGTGGGTGGCGAAGCACCTCATCAAGACCAATCAAGTCGATAGATTTGATTCGGTCACTGAGTATTTCCGAGCGAATCCGATACATGCGGCTCAGTGGGGTAGACGTATGACGACTTCCGTTAGGAAGTTCGCCCGTCATGACACGTACTTGTCCTTCTATATCCCGATGGCGTACGTGATTGGTGCAGCGGCGGGTCATCTGACTCCCTTGTATCCGACCCACCGGAAGGACGTGGGCATCTTGGCCAGTCATGCATTGATCGCAGACCTCAGGAGGTACTTGGTCTCAGCGACAGGATACGATGAGAAGAGGATTGAGGGAGGCGGTAGCCAAGGTGCAGAAGGCGATCAGCGCTGGGCAATCAGAGCCGCCCCCTTCCGTGACCCATTCGTCTACGTTAGTGACGAGAGGGTGAGGACGGTTCTTGATGGTCGTCAACCAGAGCCATTGGAGGTGAACGTTGAAGAGCTCCAGTCGGTGCATCATGCTGCGCAGGGTCCTGGTCCTAAGCAGGAGCCGATCATCAAGGGCGGAAAAGGGAAAGGGAAGAAGGGAGAGAAGGGCGGTAAGGGCGGTAGTCCTTCCGGTCCACCACCAAAGTCAGGTGAAGTGCCAGGAAAAGGGTCTGGTAAGGGCGGTAGTCCATCTGTCCCACAGGCGAAAGCAAAGGCTGATGCTGGGCCGGCTCCGATGGAGGTTGATGCAACTGCGGCTCAACCGAAGAAGACTTGGGTCGCGATAGCAGTCGAAGGAGCCCGGCCGAGTGCGAAGGCTAAGATGACTCCGGTCCCAAAGGCCGAGCCAAAGGGAAAGGCAGCTTCAGTTTCTGAGGCGAAGAGTGCTTCGGCCCCGAAGGCTGAGGTTAAGGAGACGAAGCAGGCCGAACCGAAGGTTGAGGTCAAGAAGGAGAAGGTAGGCGGAGACGACGCTCCTGGCGGTAGTCGGGGGTCGGCTGAAGGGCAAAAGAGAGAAAGGAAGTCCCGTTGGGATCCCGACGAGACTGTGAAGGAGTCGACAAAGCGGGAGGCATCAACGAGGCCTGATGACGTTGACAGCAGACCAGGTGCGGCAGCGAGGGAGGCTAGTGGAGATGATCTTCACTCCGCGCTTGGTAGGTCTTCGGCAAAGGACGCGGTAGCGCCTTTGACGGCCTCCAAGGCAATGGCCAAGAGGCCTGAAGGTGGTGAGATCAGGTTGCAGTCAGCTGAGCGGGCTGCGGCGAGCCCAGTGGAGGGTCACTTCCTGGTGCTGCCTGAGAGCTTGGTGGTGGACGCCCTCCTGTCGGTTTCTACCAATAGAGTGCTGAACAAGCAGGTCAGAGATTTCATCAGGAATGGTGAAGACGCTTCAGCACTGGAGGCTCTCAATCAGATCGTGACGAACTCTCGCTCTGGGAGGAGGCGTAGGGATTCGGACGTTTCCCGCACTCCTTCTCGGAGGTCCGTTAGGACCGTGGACACTAGGGATTCGCGAGAGTCGAGAAGGCGCAGATACCGTCCGCGGCGTGACGAAGATCGTGACCGGAGGTGGGACGATACTCGTGATCGTCGTGATGATGACTCACTCGATCGGGAGCGAGATCGAAGGCGAGATGATCGCAGGAGATCCGAGAGGGATCGTGATAGAGACCGTGCGCGGGGCGGACGTGACCGGAGGAGACGTGACGATAGCCGATAGGCTGAGTCACGAGGATTGCGGCCGATAGGCTTGCGTCCATTCTCCAATGGTCGGCGCGGTGCGGAGGTGGTGATGTTCCTCCCGAACCGCTGAGGCGCGGAGATCATGTCTCTCCCATACCGCTGCTCGGCTGCTGGTCGTGTTCATCATGAAGCAGTGTGAGTGAGAGGGAAAGCAAACTGATGGAGGGGGTACTCCCGGGTTTGCGGAATTCAAGCATTTTTCAGGTGCGCATGGTCAGGAGCACCTCTTGCCGATAGGCGAGGGTACTAATGGACATACGTTATCTTTTGTTTCATGGCTTCTGATAAGAATTAAACTTCTTGCATTGTTGATGCAAACAGTTGTGGCCTAGTGCCGTCATGTGGACTCTTTCACAAGGTGTGTTGGACAGCGTTACCCCGATTAATTCGGGGTGGTGGCGGGAATTTAATGCCCGGGATGTCGCGCAACTGCCTTTGTGGGTTTGCTCCACCGCTGACGGCGGTAGTGTCCAGCTGTTTGCGGACACATGCGAGCAGTTAAATCCTATCAGTAAATGGCACGCTCCACCCGTCATATGACGGACTCCTCGTGAGGGGGGTGTGATTAGCCATGTATTTCAGGTGACTACCGGCATGTTGCGATAGCAACTATCCGGTGCCACTTTGGCTCAAGTTTCACGGGTTCCGTCGCGCCTCGAATGGGCGTCGCCGAACCCCTGCGTCGACCGACGGCATCTCGGGGGAGAAAGAGACCTCGGGCCGCCGCCGGGTTGGTAGGGACCAGTCGTGCGGCCTGTTGTCGACCAAGGTTGCGGGTTAACCCTTTTCTCTTTTGGTTTGTTTCCTTTTGGTTGTTGTTCTCTGGTGTGTGGGAAACCCTGATCTTTGGGACCGGGGATTGGTTTGCTTTTGAGGAACCTTTCTTTTGTGGCTTGTTTACCCCAACTTACCCATTGCCTGGGCACAGGCTCGTGCCCGAATCACATAATATGTAGGTGTAATATTCATGCCCTTTAAGATGTTCAGTATGTTTTCATTTTGCTCCAACACTTTTTCTAATCTTGGAAACAACAACTCTAAACTACTGTCAATGTTCGCTAAATGTTCTTCCATATATACTAAATTATAAAACTAAACTTTTAAAACTAAATGTTGCACTTATGTTAAATCTACTCTTTAAATACTAATTTTTCATTATTTGTTTAACAGTTTCCTGTGTTTCCTTATCACCATTATCGGATGGTGATGCATGCCTTCCCCATTTGATAGCAATATTATGAACATCTGTTTCTAAGTTTATACTGTCTTTAGTTTTATCAATATTCATTTTCTTATCATTCTTACTTATTTTGAAACTTGTTGGAATACACGAACATTTACAATGTCCCTTCTTTTGTATTTCTAATTCATTTTTCATTTCTAACATCTTTTTGCACATTGGGCAAGCAAACTCAATAACTGATGTTTCTTTAACAATTTCTTCTTTTTCTTCATCAGTTGAAGAAACAACTGGCTCGGTCTTATTCTTTTTCTTTCTTCCCATCTATATTAACATTTATATTTTTAATATATTGTATCACAAACCTAATTAATTCTAAAACAAAATAGCATACTTTCTTAAATCTATTATCAGTTATAACAACTTGTTCTATATTTTCTACTTTATCTATTATATCAATATAATCTGAATAACTTCTATTCATATAAAATAATAAATATAAAATATTTTCTAAATAACTTTAATATTATTTTATTATGTCTGATGTTCCAATAATAAAACCAATAAATATAACTGATTACGATTTCAAACAATCTAAATATGAACATGTACCAAAACTACCTTTTCGCTCAACTGTTGTTGCTTCATCAACGGGTGGCAAAACAGTTTTAATTCAAAACCTTATCCTAAATGTCTATAGGGACTGCTTCGCCCGTATATTCATTTTTAGCCCGTCAGTTCATAATGACCCTACCTTCGTTGAAGTCAAGAAATATCAAAAAGATAATATGAAGGTTGATGATGAAAAAGAAAAGTCATATGATGACACCTACCAACCTGAAGAACTGGAAGAAATAATTAACACACAAAGAAAGATAATTCATTATATGAAAGAACAGAAGATGAAGAAACTACATTCAATTTTAATCATTGTTGATGATTTTGCAGACGACCCTAAATTTGTTAGATATAGTAAGTTACTTCATGGACTGGCAACGAGAGGCAGGCACGACGCCATTAGTTTTTGTTTAAGCGTTCAAAAATATCGTGTCCTAGCACCAATCATTAGGTTGAATTCAAGTTCGTTGTATATCTTCAAGTTAAAGAATGTATCAGAGTTAATGTCATTCATTGAGGAAAACTCCGCCATCGTTGATAAAGAGCAACTGTTAAATATGTATCATAAAGCGGTAGATGATAAGCCATACTCCTTCTTTTATGTTAATATGAATTCCAAAGATGTTAATAATATGTTTTATGGTAGAATTGAAAAAGCATTTAAAATAAAATAAAGATTTAAATATATTATGGTATTTTATGATTTACCATTAGACATTAAAAACCTTGTATTATCTTATAACTTAGGTGATGTTAGATTATTAAAAATAAAAAATAATAATATTATTAAAAATTATATTAATAAATTTAAACCAGTGTATAAGTCTTACAAATTAAAGAATACACAATATTTTGAAATTGATAATATCATTACAAAAAAAGATTTATCATGTATTTTTAATTTAAGTGACTTAGATAAATTACATCAAAAACATAAACCATTAAAATTATTAATTGAATATGATATATTTGTTACATCTACCTCATTTACTTGTTTGAATCATGCTCGTAATCGTACTTTAACATCAACTAATTTATTCGAGATTTATTATTTTCTTAATAAAGACCTTCATGAAACTAAATTAGTGTATAGGCGCAATATGGCTAATTTTATTTCATTACAAGTGAAAAAATGACTATTAAAGTCTTCAATGATGAAAGACAAAGTTTTATTAGTAAATTTTATTCATATGTTTTCAATTAATAATATTAATACATCATATTAATATTATTAAATTAAATCAATGAAGCGTTGCATAAATTCAACGCAGGTAATTTGTATAACAGTTTGTCCGATTTTTGATTTTCTAACTTTTCTATTCTCGTTACACATTCTTGAATAGATTTTATTATTAAAGTATCCGCTCTTGTTTTTTCATCTACTCTTAAGTTCTTAATGTCTTCCATACTGTTATTTTCTTCGTTTTTGCTTTGACCAATACCCAGTATATATTATTATTTAGATTTTTCTTTTTTCAATTCCTTAATTTCTTTTTCAAGTTTATCTATTTTATCATTTAATTCTAATACTGCTTTATGAACCAACACGGGTAAAACTAAATAATTCAATCCTAAATACTCTTTATCTTTACATACAATATTTTCAAACTCTTTAGGAATTGCTTTTAATACTTCATCTGCGATATATCCTATATGAGTTTTACCCCCGTCATTTCTATCGTGTCTCTTAAACTTCTTTGGCTTAAATTTCTTAATAATATTCATACAGTTAGATTTGACATTGTCTATGTCATATTTCAACCGCGAATCAGATGAATCAACAAACGTTCCGTTAATGGTTACTGTCGTTGCTGTTAAATCTATGTTAGTTCCTGTTGATGGTTCAAGTGTATTACATAGCAATTTCTTCGTTCCTGCAACTGTTACATTTTCATTGAATGTTGATGAGGCATTATTTGTAAAACTTCCAGTATTTACTGTTGTTCCAAATGTCTTATCAATAGATAATAAAACTGAAGGTGTAGTTGAACTATCTGAAACTCTGAACGCCGTGTTTGACGTTCTGAATATTACATCAATTGTGGATAAATTAGTTCCATCATAATAAGTTGATATTTCACTTGTTCCCATTAATATATCTGTTCCTGTTGTCATTGAAATAACCGTTGTTAAATCAAATGATTGAATTGTATTAGTTGCTAAATATGCATTTTGAACTGCTAAGTTAGTATCAACGGTTATTAATGTTCCTCCGTTAGGTGCTAAATGATTGCTTCTTAATGCTCCATTAGTTTTAACATAAACATCATCAGCAAATATATTACCCATAGAATCAGCAGTAGCAGTATTAAAAGTCCATCCGCTAGTAATATTAACTGCGCCGACTATGTTAGACTGAACAGCGGGGTCTCCACAAATAAATCTGATTGAAGAATTAGCATCAGTATTCCTCATATCAAAAGATGAAAAAGAGCTAACGAATTTATATAATTCACAATTTGTATCAATTGTTAATTTACCATTGGTATCAATATTAACATTATCACAATTAACATCAGCATTCGTATATATGTTTCCTAAAACATCAATAGGTTTATTAAAAATAGTCTTATTAACTAATCCATCACACATCATATGTTGATTAGAAGCATTTGTAACATTACCAACACTAATGGCAACAAAATCATCATGAGACATATATAAACCTTCTATTGCATCAGGAGTATATCTTCGTATTGAACCATTATTATTAAAATTCAAATATGAACCATTGTTAAGATTTACTGCCTTGTCAGTTCCTATAAAATCAACTGCATCAGTAAATCTCGATTTTCCGGCACAGTTTAAAACATAACCAATAACACCAATAGCACTTAAACCAAATCTATCCTTAACCCACACACGTCCAACATTAGCGTCTCCGATTTGAGTCTCCCATTGACCTCCTGCGCTACTCATCCACATGCGTCCATTTCTATTAATATTAAATTCACGATTAAACATTTGAAAAGTCATTTGCAACCCTAAATTAGGCGATGGTGTAGTACTAAACTTATTACATATTATACTCCCAGTAGTCAACATATTTAAATTACTGTGTAAAGTTGTATTATCACTAAAACTAATAGCACCTGCTACCGATTGAACATTAGTATCTATTTTATCTAACTTTTGTCCTAATGATGTATCCTGTGAATTATTGCTAGTAATTATTGAATTAATTGTATTTGTATTTCCTGTTATTAATCCACTTAATCCATCCGATTGTAAAACATAACGAGCATCTGAAGCTGTTTTATCTAAAATAGACGAACAAGAAAAAGTCCCGCTTACCTGCAAATTACTTAATATTGTGGTATTCTGATTTAATATTATTTTATCATTTTGAAAAGTTGAAGAATTATTAATTTCTACATCTCCAAAACCTCTTTGATTTAAAAACATTGTCGCGCCTGTTAAACTTCCATAAACATAAGTATCAATATAATTATTGTATAATACATGATTATAATTATAATTTCCAAATTCTGCTATTTTGAAAGTTGCAGTAGTTGTTATATTATGTATTATTGTATTATTTAATACTGATGTATTTAACTTTTCTGATAATAAATTATTAGTTGTTATTTTATTATAGTAATCTGATTCATTAAATGAACCACCATTCTGTAAATCTAAAATTGCAGTAATATGTGAATTTACTGTACTATTTATTCCTGTTATTAAATTAGTATTTGAAGAAGTATTATTAAAATTAGTTGTCATAGTAGAACTTAATTTATTTATTAAATTTGTATTAGAAGAAATATTGTTAAAGTTAGATGTTATAGTAGAATTCAAATTATCTATTAAATGAGTATTAGATGAAATATTATTAATATTTGAATTAATTAAATTAGTATTTGAAGAAATATTATTAAAATTAGATGTTATAGTAGAATTTAAATTATTTAATAAAAATTTGTATTTGATGAAATATTTTTAAAATTTGTATTTGAAGTTATTGTCAGATTACCTATTAAAAATGTATTTGAACTAATATTATCTGATAATACATTAACTTCCGTCTTATTGTCTGATTGAGTTTTATCATAAAAATTAGCGTCAATCTGTGCTTTTGTGTAAGTATCTACTTGGTCTGCTTTGTTGTTGAGCAAATCAATTATATCTGTTTGATTAGCGTATACGTTTCTAATGTTTGTTACCCCGCTTGTAGAATTGATTTCGCTAATTGTGTGCGCTACAACATTTTCAAAGTTTGTTAAATTAATTGAAGGCATTATATATTAATAGTAGAAAATGATAATATTTTTTATGTTAATATTTTCATTTTTACTTATTTTTAATCCAAAATCTGTACGCCTGCATCGCGCATGGATAATATTTGTTCTGATACTAATGTTATATAAATTGAATCCGGCATCAAAGCAGTAATCATAGAACCAGAAGGCTTGCAACGAATTAGAAGCTGTTGCCCAGATTTCGTGTTTATTCCTGTATATGAACTATCGGGAACCTTCTCCATATTCATAGCAAAGATGAACTTATTCGATTTATACTGATTAAATTCAATAGATAAATGATGTTGATGAAACAAAGGTAAATTCAATGCTTTTCGTAAAATAATAGAACGCTTGTGCTATGCTCTTACAGGGATATTCCGGAAATAGTTTTGAACCGAGTTGTAATTGAAATTCTAAATCAAGGTCATGGTCATAATTTCCAGTGGCAGTATAAGTAATACGACTCATAGGATGATAAAACCTGTTGTATTCTTTATGAACTTCCGTGCTTGCTCCTGTAAGGTCTGCTTTACCAAAGGTGATAAATGTGGCAGTGAGTTTAGACACAGAACGAACAACAGTTGTATTAATTACTGATTGACCGACGATAGAATTAGACTGACAAATATAAGTATTATAAGTTATAGGCAATTCTTTTCCATCGAGAAGATGTGAGACGTATTTATTGTGAAGGTCATTGTCCAAACTTACTACATCACATTGAAGGATGTTTGTTTCAGTGCCGTCATTGCTAGGGAAACCAGAAGAAACACCAGGTTCAACAATACAATCAAGGAAGTTTGAAACCAGTTCAAGTTCTAAAACAAGAGGAGAAGCCTTTAAAGGAATATACTTAAATTGATTGAATAAACCCAGCATTGGTTTAAATCCTACAACCATTTTTGATTGAAACCCAGGAACGGTTCCACTGTCATAAGCAGTTCCAATAGCACCAGTTGAAGTACTCGCTACGCTTTGTGTCAAATCATCATCAAATCTATAACCAAAACTCTGGGCGTCTTCATTGTCCCGTGCTCCTTTTGACATTAAGCAACTCATCATTTGATGATTTCTGTTATAATAGTCAATGTCTTCAACAAGTTGATTACCAGCAATTAACCGTGCTCTTCTAAAGAAGGAATAAGCAGGAGACAGAGGTCGTAACCGTTTGTTGTTTGTAGTTTCCTTGTTTTCAACATTGAAATAAACCATCACTGATTGAGGGTCTAACCAACTATTATCTTCAGCATTTAATGCAATTTTCAACACACGATTTCCAGACGAAGGAGTATAAACATTTGAACCAGACGGGAAGAATGACACAGACCGACGGACGTTGATATGCTATATATAATTTAATTTAGAAATAATTTAAACTAAATTAAATAATTTCGTATAATCCTTTTGATTAGATTTAGTATTTTTAAATATTTTCATTTTCTTTTTCTTAATCTTATCTTCAACTGGATTATTCCCTTTTTCTTTCTCCATTACTAATTCTCTAATTTCTTCATATGAACTTTTCTTATACTTTTTATTTTCATTCTTTATCATATCATCCGTTGTTTCATTGTCATATTTCTTATGCTGTATCATAATAATGATGTGAGAATAATTGTAGTTTTTTCTTTTTACTATTTCATCAATGTCTGATTGACTGTGATTACAAGTGCTTCTGCTGTCATTGATGAGGAAATAACCAAATTCAAATTTGTTTACAAACATATTATAAATTGAAATAATCCAGTTATAATCAATACAGTCAGTTCTGACTCTGATACTCCTAATAATGAAACATCCGCATTGACATGTTACATATGTTCGTTTATTATCTCTTTTATAAATCCATTAATCTTTGTTCAATTGTTAATGGTTTATATGTTGTTTCACTTTCTGTCAAGTTTTCATTTAACTGATTATACATATATAATATTATATATGTATATATTTAAGTACTTATTCAACTACATTATCGCACTTACAAGTTCAACACTTCTTGAAACATCTTTGCCTTGGTCTCCGTATCCAGTTATGTAATCGTGGTTAGTATATGGATTTAATGAACCAGTATAAACAGTTATAGCACCACGGTCAGCATTACTGACAGGGTCTAAGATACTTCTAAAATTAATGTAATCATCGGTAATTTTAGACCTTCGTGATATAAACGGCGCACCATAAGTAGTTAAAGTTAATTCTCTTTCAGGGTAATCTTTTGTTATCTGTGCCCCTACACTTGAACCGAGCTATGTGTTATAAGATGTTTAACTTCATTGTTTTCATCCAATGCTGTTGATGTGTCTTTATATCGTTGTGAATATTTAGTCATTTTAAAGGGAAGTCCTACATCTGCCAGAATGTCATTAACAGCACCTCCAAACGTTCCTTTTCCAAATGTTCCGCTTACATACATTTTATCACCATCAATATAAAAACCGTTACCATTGCCATATGCTCTACTTAACCCTTGTGCATCAGTTAAATTTGAATTAAGATAATAACTATTAAATATTTTGTCAGTTTGTTTCATAACATTAGTATTTTAGTTGTTTTCTTATAAGGTTGATAATGTTTAATTTTCCCATGCTTCATTTCATAAATTAACTTTTTATTTTAATCATATAATTAAAGTATAAATTATTTCTCAATTAATTAATAATGCTTACATATAAAAAAGTTTATATTGACAGTGCCCATAGAATTAGCGGTTCATCATCAAATTTTAGAGTTGAATTGCCGGAAACATTACAAACAGACAACGGAGTTCATTGCTACATTCACGAAGTAACATTACCTAACTCGTGGTATTCAATACAGTCAGGATTAAATAATATATATACTTTTATTCTTCTCCGTTAGTTCCAGATGAAGATAACACAAATGTCCATTATTTAGCGTTACAATTGGACGAAGGAGTATATACTGGCACAGAACTAGCGACAGAATTAAAGGCGAAAATAAACGGTGTTGTAGATAATACTAATTTCTCAAATACTTATGAAATTACTTACAGTGTGAAAACTAATAAAATAACGATTTCTGCAAACTATGCCGATAGACAATTTGCAGTATTAACTGATGAACAAATGAAAATAATATATGCTGATTATATATGGAATAGAAGTTTTAATGCTAATACCTTGCAATCTGTTAATGAAGTTTTAGGAAATTATCAAATGGCAGTTTATCAATATAATATTCCTTATGTTTCTGGTTTCGTTAATCTTCAACCCATTAGATATATTTATATTCATTCTTCTCAATTGTCTAATTATAATCAAGTAAATTTAAGAACCGGCGATAGCACAGTTGTTAAGAAAGTACCAGTCACAGCACCACACGCGGGAATTGTCTTTGATTCAGAATTAAACCCTCTTGATTACTTGGATGTATCAAATAGAAGCTTTAAACAATTAGATTTTTGGCTTAGTAATTCATTAGGAAATGAAATTAATTCAATTAAATGGGGTACATGTATCCCTGTCATTATTGTTTGTGAAAAGCGATATTTTTTTAAATATATTCTTTAATTTTTCAATATAGAAAATATATAGAATATATTATATGTCAAGTATTGAGGTAGTAGATGTTAATAATGAAACTAAAACAGAAGAAGCACCTGTTAATATTGAAGTCGTTGAACAAAATGAAACAGTTAATGAAGAACCAACGCCAGAAGAAGTTAAACCAGAAGAAGTCATTCCTGAACCAAAAGCGAAAGCAAAAGCATTACCAAGAACTAAAAAAGAAGTTGAATTAGTAGAATGTGAACAATGCTCTAAAAAGATGACATTGAAAAGTTTGAGACACTCACATCCTAAAAATTGTAAAGGGGCAAAAACCGAGATGCTACCAGTTAATCCGCAAAAGAAAAATAGAAAGATAAAACCAGAAGTAAAGGAAGAAATTAAGAATGAGCTTAAACAAGAAGTGATTAAAGAAACTATTAAGAAACCCACGACAACAGAACTATTAAGCCAACATTATGAAGAACTTAAACAAAAGAAAAACAAGATAAACAAGAACAAATAAACAAATTATCTTCATCAATGTTTTAAATAATAATCTAATAAAATATATAATATTCATGCTTACGAGAAGTCATAGAAATGTAGAAATTAAAAGGGCGCCACAAGTAGAACGTCATTATAATGTTTCAGATTTATGGGGAGTTGCTTCAAGAATGAATTATTTTAAACAGTTGATGGAAACACTGGAAGCGAGACAATCACAAGGAGCATTAATAAAGTATAGAAATGATTTAGCTGAAAGCAACAGAACCGAAAGTTACAGAAAGGAATTAGACAGAATAAGAAACATATTAGACAACACACGGTCACCAGACGGAATACAAACAAAGGAACAACTAACTGTAAGAAAGAAGCCTTTAGAAGAAATGATTAAGAATATCTCTGATTAATTTATTTTTTAAATAATTAATATACTATGATTAAATCAATTAATAGATTGAATACAGTAGGACCGGTAAAAGTAGGGTCATTGAAATCACAATTACATTTGAGACCTTCTTATGATGAATTATTGAAAGAAACATTAGTAGGAGATGAGAACCGTCCATCAATTGAAAATGTGATAGACAGAAAAGCGACAAGATACAGATTAAACCAATACGGTAGTCAGTTTGATAGTAAGGACGCCTTAGACATTCAAAAGAAACAAGAACTAGACCGGAGAGGAGAAGTTATGAAAGGAACAATGTCGGACGATGGTAGTGTAAGAGCTAAACTGAATGACGAACTGACACTTGCTGACACACTGAAACAACACCAGTCTTTCATTCAAGAAGGATTGGCGGAAACAAACAAACAGAAAGAAGAACTTGCTGAAAAAATGAGACTTTGGAGAGAACAACACGAAGAAATGGCAAGTGCTGTATCAAAGAGTTCATACCCTGCCGGTGTAGAAGTTCATTCAATGGTGTCCGCTGATGAAATGCCAGAATTAGAACCATTAGAGGAAGGCGAGGAAGAAGATGAACGAGAAGACGACCCAGTTGTTGAAGTAGAATCAAAAGCAGAAGACGCTTATGGTTACAACGAGTTTAAGAAAAGAGCGTCTGAAATAACACCCGCTTATCTTGCAAGCAGACCAGAAGAGATGAAAGAAGTCATGGACAAACTGAAAGGATTTAGAAAGATTAAAGACAGTGTTTATAAAGAATTCACTGAGTTATATAATGCTTTAATTAATAGCGATGGTGATTTTATCAAGAAGGAACACAGATTGAAATTAGTAAGGTTTTACAATGATAAAGTGTATTACTCAGTTTTCCACCCACGACCTAAGGAAAAAGAAGATAGTCCAACCGTGATGGATGGTTCATTTAAAGAAATACCTGCGGAAGTTTAATAAAATATATAATATTTAATATGACTGATAAATATTATGGATTACGCCGACGCCCTACTTTTGAAGAAATGCTAAAGGAAGCGATGACGCACAGATTAAAAATTGAAATCATCCCCGAAAGACAGGTAATTGACTTGTCAATCAACAATATAGATTTTGACGATTTTGACCTTTCAAAATACGATAGGAGACTACGGTTGAATGCTAGGGTTCAAACTGATGAACAAGTTCTTCAACACGAATTGTTCCCTGATATGTTTGATGAAGTAGCGCCAACATCACAGTTATATGAAAACAACGAGGCAGACGCACAAACAACACGATATATAGCAAAAGATTTTGCTGATGAAATTTATAGTAATGCAATTTCAGGACCAAAAGATGAACCAAAAGATGATGAACCAAAAGATGAAAAGCAGGAAGATTTACAAAGTCTTCATTTAACATCATCATCGTCATCAGCATCAACCGAAAAAGATAAGAAAGAGGAAAGCCGAGAAATAAAATCGTTAAGAAACATATTTTTAGGTGGAGAAGACAAGAGCGTATTTGAACTATTCAAACGTGACAAGAAGACATCCACACCATCAGAACAATCAAGGAGAACAGGAAGAAGAACAACCGAGGGCATCATTCTGGTCAAGACGACAGGTAGAAGCAAGAAGCAGAAGCCACTCACCAGAAGAAAGAGCAAGAGGTAATCAAATGAACAGAAGACAATTAGAAACAAGAAGCAGGAGCAACTCGCCCCAAGAAATAGCTAGAGGTAGTGAATGGACGAGGGAACAAATGGAAACAAGAAGCAGGAGTAGAAGCCCAGAAAGCACAAATACAAAAAGTAGCCGAGGTAAGAAGAAAAAATAAAAACTACTTAAAGACAAAACGCCCTAATATAGTAAAATGACAGGAATTTTCATTAACGGTAATAGTAAACAGAGAATAACGAATGACGAATTTGATATGATGGTTGAACTGATGAAAGCAGAAAACGACTTAGTCTTACAGATGATAAGCGAACAGAACCAGACTTCGAGCGATGACAGTGAGCAACCCGTGAGGTGGAGGGACGACCAGAAGAACTACCACCAGAATTACTACAACAAAAACCTAAAACAGTCTTACACTTGCGAGGACTGTGGAAGGACGATATCAAGCAAATCAAATTTATCTAAACACAAGAAATCTAAAATTTGTTCACAAGCTTCGCGACAATGCGCATTATGAAAAAATAATAATCATTCATCTTATTAAAAACACTTAATGAGATTAATGCGTTCACTCTCAACCCGAAACCCATTTTCTCCAACAGTCAACCCCAGCCCGAAAAACTACTTAAAGAGAAAATACCTTATATTATATAGAGTATAGTATTATGGTTACCATGTCAGAAAAAATCATAGATTTCATTTTAAACAGCCAACAAGGCGAACTAATACAAAAAGAAGGGAGGCAAACACAAAAACTCAACAAAGGCGATAAGACCTACAGATATGATAAGAATAAACCAGTTTCAAACGTATTGAACACGAAACTCAAGGAAGTGGCGAGGAGTGACGGATATAGCAAGCGTGGCCTTTTAATGAAAGGTGCTAATTATCTAAAACTAACGAGAGGCAGACCCTTACAGGATTATGTCAAGCGTTTCAAGTCCAAAATCACAAACGAGCAACAAGCGTTCAAGGGATACGCCAACACCTACTCGGTAAGTGATATAAGATTAAAGGGGATGAAAGGTTTATCCTACTTAAAATACCAGAAGCAACGACTGGCCGAATTCCTGAACAGAAGCCCGAACAGGAAAATAATCGTGGAAACCGATTTATCATTCAAAAATCCCGACAACGAACTTATTCAAAGGCGGTTAAGAAGCAGAAGATACAATATTCATAATCCCGACGAGTTGAACACCGTCTTAAACAACATTGGGCATGACATTGAGACACAAATTGAAATAACCGAATACATTCAGTCGGGATTGGTTCTTGGTCAAGTTGAAAAGTTAGTCATCAGTTATGATAGGTACAATCCTACCCGTGGTTCATCATTCATTCCATTACCCGACTGGGTGGCAAACAAAAAGGCTTGTATTAATATTAAAAATGAGGACGACTTATGTTTTAAATATTCCGTTCAATGTGGATTTTATGAGTTATTCAAAAAAGACCATCCCTGCGACATGTATCATTATAAGAAATATGTAGATGACAAATTTATCAAATGGGACGGAATAGACTTTCCAGTAGGTAATGATGAGATTGAACTATTTGAAGAACAGAACAAGCACATATCGGTCAATGTTTATTACATAAACCCCGATACGAATAGTAAAACTATTTTATTATACAAAAGAAGCAACAACCCACAAGCACAACACAAAATCGATTTGATTAAATTAGACGAAGGTAATAAATCACATTATGTGTTCATCAAAAATTACGACAAACTGATGAGAACACAAACCAACAAGAAACACATAACGAAGAAACACTGTAGGTTCTGCTCTCACGGTTTTCAATCAGAAGAACTTTTAAAGAAACACGAAGAACAGGGATGTCTAGCAGTTGAGGGTCAAAAAAAGAAATGCCAAAAGCAGGTGAAACAATAGAATTCAAAAAGCCATTTCAAGAAACTTAAAGCTCCATTCGTAATCTATGCCGACTTTGAATGTTTAACTGTGCCTATTGATGTTAAAAGCAAATCGGCAACAGCTAAAACTACATCATATCAAAATCATCGTCCGTGTGGTTTTATGATTAATGTAGTCAATGCTATAACCGGAAGTAGTGAGCCTTACTTATACAGAGGTGCAGATTGTATGGATAAGTTTGTTGAAAAAATCAATGAAGTCAGAGAAGATATTATTAGTAGGATGAAGGAAGTAAAAGAGATAATCATGACTGAAAAGGACAAGGAAGATTTGAAAATGCTACTACTTGCTTTATCTGTGGAAATGATTTTAAACCTGAGGACAAGAAGGTTCGAGACCATTGTCACTTTACTGGAGCTTACAGAGGATGCGCCCACGATGATTGTAATCTTGGTTTTAGTATGAGATATTATAAAATCCCTGTGTTTCTTCATAACCTTAAAAACTACGATGCCCACTTAATCATCAACAAGGCTCACGAACTGAACAAGAATTCTAAAATAGAATGTATCGCTCAGAACAGCGAAAAGTTTATAACCTTTGGTTTTAAAAATCTTTGTTTCAAGGACAGTTTCAGTTTCTTATCGTCTTCGTTGGATAAGTTGGTGAAGTTGAGTAAATATGAGGATGATAAAAAGCGTGAGAATTGGAAGAACAATTTCAGATACAGCGTTAGAAACCCGTATGTTAAAACCGATGAAGATTTGGATTTATTGACTGATAAGGGTATTTATCCCTATGACTACTTTGATGATTTTGAAAGATTTAAGGAAAGGGCTTTACCACCGAAAGAAGCGTTTTACAGTAAATTGAGTGAAGAACATGTAAGTGATAAAGATTATGAAAGGGCACTGAAAGTATGGAAGCACTTCGGGATTAGAACACTCGGACAGTATCACGACTTGTATTTAAGAACTGATGTTTTACTACTGACCGATGTATTTGAAAACTTTAGAGACTTGTGTATGGAATACTACGGTTTAGACCCCGCTCATTATTATACGTTGCCAAATTTCGCATGGGACGCGATGCTTCTAAAAACTGGTGTTGAAATAGAACAATTGCATGACCAAGAAATGTTTGAGATGGTTGAAAAGGGAATGAGAGGTGGTATGTGTCAGGTAAGTCATAAATTAGCAGTGGCAAATAATAAGTATATGGGGGAAGCATATGATGAGAACAAGCCATCAAATTATATTAGTTACTTGGATGCTAATAACTTGTATGGTTTGGCAATGTCCCAGAAGTTACCGCTAAAAAATATCAAGTGGGCAAAGAAAATGCCCAGTGTTGAAAAATGGAATGAAAACGATGAGTTCGGTTATATTATGGAAGTTGATTTGGAATATCCCGAAACATTGCATGATTTCCACTCCGACTATCCACTAGCGCCTGAAATAATGAAAGTAAATGTGAATATGCTTTCCGATTATCAAAAGCAAGTCTATAAAATATATTATGATGGTAAAAGTCCCAAGGACGAGAAAACAAGTAAGTTAATATTAAATCTAAAGGATAAAGAAAATATGTGGTTCATATCAAGACTTTACAGTATTATTTGAAAATGGGAATGAAAATGGGTAAAGTCCATAGGATAATAAAATTTCAACAGAGGGCATGGTTGAATCCGTGGATTGACTTCAACACTGGTAAAAGGAAAGAAGCCAAAAGCGATTTTGAGAAAGATTTATTCAAATTAATGAATAACGCGGTGTACGGAAAAACTATGGAAGACAAGCGAAACCATATGGATTTTGAATTAGTTGATAATGAGGTAAGATATGAAAAATGTGTTAATAATCCAACATTCAAAAACAGGTTTATTATTAATGGAAATCTCGTAGGAGTTGAAAAAACTAAAGCGAAGCTGAAATTGGATAAGCCGATTTTCCTGGGAATGAGCATTTTAGATTTAAGCAAATTACATATGTATCAGTTTTACTATGATGTCCTTAAGAAAAAATACAATGAAAACATAAATCTGGTTTGTACTGATACTGACAGTTATGTAATTCAAACATTGACTGATGATGTCTATAAGGATTTCAATGATATAAAGCAACACATGCATTTTAGCGACTATCCTGTTGAGCATCCATGTCATGACAAAACTAATAAAAAGGTCTTAGGAATGTTTAAGGACGAAGTGAATGGAAAAATAATTACTAAATTCATCGGATTAAAACCTAAATCTTATGCCTTCACAATTCACGGCGAGGATGATGAACATAAGAAATCAAAAGGTGTAGTGAAACACAAAGTTAAAAAAGAACTGTCGTATCAGAACTACCACGAAGCATTATTTCAAAACAAAAAGCACGAAATCACATATAATTTTATTAGGAGTAAGTCACATCAAATATATTCAATGTCTCAAGTAAACAATCTCTCAGTAATTATGAAAATACAAGGTTTATATTGACGCTTTCACTTCATTACCATATGGGCATTATTCCATAAAATAATTATCTAAATAGTTCTAATAATATGAAATTATTAGAATTATTTTCAGGGACAGGCTCGGTTGGTCGGGTTGCTCGGGATTTGGGTTTTAGTGTTATTTCCCTTGATTTGAAAAATGCAAATATCAATACTGATATTTTGAGTTGGGATTATCGTGAGTTTGATGTGGGCGAGTTTGATGTTGTGTGGGCATCTCCTCCATGTACCGAATACAGCCGAGCGAAGACGACGGGCGTCCGAAAGATTGAGTATGCTAACAGCATCGTTTTGAAGACCCTTGAAATCATTGACTACTTCAAACCGAAGTGGTGGGTTGTGGAAAACCCTCAAACTGGACTTTTGAAGGAACAACCATTCATGAGTGGGTTGAAATACTATGATGTGGATTATTGCAAATATGGCATGAACTACAGGAAGCGAACGAGGTTGTGGTCAAACATTGAAACATGGAAACCCAGACCATTATGTAATAGGGATTGTGGGAAAATTAGGAATGGGAAACAGTTAGAAACTGCTCAACGGTTGCCATCGGGTAAAAAATCAGATTGGGGTGAGGGATACATCAAACATAAACAAGATGAGTTATACAAAATTCCTACTGATTTGATTAGTGAAATATTTGTTAGTTTGTTTTAGGGAAGGGGTCAAACACGTCAGTCCGTCCCAGAACCTAGTAGGCGACAGCGGCGTAGGCGAAGAGCAGGATGACTTCTCAACCTCAGGACGAACGAAAAAAAACATTCTGGAAAGGGTGAAAGGGACACAGGCGAAAGGGTGAAAGGGATACAGGTGAAAGGGTGAAAGGGGTACAGGTGAAAGGATGAAAAATAATGTCAAAAATGATGAAACGTGTCTTAAAAAGGGGTCTGTTCACCCACTTGGTGAAAGGGCTTTCGTCTGTTAGGTGAAAGGATGGCTTTCACCCCTTTGGTGAAGGGTTTCCAAGGAAATGGTGAAAGGGTTTTTTGCAAATGGTGAAAGGTGGTCTCGGAGCATTTTTTTTCACTGCCATGCCACTGGTTTGTCATCCCTCTTCCATTGGAGTAGGGACAGCGCCACTTTTGGTGCTCTGAGACTTGATGAAATCTTCTGCCATCTGCTTTGCCATGACAGATGCTTTCTGTGCTTCTTCTTGACGGATGCGAGCGACTTCTTGCTTCATCATCTCTTCAAACTGCAACTTCGTCTCTTCCTTGATGTCCTGCTTCTCAATGCTGGTCTTGATGTCCAGCAAACCCTGAACGGAGTCCTTGAAGGCCTGGTGGTTCAAGGTGGCATCCGACACATTGATGCTGTTGAACTGCTCAGCATACTGGGTCATGAAGTTGTGGTAGATGTGCTGGTAGGTGTCCTTGCAGACCGTCAAGCCATCCTCGTGGAGAGACTTCAAAGAGGGCATCAACTTGTGAATGATGTTGGCCATCCTTGTCGAGGAAGCCTTGCCACTCAAACCTGTCGGTATCAAATCCAAGACGTGTCTCAAAGTGCCAGTGTCAGCGTCTCCCAGAAGTCCTTGAACGGTGAATTCATCTTGTACATGCACCTTCAATTCCTCAAGGACTGCAATGAGATTATCCAACTCCGACACTTCCACCACTCTGACATCGCTGCGGACACGTTGCTTCAAGCGAAGGATTTTGCTTTCGTCCTTCTCTTTCACCAGCGTTCTCTTAACTCCACCATCACCGAAGGTGGTCAGGACGATGGTCACACCGTCGTGGATGTTGTTATCCGTGAAGCTGCGCTGGTCGTAGATGGAAGAGCCGCTTGTTCTCATCAACCTCTGAACATTGGGGGGGATGCCGAACTTCCAGAAGAGGGCGAGTTTCAAGTAGCGAGCCGGCCAAGTGGTCTTTACTTGGAAGGACGGGTTGAAGTGGTTATTCAACATCGTGCGAGTGTCCACATATACGGTTATGAACTCCTCGCTGACTGAGTCAAAGTCACTGAAGTCTCCACTTTCTGGTTCTTCATCATCATCTCCACCACTATCACCTCCCTTCTCTGTATCGTCTGGTGGTCTCTCGTCTTTGTCTTTGCGATCTTCCCCCCCTGAACCACCCGAGTCACCGAAGGAACCAGCCGTCTCAGTTTTTGTCAGTATCACGTCCTGCCACTTCATCATGACACCATTCACGAAGTCCTCCTTCTTCTTGGGCTTCAACTCAACAAGGGCTTTCTCTGGCAAAAGTGCTTTGAGTTGGTTGGTGGTAAGCAGGTTCAAATCCTTGGCATTGACTGACCATGGACGCACAGGGTCAATCACGTCTCCGCACTTAACGAAGAAGGGCTTCAGGAGTGAGCCATCCGAGCAACTGAGGAACGTCAAGCAAGATGCCATGCTTTGGATGGCAAGTACCACTACACACCAATCGCTTGAATAGAAACACACAGGTCAAACATCAAGCAGGCAAACAGGCAAAGCATCCTCAGTGTCAAAGATTATTCATCAAGCCTACATCTCAAGGCACACTGACAGACAGTCTTTTCATCTCTTCGCATCATGGTGTTTGCTCTTACCGACAGAGGCGTTCAGTTTGATGGAACGGCAAACTCTCACCACACAGCTGTGAATTCTGAAGCACCAACATGTTTTTGGAAAGGGTTTACTGCCTACCACCACCAAAGTCAGCTATACACAAGCCTCCAATGTGAAGACTGAACTCAGTCATCCTCCTCCTCGTCCGTTTCATCCTCCGACTCTTCGCCTTCGTCTTGGTCAACCTCGTCAACCGCTGTGGGGACAGCCGTGGAGGGGTCAGGGAAATTGATGATCATGCCGACCTCATAGTCGCTGTCCAGCAACATGAACAACACAGGCATCTCCAAGAAGGTGCCAGAGTTGTAGAGAAACCCCCTCGCCTGCTTGAGGTTCTGGGTGAAGATGCGATTGTTCAAGTCCAAAAGTGTCACGTTCGACACCGACTTCAACGCTGGGTTCTTCTTCTTGCTCTTGCCCTTGAGGTCAACGTTCTTGAAGTAGCCGAGGGATTGCGCCTGTCTGATGGCGCGGCGTCGGAGACTGCCACGGGCTTTTCCCTTGCGGATTTTGATGTTCATGTAGGTTGTCTTGTCAGGCAGAAGCACCTTCACCACGACGTAGCCCGCCTTCTTGTCGTTCAACGCTGTCGCTTTGCGAAGCTTCTCCAAACGCTTTTCCTCCTTTTTCAGGTTGTCCTTCACAATCTTCGCCCGCTTACCCTGTTCACCCTCGATGTTGTCCTTGAACTGGTCCAAACGACGCATCTCATGCATAATGCGCTCGTGGATTGACGCCAAGTTGTCGTTGCTGCTTCCGCTGATGTCCAACTGCATGGTCAACAGCTGCGTCAGCATGTCGGTTTCGGCATCTGATTGGTCTGGTTGGTCTTGTTCAACAACCTGCTCTTCTTGCTGAGCCACTTGCTCCTCTTGCTCTTCTTGCTCTTCGTGATGAACCGCTGGCTTGGAGTAACCATCGTTCTGCTTTTTAGGAGACATAGCAAAACGGATAGAGAACACAAAAGCAATGATGAAAGCCAAAATGCTGATGGAGCGATTGGTTTTCATCAACCAATTGTCAACGAGGTTCTCATCAAGCAATCTGGCAACTCATGCATTATTGTAGACAAAGCGACAAACGATAGACTGAGCCTCCCGACAGAAACATGAGTGAAGAGGAAGTCCACGAAGCCGTGGCGGGAGAAACGACCGAATTGTAGGGCGACCGAGTAGGAAAAACAAATGACACACCCAACACCCCAGAACTTGATAACTACTAAAAGGGCCAACTCTTTCAAATGGAAAAAATGTCGGCCCCCAGCCCAACAATGAACAAGGCGACAATTTACCCAAATGATTACCTTAACGAAAACGATAAATAAGCTCCCCAAAACACCCCTTTTAAAAACGAATAAGGGGGAACACAGATTTGAGATTAACATAAAAACCAGAACAGGCAACCATCAACAGGCCACCCCCTGGCTAGCCCCTTTTTTTTTTACCATTTTTTCCCCCACCCCACACCCCTCAACCCCCCACACCCACACACCCCCCCCCACACCCCCCTCCCCCAGACCCCCCAACACCCCTCACCCCCCCCCCCACCCCCTGATTTGGACTTGGCACGTTGAAGCTCCGGCAGGCGCTGCGGAGCTTAGGGGAGACGGTCCACTGGCGGCAGCTGCCCAGGGCCTTGCACCAGCACAAGTGCGCAGCCTGGGCGAAGGGACTGTCCGCCAGCCATGGAAGCGCTGAAAGCTCTGGTTGCTTTACATTCGATTGGGGTTAAAACCAATGGGTGGGTGAATTCACCACCCATTTTTTAGGCTTCCTATTTTAGTGGTTGGATTGCATCGGATGTTCACTGGGGGTACGATTTGGATTTTGACCCATGGTCACATGAGTGTGGGTCAAGATTAAACCACCATGTGGACTCCAGGTTTTAGTCCATGTCTTCATTTACCAGGGCAACCCATTTCGGGTACCTGTTTTTTGACCCACAGCCACATGAGTATGGGTCAAAATGGATGTGGCTCAAAATCAAACAGGAGGGGTTTCGGCCCATGTTTCCACTTACCAGGTTTGACTTTGAGACCAGTTTTTTGAGCCACAGCCAAATTTAGCCACCATATATACTGCTTCGTCCATGTCTTCATTTGCCATGGGGTAGACAACCACAGCCACGTGACTTTTGATTGCGGATCATGTAGCCCCTCCGAAGATCATGCTTGGACGGACTCTTCGTTTGCTGGGACCCCCTTTCTGGGCTCCATGCTTTGTTGTGGAGGTTAGGCCTTTTGGATAGGAAGGCTTGGGAGCTGAGAGATGTCATGTCAATAAATCCGAAATCCCCTCACATCCCTTCCAACTATCAATGCATGTATTTGGAATGCACACACTCGGAAGTAGCCGATTTTTCTGACATGGAAGATTTGGGAAGCTTTTAAATGTGTTGAATGATGTATGGTCAACCCCCTCGTGTCCTTGTTCTTTGAGCGAAGCCTTGCGCTCGCTGGGTGCAAACGTGAGTCTTGTTGTGACTCGGTTTTGCCAAGGCACGGTTCAAGGCCTTCGTGAACGTGTGGCCCACGCGTGGCACGGCCGGGGTCCACAGTCGCTAGGCGCGCGGCCCCGAGCCTGTGCGAGGAAACGAAACGGATTTGCGGTTTGATCAATCACCGTAGTGTCCCCCCAAAAAACGGATTTGCGTCCAATCAATGTGTGTCCCCCTTTTGGTTGGATCCGCACTTTGAAGCCGGCCAACTACCATGATGGGTCTGTTCATCAGACATGTCATCGCATGTTTCTAGGGGACCCCAAGGTCATGTGTCGTGCGGAATCCATTCGCGAGGTCCTGGTGCAGGGGGGGGAGGCCCCGGCCCTGGAGAAGGTGCTCAAGGAGCAACCTTGGTCCGGGGGCAAAAGGTGTGTGTGTGTGTGTGTGTGTGTGTCGCTTTTGTCCCTTCTTTTTGGGTGGGCTTTCAAAGGAAAGCCAGAAGGAAGCCTGGCCGGTTATATATATATATATATATCTATATATATATATATAGAAAAATACATATATATATATATATATATATATATTTGGGGGGGAGCGGTGGTGGTCTTAAAATAGGAATCCGTTCTTTGCCCTGGAAGCAGGGGAGCCTCACAGCAAAAGATATCGTTCTCCTGGGCGTGCGCAGGAGTTGCTGGGTGAAGAACCGAACCTGCACACAGAGCCAAATCCGGAGCCTTCGATAGAGCAAGGCCAGGTTTAAGGGTTCCCCCCAATTGGGCGAAAGTGGATGGCATAATTCCAATTTGCTTTCACTCCGCTGCAAGGGGTCCCAAGGATGCGCTCAGAGCTGAGAAATCACCCAAGCAAACGGATCCCCTGGTACAGCCGGTTTTTCATGCCAAGGAATTCTGAGATTAGACCCGAGTTGGGTCTGATTTGAATCCAAATTGATCTAAGTGGCTGAGGGGCAACGTGAAGAGCAGGCCAGGCGACAGGCTTAGGAGGCATGTCCCCAGTTCATTAGCCTCGCTGGCTGTAAGGGGACATCCTCAAAATTATCCTCTAGATAGTGGGTTTAACGGGATGAGTTCCCCCTGGGCCCCCCCTGGCCCCAGAACTGATTTTGTGAGCCCCTCAAAATGACCGGTCTGTTGGGTTTCGAAGCCCCTTGAGATGCCTGGCACCTCTTCGTGGACGGCTCCTGCCCTGCCAACCGGCAGGTTGGCAAGACAACAGCTGCAGGCCGGAGTGTGAGCCTGGAACCTGGACATAGCAGATGGAACCAACAGCAATCCAAAGAGGGCACAAGAGTATAATGCTCTAAAGAAGGAACGGGCTTTGGGACTTTGGTAGGCAGATTGCAGAGGGAGCAGCCCAAATTGGGCCCAAGATATGCTCTGAAAATGCATTGTGCGCGGCATGCCAGGTTTTTTTTGGCACTTGGCAGCGCCTTGCCAGGCTGGGGTGTGGCCGTGTACCAGCAGCAATCCGGCGAAAGGCGCGGAAAGCGGTCCTCTGGAATGTGCGGTGTCTGCAAGCGCGATGGCTGGCATTTCTCTATGTTGGCTTGCAATCTTTGGCCCAGGCGTGAGACCGCCACACTGTCTCGAAAGTGGCGGACAACAACTTGTGGTTTCTGTTTGATAACCCGAAAAGAAAGCGCCCCCTCAACCAGACGGCTACATGACTCCAACGCGAGCAACCTTCCCCTGCCTCCCGGCCAGGAGCATCTTCGCAGAGCTCTTTGGGCCGGTGGTGACCGACCTGGCCTCGCCGCAGCTCGGGCAGCACCCCTGCAGATTGGAGACGAGGATTTCTATGAACATGGGATGCTTGAAGCCATGACTGGAGGACCTGCCTTGACTTGTGTGCTTCGGATAAGTTTCTATCCTTTTGAAGGATGGCTAGAGTCAAGGCTGCCAGGTCAATCAATGTCCGGCCCTTAGGCTGAGCTTGGGCGCCACCTGCGGCAGCAACAACACTGGGGAGCTGTCGGCGATGGCGGAGGCGGGCCGCCGCTTGCCGATCGCCGACCAGCCAACGAGTCCTCCAAAGCGGGTTTCTTTGTTGCCTGCATGTTTCACGGAGAGATCCGCTAGCCGCTAGTCAAGTTGTTGGCCAAGAAAGTGTCCGCGAGCAACACGTCAGGCCTGTGCGTGCCATTTGTTTTTTAAGAGGAAGCTCAGGTTGCTGCAAAAGGGGCGAGCCTCGCATTTTGTCCGACATGACGGCATGTTTCTTTGAGGGGCCTTGTGTCTACAAATGGACCTGTCATTAATCTGCAATCTGCACCCCCCCTCAAAAAGAAGAAGAGCAAAACCTGTCATTAATTTGCACCCCCCCCCAAAAAAAAACAGAGGAAAAAGAGGAAGACACAGACGCTGTCTTTCTTTCGGCTTGTTTCTGCCGCCGTCCTTTGGCACAGATTGCAGACGCGCGCGCGAGGCCTGCCTGTGGCTGCTGGATCAATCGCTGCTCTATCCCGCGGTGCTGCACTACGACTCGGAGCGACCTGTGGGAAAGGGGTGGGTGGGGTGCCGAAACAGTCTGAACCCCCCTCCCCCCCCGGGAGAAAAAAACACACACACACACACATAAAAAATAAATAAAACTAACAGCGGAAAACGAGAGAGAGAGAGAGAGAGAGAGAAAACCCCCCCCGCCAAAAAAGCAAACAACAACAAGAAAAGAGAGAAAACACGGAGACTGAAATGGGCGGTTGTGCCCTTTGGGTACTCTCTTGGGTTTGGACGTTTTCTGGAGGGTCGCGATTGGCCGGGGTTCTCCCAAAACAAAAGAAGCTAGGGTTTTCCGGTGGCTGACTTTGTCATGGACCACCCCTAAAATAGCTGGGCTCCTCAATGATACCCTCGATAAACCCAGGCCCAAGGCCTGAAGATTTGGTGACGGGGGCTGGCTTCAGGTGCGTGAATTTCCGTTTGCCAGATAAGGGTGAGGTTGCCCTATGACCGTTCATGTATCCTGAGTTTTCCCGTTCGAGCATCTCCTTTGGAAGCCGTGGGGCTTTGCAGCATTCCGGGTTTGGCAGCGGCTTGGCTCGTGAGGTATGCTGCGAACATTGCGCTGGGCCGAAACAAAGCTCACAAGCCGCTTGGAAGGCAAATCATCCAAGTTGGAGGCTGGTCAACCGAGTTTTTGGGATGGTTCCCGGACAATTGGAATCCCCTTTTTGTCTGGACAGAGGACATGCCTCGTATCCCCAGGCTCTTTTGACCGGGCATATGACGCGCCTCGTGAGTTCACGACCTGAGGAATGTCGAGCTGGCCGAGAAGCTGCAGATGCTCCTGGCGCAAGTGCAGGCGACGCTCCGAAGTCCCGCTCTTTTTTTTTTTTTTTTGCGTGTGTGTTTTTTGCCAGATGTTTCAATTTGCAATGACCCCCCATATTCATCAACAAAGTGAGGACTCCCCACGAAATTCAGGGACACCCCATACTGAACTGAAGCCCGCAGCAGTGTGCAGAGCGCACACTCGCGCGCGATTTTGAGAAGGCGCGAGCCCCGCTCTTCGCTCGGCGCGGCCTCAAGCCTCGGTCAGGCGCAGCGGCGTGTGCGGCTTTGCCACGTGAAGGGCCACTCCGGCTGCCCCGGCAACGAGCACGCGGACCAGCTTGCCGCCACAGGCGTGGGAACTGCACTGGGGCGCGATTGAGAAGCTGTTGAAACATATGGAACACAGACTGGGGTCATCATTTTGACGGTTTCTGGGTTCCCTTAAACCCACCACGGGGGTGACTTTGATCATGGTGAAATAATGAGGCCAGACAGAAGTTCTTCACCTAACCTCCTTTTGGCCAGAGGTGTCAATCCAGCGCCTGTTCCCTTAAGGAAGCCAGGCTGCAGATGCCCAGGCCAAGAACCAAAAAACAAAAGACATCGTTTGGTTACCTCGAGTCTGGCCGTAACGATTTCTGCCCGACCCCGGGCTTGACGTTCTTGGCCTCATGAAGCTGATGGGGCCCCGCATGGCCCGGTCTTTGATCCATAGCATCCTGAATCTCGACGAGTCACAAGCAGCTGTTTGCATGTGGACAGCTCTGGGCACTTGATTTGGTCTTGAGTCTTCCCCTTTGCCCCGAAAGCTGGCCTCGAAGAGGCTTCGCTTGAGGTTTAGGTCGTCCTTTCCCAATACGAGTCAGGAAAACAGGGTGTGGTCCACGTCACATGTTGGGGGGCACGGGGGTCCACCTTGCCACGCTGCTGCCACCCTTTGCCAACTGTATGGAACGGCAATTTTTTGACCTTCCGGGTTTGCCAGCTTTGGGGCTGCGGACGGACTTGCATAGGCTGGTGAAAATGGCATGGCCGCTTCTGGCCAACGGTGCGCTTTCGCTCCGCCCTCTGTCAACAGGCGCCCGCGGCAGCTTCAGCTGCCCCCGCTGGGCGCGGCATATGGCGGCGGAGCAAGCGGCCCAGCCACCCGAGGCTCGCCACCCCAAACACCTGCAGCGTTGCTCTTCATGGGGAAGAGTGCAACAGCCACCCATAGAGGAACCGACCTGACGCCTGCAGACCGACCCAACAGATTGGCAGTCAATAGGTTCTGCTCACGTCACTGCGGGCCCCTGGTCAATAGTCGCCAGGTCGGCAAGATTGAGCTGTCTTGTGCACCTCCGGTGTGGTTTACGCTTTGCGAGCTTCTCTTGCTTGGAGATTCCCGATTCTGTCTACATGTGCATAATTAATCCTTGTGGCTCCTTCCATGTTTTTGATGAAGACTAGCATTGCAGGGTGTTGAGGGGTGTGCATTTTCCAAGCGGTTTCCAGGTGTGCCCGATCTTCGAGAACCTTGGAAGAGGACACCCGCGTTGTGCTGGCGTCGATTTGGGCAGGGGCAAGCGATTTCCAAGCTCGCCAGAAAGTGGGGTGTCTTTTTCTGGGGAGGATTATATTCGGGCAGCTTTGCTCCCAGGCTCCGGCCCTCCCTTTGTATGTCGCAGAAATTTCTCGCTCAAGTTTTCTTGGCCAAGTATTCTTGCTGCTTTCGTTCCAGGTGGCTCTCGGACAAATTCAACACTTGGGGCCTTTGGAACCGAAGAGACTAGATTTTCAGTCGATCCATCAAATTTACAACGGGCAATGCAGCATTCCCCGACCAGTTTCAGCTTTTGAGCCCGTCCTGAGCCCGTCCAGCCTGGTACTACTCTACGGTGCGATGCAGGCTCTCCGAAAGCAATCGTTCCGCGAGCCCATGCCAGCAGCATGCTCAGAGGTTGGTGCAGCCGAGGTTTTCCGTTTCGCCAGGACCCCTTGACTCGGCAAAGCGGCGGCCGCCTACGCCAGCCACCGGCGGTTTCGCGAAGAAACTCCGTGGCCCGGTTGAGGTGATCCTCCTGGACTGACGGATCTGAGCTGGAGATGTCCGCCAGGAAGAAGAATTTGTCTATTTGGGGATGATGCCAAGAGTTCTTGGATTGGCCTTGCTTTGGAAGAAAATTGGACGTGCCCACAGGCTTGCTACGCTTGTCGTGGTTTTGGGTGAGCGGACGTCTCACTCATGAGTGAAAGATCAGCCGAAGTCGTAGATTGAGCGGAGTGCGCGTCCTTCCCCCCTCAAACATTGAAACAACAACGCAAGCGAGAGACACCTTCATGTCAGTCATCAATGAGCCCAATAGATTTGAAAGTGTGTAACTACCAGGCACGCACACACGTCACTGGGGTGCAGGGGCAGCGCGGTTAGACGGCTAGACTGCCGTCCGTGAGCTTTTTCGCAAGTCTGCATTCATTGCGAGCCTAGTTTTTTAATTGGCTGTCTTTGAGATATTCTTTTCTGGCGGATGGCCTGCCAAGGGAGAGACTGTCAAGCACAGTTTCAGAAGATGGGGGTGCTTCGGTTGCAGGGCAACGCAAAGACAGTCGGTTTATGGCGAAAATTCAGGTGCATTTCTAGCGAGGCCTCGTGATTGGAGGCTGCGGTCGGTTCAAAGGACCACAGCCGAGCGCGCGAGGCGCTTGGCCGACAAAAGTCTGTTGGCCAGGCAGCCCCGTGCCT
>CAUJNA010000117.1:87500-160000 GCA_963377175.1 Effrenium voratum
ACCCCTGGTGGGTGGCCGCGGATTTCCAGCAGCGGGCGGGGTGCTGCTTGGAGCCTTGGTGGCATCCTGGTTCACCTTTGCTTTTGGGAAGGGCTTCCCTTTCACGTTGGCCAACAAAAACTTGGTGGCTCGCAGCTATCCCCTTAGCCTTTCAGCTGTTTAGTGTTTGGTAGTTTCCATTTAACCCTCTAAAGGTTGGACTTTTAGCGGGGGATCCGAGGGCCACAGCCCCCCCCTCTGCCTGGCGAGGAGCAGTGCTGCTGCTGCTGCTGTTTCTCCTCCAGCTGCTGGTCCTGCTGCCCAGAGAGCTGCCGCACCCCCTACGTGGCCAACTCCAGCCATGCCCTGCAGCCCTTCTGCGGGCTGCCCAACTGCTTGGCCAAGTGCTTGCGCCTCGGCGTTTCACCTTCGAACCGTTTGGAGAAGCGCAATTCCATCAGTGTGGTGTTTGGTGGGCCTGCTGTTTGTTTTTTACAGGTGGGAGGTGACCAAATGTGCAGTGCCGGCGGTTTTTGTGAAACAGGTTCACCTTTAGAGAGCCTTGGTTGCATTCCAGCTCCCCTCCTATCCTAAATCTTGCCCGTTATTTCTTGGGGAATCCTCCGACACGATGTTCACATTTTTTCAGGGATTGGTCCAGTTCCCTTTGCCAAATGGGAAAAGTACCAACCAGAACGTCCAAACCAAGGCACCAAGCGGGAAGCTGGCGAAACAAACCACGTCCAATGCACCAAGAGGGATGGGGTATGCGAAGTCTGGAGGATATCAACATCTCCACATGCCCCCGTTTTTGCGCCCACGCGTCCGGCAAGGAACCTGGACATAACGACCTGGGCCGGGGACCCGGAACCCTGGCAGCCGCATCTTCGGCAGAGCCAGGGGACTCCAGCCAAACAAGGGGTTCTTGGGTGGGCGACTGGAACGTTTGGATGGATTCTGGAAGCTGTCGGGGTTTCACGGAAGCCTTTTTCAAGGATTTTTTAGGAGGAGAAGCTTTTTTTGACGCCGCTGTTGTCCTTAGCAAACGTGAAGGCTGCCCGTTTTGTGGCCCTTGGGCTGGCCGATGGGAGTTTACAATGAGCCACATCCGGTGGGCCCGACGCCATCTTCATTCATGCTGATCCCTGTGACTTTTTTGCTGAAGAACGTTCTGTTGACGGGCTGCCCGTGCTACCAGAAACACTCGTTTTGTTTCTTTTGTTTTGCGGTGTTTCGACAGAAAAGACAAGGTATTCTGTGGGCGGGGATGGGAACCCGGGCTTCTTCAACGTGGGCAACGCGAGCGCGCGCACCAACAACTCTGACGACCGCTGGAGCGCTTTAATCACCACGGCACAAGTCCAAAACTGCGCGCCGCGGATCTACAACTCCGGGCGCAACAAGGCGGACCGAGAGGCGCGATCGGAGATCTGCACAGTGGGAGTGCAGAAAGGGCGGGGCAGCTAAGTTTTCTGATGTTTACACGCCTCACTGCTTCTTCTCAGGCACGGGCTGCTTGCTCGGGACGCGACCTGTCAGGTCTTTTTCGAGCCATACCTGACGCTGGCCAAGTACCTGTGTACGGTGTGGGACCGGTGCCTTGGCGCCGACCGGAAAGGCAATGTCTGCATTCCCGTCTTCAGGTTTTTAAGCCTTTGCTCTTGAGGAGGCATCGTGGGGGTGCGCAGGTGCGAGGTGTTGGCTCAGTGCATTCAACTGCGGCGCAGGTACGAGAATGTGATTGCGCTGGAGCTGATGAACGAGCCCTTGCTTGGTGGCTTGCCCAACCTTTGCACCTGTTTGAGCACGTGGCGGCAGATTCTGACATTTCAAGGAGATGTTCTCGAGGCGACTTGGGGTCGCATCCTGGCGTGGTAGAATTTGGTAGAATGGTGGAACTTCAGAGTGTGGCCGTTGTTCCTGGGCCAAGCTTCAGTTCACGTGCCTCTCCTTCAAAAAAAACAGCCCCGTATGCTTCAGTCGCCCAGCCCTCCGCCATTGAATGCACAAACTGATCTCATCCGCCACACGCTTGGCCCGCAATGCGTTTCTCTCATTGTTTGGAGCCTACCTTTGTGCAGCATTCCTTCCAGACGACAGGCCCCCATCTGAAGAATTGTCGCCATGGGTCTAGGGCGCAAATGGTTGCCGCAGGCTCTTGACGAAGATCCGTCTATCAAATGCCCCATTGTCATCGACAACTGGAGCAGCACGGTGGAAGGACCGGCGCTTGGAACTGGCATTTTCTCATTTCCGACGTGCTGTTGCTGATGTTATCCCGCGCGCCAGGAGAGAGCTGCGCTGTGAAGCTGCTGTCATGTATAGGCCAGTGGTCTTCACATAGACTGCTTGTTTGAGTCGCTGGCATGTATAGACCTTGGGTTTTTGAGCCATCGCTTGCGGCGACTCAGGTTTTCTCGTTCCGGGCCAGGCGCCTCCAGCTCCACGATGAAGCGCTTTCAGTCCTATGCCGAGCGCAACCGCCTGATCCTATCCTTCCATTACTATTCCCCGCCGGCAAACGTCCTTGGCCTAGCTCACCGAGGTTCTTGCGGGGCCATTATGAGGGGGGTGTTCCCTCCAAAAGTGATGAATCCCCACTAAAAGGGGACACCTTTCGATGAAAATCAACCAGGGGTTTAAATTCATCCGGCCGATGTGGCCGACGGGGCGGATGGCCGCGAGCCCCCAGGTCAGCTTTGAAGAGCTCATCGCGCTGGCCAAGAAGAATGCCACGAAGCTGGGGGGTGCCCCCGTCTTTCTCAGCGAGTACTGGGAGGACGCCCGCGCAAACAAAGCCGAGTTCTGATGGCCCCGCGGGGCCATTTGCGTTTTTTTTTGTTTCCAACACCGGAGGACACAGCCCAGAAGATGGCGGACCGGCTTGCTATGGCATGTGACCTCGGGGTCAACGCAACGACCTACTGGCAGTACGCAGCGTGGATTTGAAATCAATCGCGAGAGTCAAGAGCTTAAGGTTTGTTTTTGTCCTCTGTTTCACAGGTTTTGATACAAGAGGTTGGGTGATTTTTACGTGGCACTGGGCTCATGGAGGGCTGCTAGAGCTCTTTCGGGATTCCATGCGCGATCATTCCATCTTTTTTTAGGCAGACACTGCCTGGACCGAGCAGCCGGGCTGGTACAAGTACCCTCCCTCGGTGACGAACGCCGGAACAGGGGTGCCAGTGAATGCGAAAGGAGTAATCGATGATCAGGTGGGCGCTGAAAGGGCATTCCCGAGCCGGATTCCACATTTGGGCGGCTGGTAGTTTCTGTCTTTGCCGCCAGAAAGGTCGACAATTTTGGCCAGTGCAGCATGTTGGAACCATTCGACATGTGAAACAAATGTTGGATTGTTTCAAATGCTTGCAGTCCGCTTTAAGCCGGTCTCCTCTTTCCAGTGGCTGGTTAGTGGCTGGAAGGCTTGGGCGGCCTTCTCGAAGACGGTGGCGGGCGGGACTTTCTTCAGTGCCTCCATCACTGGCGCGTCAGGCTCGGGCCTGAGAGGATTTGATTGGGGGGGGGGGGGGTGAGGCCGGGGAGGGCCATTTTTGCATCTCCAGGCGCGCAGATGGAGGTGCTCCAGCTGGTTGCCGCGAACGAGACGGCTTCGGCTTCGGCTTCGGCGGCGGCTGCGCCAGCGCCGGCTGCGGGGGCTTTGGGGGCTTCGGGCCCTGGCCGCGGCTGGCGCCGGGGGGCCGAAAAGGAACTGCTGCCCTGGCCGAAGGACAGGCCGACATGTCTGCACAAGCCCAAGAGGTGCCTCCTACCCGGTGAGTCCCCGGCCGCATAGCCTGTCGACTCAGTCAATTTGCTGCCAAAGTGCCAATTGACTGGAGCCTGAGGCCAAAGGCTTGTAGATGGTCCTTGGTCTTGGTTTTGAAGTGTCGGGAGCGCGCCAAAGGCCAGCCTTGGTCTTTTGCGCTCCCTGGGAGTGCGTTGTGCGGCCCAAAGGGAGCTTGCGCAAAGCCGCTGCGGCTACTAAAGTACGCCACGCAGAAACCTCGCAGGGAGCGAGGGGTTGGAGGGTTCCACCTGCAGGGCTGTGCTCCGCTGGCGTTCTGGGCCATGTGCGGCCGATGCGTCAGCTGCCATCGGGTGCGCAGTTTCCAAGCCGCTTGCGCGTGCGCCGTCTCCAAGGTGCTGGTTGGCCTTGCTCTGATCCACGCAGGCCCTGCGGACAGCTTGAACTGGCCGTGGGGGTGCTCGTGGGGTCTACGCAGATTCCCCAAGAATTGCGGAGCTCAAGGCAGTGTCATTGCGCGGGGCCAAGGCAGCTTACAAGTTGCGCAATCGTTTCGAGCACGTGGCTCAAAGAAACAGCCTCATAAAGCAGCGAGAGCAAACAGTCGGAGCAACCATGGCAACACGACATTGCAATGGCTTTAGCTGGTAGCAGCACCCTAAATTATTTGAAACTCTTTTTAGCTCGCAGTTGTTTTACACGCAGGAACTGGTAAAGCTTTCAGATTCCGTCGTGGCGGTTCACCCCGTGGAGGTTTCTGTGCAGCTTCACAAGGTGGATGAAGACGACTAAGACACTAAGATAGATGTTTGCCAAAAATCTTCGGCTTCCCTTCAACAGTTGAACCGGCTTCCCTGCAACTCACCCCGCAACTCACGCCATCCCCGGACTTTCCGCCTGCGGCCGCCCGCTGCCGCTGCCGCGGATGCAGCTGGCATGCATTGCGCGCTCTGAGGCGTGGGATTCGAGGAGTCGCTGGCGGCAACAATGGCCCCGGTGCCTGCGCCACAGCCGTTTTTGCCGGGCATCCCAAAACGTTCTAATTATTTTTGCCGTTTTGGTTTTTGACCGGATCGTCGTATTCAGTGAGGCTACAATATATAATATGAAGAAGTCTCGTAGTCGGAGAACTGGGGGCTTGCCTTCAGGATTGGTAACCCTTTGTTTGCGGGCTGGTTTTGGGAGTGTTTTTCCGGCCTCAAGCTCCTAATGGTTGTTTGTTTTTGTTGTCATTAATTGATTTCCACTCGAGTGCATTTGCCCCCAGATTGGAGGATCAACTGCTCGTCCGTGCCGTGGAGCCTCCAAGCTTAACCCATGCCGCCCACAAAGCAACGGTGCAAGGCAAAACCTGCGAGCGACCCGTGTTGGATGCAAGGGGCCCTCCGTTGGTGATTGGAACCTGACCCGAGAGCTTGAAGCCGTGGGAAGCGGGGTTCCGAGACCAGAAGCTTGCCTATGAGCAGAGCGGTATTAAGCAAGGGGAGGGGTATCAAGCAAGCGTAGTATCCCTTCCCTGTTCTGGTTGGAAGACTTGATGCATCTCAGCCTGGGGACTCTCTCTTTTCAGATGGTTACCCGTGCAGCCCCCTGTGTCCCCGAGAAAGCGACTATACAAGAACTATGGGTGGCAATCCCCAGAGCTTTATTTTTGTCTGGTTTCCCTTCAACCCCAACAAAAGCCACCGGCTTCAAACCAATCCTGCTGTTTTCCCTTCAAGCCAACCCCCCCCCAAAAAAAAAACAGAAAGAAAAGAGCGCCACCCGCTTCAACCCAAATTCATCCGAAGGCCCGAAACATGATGCGCAGGTGAGCGAGAAGGACGCGGAGCAGCTGGGGCGGCTGCAGAGCACCGGGGAGGTGTACCGGGAGCTGAGCCTCAACGCCGCCTCCCAGGAGCCGCCTGGCCTGGGGAGGGCGAAGAGGGCCGAATGGCCTATCTTAGGGTCAAAGTTCACCATGCTGAAAGCAGGTGCTGACGTCTGCGAGCGGAGCGAGACCCATGGGTGCTTGCGGTCTCGAGCGGCTCGCCGTCGAGATCGTTTTTTTTTTTTTTTTTTTTTTTTTTTTTTTTTTTTTTTTTTTTTTTTTTTTTTTTTTTTTTTTTTTTTTTTTTCCCTTTTTTTTTAATATATATATATATATATTTTTATATATATTTGATTCGACGCTAGGAGCACCGGCTCAAGACCTACGGCTGTGCCGCTTGGAAGGAAGCCCACCGGGATCCGGGAGGGGGGGGCTATGTGTCTGCGATTTTTTGGGAGTCCGCTGGGACATCAACCTCTTTGTGAGAGACGGGCCGAGGTGCGGGAGAACACTGGTCAGAGCCTCAGATGCTAGATTATTTTTGCAAGGAAAGCAGGTGGTTAGAACAAGATGCTCGATGTTGAGCTTTCACGAGCCTCAGTTTTCAGTTCATTGAGTCAGATTTATTTCAGGGACCTCGTGCCTGGTGGGACCTCATTTTTTACCATGAGGAGGGTGCCCCACTCCAGCCCCAGCACCAGCCTCAGATGCTGGCAAGGCTACGACACCACGGACCCATGGCTTTGCGACGATGCGATGGAGACCCTTTGCGCGCTGAGACCAGGCTCCTTGGTGCTTTGGCTGCAGCGATGGCGAGGCACGCAGTTTCTTGCGACAGCCCTTCCTGCGGGCTTACTTCGGCTTGCCCAAGGGCCGGATGAAAAAGGCCGACCTCAGGTCACCATAGCTGGCACGGAGGATCTCTGCGCATTCTTGGGGGCGTCGCCCTACACAGATGGCTTCATGCTGGTTCGCCAGGGTCCCCAGCGCAGGTTGCATGTCCAGCCGGGGCCCACCCGGCGGGTGATTTACGCACCAGCTCTGGGTCATCTTGAGCCGGGGTGTTTGTTTTTGCAGGTCAGGTCTCCATCAGTTGCTGGATTGATGGATAGAAAAATGCATGGGAAAGCCTTCCCCCCGCAACGCCTCCAAGCTCCCAAAAGCCGAGGGCAGCCGAGGGATCCATCCCAGCCAGTCACCCGACCGCGAGGCCACTTGGAGTCCTTGCGGACCATCAGCCTGGCGGGGGATTCCCTGGTGCCCGTCACCAGTCCTCCGCCTCAGCCTGGCGACCAGGCGAGGGGATCCGGGGATGCCGGGGATGCCGGGGTCCTGGGCCAAACCCAGCATTTGGCTTCCTTTTTTCACCAGGCCAAGTGGAACCCTCACCAAAAAACCTGGACAGCGCCCGATTTTGTGTTGGCCTCGCTTTGAAAGCTGAAAAGGATTGAAAAGGGTCCCCTCGTTTGTGGAGCATGCTCAGAATGCTCAGTAGACTTCATCTTTTTTGTAACTTGGGCCATTGCAGAACGAGTTTCCCTCTCTGGTTTTGTACTTCTAAAGGCGGTTGGAATCTGACAGCGGCGGTTTGCTCTGGCAAGGAACCGGAAGCACGCGACCAAAGGAATCTCTCGCGTGGCTGGCAGTTTCCAGCATCTTTTTTTCCCTTTCCCCTGCGAATCAACATGGAGCCCAGAAAGCATGGATGTTGATTTGCAGGGGAGTATCCCCAGAGAGAGTTCTTTGGGTGGGCTTCGGGAGCCGCATTCAGAGGCTCCAACACCAATCCAAAAGGCCCCGTCTTTGGGGCGGGGCATCTCATTCAGATCCAGGTCGATTCGTACAATCGCATTGGTTGTAGGGCGAGTTCCCTCTGACATGATGTAGGTCCTTGACTGGGAAATCCCAGAAAGTCAGAAAGGTTTTTGGAACTTCAGAATTTGGAGCTTCCAAAGTTCCGTATGGACAAGCCCTATTTCGCATTTCGGCCCAAGAGTCCGCCTGGGAGGCCGTCTTCGTGGGCTTGGACAAAGCCCTGAACGGCTGGCCCTGCCGCTGCGGGCCGCGCGGTGAGAAGCCCACGTGCCAAGGCCTTGGGTTTGTCTGAAACGGGGACTTTCTCGGTTTACAACAAAAGACGTGTCGCTATCCTGTAAACAGGCGTGTCGTTCTCTCATAGTGGAAAGGTCCCCTCCATCCACGCACGTGTGCGTGACTGCGTGACGCACTCGGATCTCGGGAGATCCGATTTTGCAGGGGGACTGTTTGACCCGAAACGGGTACAAAAGATCGCGGCCTCAGTTTTGCCGCAGGCGCTGGCGATCGGGGGCGGTGGTTTTGGGTGCTCTACACGCGACAGGAGCTGAGGGCCGCGGTTGGATGTGAGACCTAGGCCTGAGCCCAAAGCGCTGGATGCGGAAGGGGGGTGCGGTGGTTGGAGTGGGCTTGTCTCAAACCAGAGCTGGACGACCAACATGGTAGGCCAAACGCCAACTTCACGCAGGGGAAAGCCGAAAGCCGCTGTACCGGCCAATTTTGGTAGGACACCAACGGCAGGAATACCTTGGAGAACAAGTCCATGCTGCTGGCGCGGCTGCCTACGTAGTCCCGAGCAGTGAGCTGTGAGTGTGGCAATTTCGGGAGGTCCACGAAGTGAACCTGGCGGTGATCCCCGGTCGCCCGGCGCGCGCGCAGCTTTCGGCCCCTCTGGACCCGCAGAGATCTTGGGGAGAGGGGTTCTTTGATGAGCCCTGGGTGTCATGTGCTATGATTTGAAGACTCTTGTTGCCCTCAGGTGTTAACATCTCACTCTTTGCAACGGGAAGCTGGGGAACGGACAGATTTTGTTGCGGTCTTCGATCTCTCTCCGCAAGCTCTTGTCAAATCTACTTAGGGCACATGAATGACTGGAATCAATCTCTAGGCCACTGTCCAGGATTGTGCGCATAAGGGTCTGACTAGTTAGATTCGGGTTGTGGGGCATCATTGATTCATAATACCTCATAGGACGATCATGTTTGTAATCATTCAGCCCCTTGTGTCATGTCCTTACCTGGCCACGGGTTAAGTTGCGCCACTTCGCGTTTATCCGTGAGGACGCGGATGTGCCAAGAGCGCTGCTGCAGCCACTGGCCTTCGGCAAGCAGGCGGTGTTTTTTTGGTCATGTGAAGTGCGATGCGGGCGGGCGACGGCAGGAGGAGGATGCCTTGCACTTTGCCCAGCAGCAAGTGCGGGCGCCCTGGCAAGGAAGCTTTCTGGCTTTCAAGTGTGAAGCTGGCCTAGGTCAAGCCTGTCTGTTTAGGGGCCGGGTATCTGAGAGTATCTAAAACCGGCGGGCCTTGCAGACTGGGGGAGGGGGGGGGGCGTAGTGGTTCCGCTTTGTACGGAGCTCAAGCCCGCGTTCAATCCCTGCAAGAGCCCGGAGGCAAGTTGAGGCTTGAGGTTTTGCCATGCCAAGGAGATGTTGGCGAGCGCAGCTCCGAAGCCAGGCGAGCTTGGGAAACGGTCCCTGGGCGAAAGTCGGCACAATTCCAACCGTTTGGTGTGGGTCATGCCTTTGCCCTCATCACTTGGGGCGCCTTTGATTACCCCAAAAAGGACCCCAACCCCCCAAACCCCCCATCCCCAACCCCCCAAACCCCCCATCCCCAAGCCCCCAAAACCCCCCCAAAAAAAACCTCACACCTCGCAAACAACCCCCCCCCAACCCCCAACCCCGTTTTTCGCGTCCCTTCGACCCAAAAAAACGGACCACCACCCCTTGACAACTCTCGCGAGGCCTCGAGGCGGAGGCGCTGGCGGAGCTGCGGGCGGAGCTCCGCAGCTGCGGGGAGCACCGGGACCTCCAAGGGCCCCGGGGCCGAAGCGGGGGGGGGGGGGGCCGGGCGGCCAAAACGGGTGGTGCGTGGGCTTGGGGAGTTTGGCAGTTGGTGCTTTGGGTGAACTGCGAGTTTGGCAGTTCGTTTTCTCTGTGTGCGGTTGTGCTTTGGGAAGACTGTGGTCTCTCCAGATCATGGGAAAATTGATGTCAGCAGCGCATATAATATGTGCATTCGTTTCATTGGAATTCTATGACAGCCGAAGGTTTGAGCCTCTTGCAACTCAGGGGCCAAAAAATGGACTTCCTTTTGGTTTCCCTGAAAGTGAAAGGGCCTTGACAAATGGAGGACCGAAAATTGCTTGGATGCGGGAGTCCCCCCCCCCCCGGGCCGTTTTTGTTGACGTTGCTTTTGTTTCTGCGTTTGTTGATTGTTTTGCTTTGTTTTGTTCTTCGGCTTTGGTTGGTGGTGGTTGGTTGTTGGTGTTGGGGTCTTGTGGTTGCGGCCGTTGGCTGTGGTTGTGCTTGTGCTAGTGTTTGTTCTGGCGCTCGCGCTGCTTTCGCCGCTTTTGCTGCTGGCGGTCTTGCTTGTCGTGATCCTCACCCTTGGTTGCCGTCGTCGTCGTAGTCGCAGTTGTCGTTTTGGTCAGCGGTGGCCGAAACAGTTTGCTTAGCCGTCACGAAGTCTTCAGTTCAGGCTGGCTGCTTGAGCAGTGCTTGGGTTCCTAGTTCTTTGGGTGGATTTGTAGGCGGGCTTGAGGCTTGCGCAGTGAAATGGGTTCCACACGCGGAACACGTCATTTTGGCTGAATATTTTTGCCCCATGCTCTCTGCTTGCCACTTCCGGCAGCCTGAGGGTAGGAGGGAGGGCCAATCACTGGGGACTCCCCATTCGCAGCAGAAAGGTTCTAAAAACCTCTAAGGTCCTAAGTCCTAAGCGCTGTGAAAAACGGGATAGGCATCAAACAAAATATTAGGGATCAAAAAGACTTATTAGGGATCAAACAAAAACTTATTAGGGATAAGAAACAACTTCTTTTCATTCCTATGGGGACACGGAAACAAGGAAGGAAGGAAGGAAGGAAGGAAGGAAGGAAGGAAGGAAGGAAGGAAGGAAGGAAGGAAGGAAGGAAGGAAGGAAGGAAGGAAGGAAGGAAGGAAGGCAGGCAGGCAGGCAGGCAGGCAGGCAGGCAGGCAGGCAGGCAGGCAGGCAGGCAGGCAGGCAGGCCCCTGCTGATTTGTAGAAGGTTTGCAGTGATTAACGCACCCTTTGCTGAATCATCACTTCTTTGATCATCATCACCCTTTGTTGAATCATCACTTCTTCGAGCATCATGGGGGGGCCTGCCGCGCCCCCAACCCCCCCGCTGATTGTCAGAATGCTTACAGAGCTTGACGCGCCCCTTGCTGAATCATCGCTTCTTCGATCATCACCCTTTGTTGAATCATCATTTCTTCGAACATCACGGGGGGGCTGCCGCCTCCCCCCAACCCCCCTGCTGATTTGTAGAATGCTTTACAGAGCTTAACGCACCCTTTGCTGAATCATCACTTCCTCGATCATCACTCTTTTTGTTTCTTTTCTTTCCTTCTTTCTCGCTCTCTCCCTCTCTCTCTCTCTCTCTCTCCCTCCCTCCCTCCCTCCCTCCCTCCCTCCCCTCCCTCCCTCCCTCCCTCCCTCCCTCTCTCTCTCTCTCTCTCTCTCTCTCTCTCTCACCCGACAGGAAGGGGGTTTTAGATCTTATGTTGAAAGCCGCGTTTGCGATGCTTCTACATACTCGCCAGTCGCCAGTATCCCGCCGAGTATCCCGCCAGAGCAGCTCGCCAGTGGATCCCGCCGAGTATCCCGCCAGAGCCGCTCGCCCGTGTCTCGCCGAGTATTTCGTTAGATTTGCTCGCCGCCAGAGCTGCTCGCCAATGGATTTCGCAATTACCCCGCTGAGTATCCCAAGAGTTGCTCGCCAGTGGATCCCGCCACGCCAGTGGATCCCGCCGAGTATTCTGCTGAGTATCCTAGAGTAGCTCGCCGGTGGATCCCGCCGAGTATCCCGCCAGAGTAGCTCGCTAGTGGATCCCGCCAAGTATTTTACCAGAGTAGCTCGCCAGTGGATCCCGCGCCGAGTATCCCGCTGGGTATCCCTTGCCGGTGGATCCTGCCGAGTAGGCGGCCAGTATCAAGCCGGAGCGGCTCGCCAGTATTCGCCAGTGGCTCCCGGCAGTATCCCGCCAGCTTAATGTCCCGCCCGGCGCGCAGTTGGGTGTACATTTCATGTTGGTGCCTTCGTGTTTTGAGTGTGCCCTGAGGCTCGGAAAGGGCGATGCTTTTGTGTTGCTTTGGGTTGTGAAAAAGCAACTTCGTTTAATCCCCCGTCGGGTACCTTTTTGGAAGGGGCTTGGGTTTTGTTAACGGAACCGATGTTTGAGTTCTCAAGATCGGCTCGCAGACAAGTGGAGTTGGACACGCAGACAGGATAAGGCTCTCAATGCAAAGCCCCAAGCCGCTTGAAAACCATGCTTGAATTAGCGAAGTAATGTTTATATCTCTGTATATTCTTCTTCACTGCTTGCGAAAATGCTGCGCTTGCGTCAAGCTCTGCACGGTACCTTGCGAAAGTGCTGCGCCTGCTGCGCCTGCCGCGAAATGTGTACCTGACCTTGCGAAAGAATTCTGCCTGCCACGAAATGAATAAGTTTTGCTTGATCCCAAAAAAGTTTTTGGTTCTCTGATTTTTCATATTTTTAATTAGTAAATCAATGAGAATCAGTTTGTTTGATCCCTAATACGGTTTTTTTGATCTTCAGAAATAGGTTTTTGTTGATGCCTAATAAGTTCTTTTTGATCCCTCACCCGTGAAAAAACCGGTGCTTGCCCACGTGAGGTCTGACAACCTTGTCGCAGTGATCCAGCCCCGCAGCCTTGATGAAATGATCAAGGACCCAGAGAGAGCGAGAGAGAGAGAGAGAGTTGCAGCTGTTCCCGATGATCCACAGATTTTGCCCATGGGGGGCAGCGGGTTTCCCCTGGTGTTTTTTTTTCCGTATGGGCAGCTGGTTTCCCCTGGTTTTTTTCTCCGTTTTTTGTTTGTTTTTGGCTTGCCCCCTCGGCTTCCTTTTCAAAGGATCTCCCCCCCGCTCGCGCAAGAGGTCGCTCGCATGCGTGCCCATAGGACGAGGAGCTGGAGCTGCGGCAGCGCGAGAAGGACCAGGAGTTCTTGCGCAGGCGCCAAGAAAAAACGGTTTTCAGCCACTGCCGGAGGGCTGCGGCCATTTCTCCGGCTCCCTGTGGAAGTAGGAGGGTAGTTTATGGGTGGTGCCAAGGATTTTTGGTTTCCCGACAGCTGTGTGTGTGTGTGTCAAGATATGGATTCGGACCTCGAAGGATTTCGGTGTTTCGTTTGGTTTCCACCAAAAAGCGAAAGGGGTACCTCAAGAGACACATGCCGTGAGGGTGTATTTCCAGCTGAAGTTCTCATGTCCTCCTGGGCAAAAACCAGGACCGTGGCTCAGGTGGGTATGGCTCAATCAACCAGGACCGCTTGGACCCGTCCGGGCTGGCTGTCTTTGGTTCCCTTCAAAATAAGACAAAAAGGGGTTCCTGATGTTTGAGATGCCCTTATATGGTTTTGCGTTTTGCTGCCTTGGTTCCGTTGGTTCTGTTCAGACACTGCAGACTGCACACGAACAGTCTTGCAGTCAAAATGGCAAGGTACCACCAAAACCTCGAAATCACCAAGCCAAACCTCCTGCCCGGGTAAGAGGCTTGAGCAGGTGCAGTTTGCAAAGCAGGCTGTTTTCGGGTTGCACGAATCGGAATCAAAGGGACCCTCCCTCTCCTTGTGTTTGGTTGGGGCGCCTATGCCCATTTGGAGGCAAGGGCGGATGATGAGCTACTCGTTTTCCTCACACCTCATGTGCACTGAAATGTTATCAGCACGTGCGTACTAATAGCAACGATTTTGATGAACCGTCCAACCTGCCCTTGTAGCACTTCGTAACGAGGGCGCCGCTTGAATGCCACCATCAATCAATGGAAAGGGACTTCCACGATTGGAAAGAGGGCCGGCATGGATTTGTCAGGCAGCGTGCCAGAGCCAAGAGGAAGGCCAACGATGCGGCGGTCAAAGCCATTTGCGACGCTGAGCTTTCAGCCACGGCCAAGGTGGCTGAGGCCAGTGAGCGATGTGACGCTGCGAAGGCCAAGGATCCCGCAGCCAAGCCCAAGCCCAAAGCAAAGGCAAAAGCGAAGGCCAAGGCCAAGGCCAAAACAAAAGCGAAAGCCAAGGCTAAAGCAAAGGCCAAGGCCAAGGCTAAAGCAAAGGCCAAGGCCAAGGCTAGAGCAAAGGCCAAGGCGAAGGCAGAAGCGTTGGCCAAAGAAGCCAAGGCTGCCAACGAAGACCAAGGAGAGGTTCAAGGTGTCGAAGGCCGAGCGGCGCCCAACGAGCTGGAAGCCCCTGCTGACGTGCCTTGGCTTCCTTTCTGGCTTCTTGAGAGGCTGGCATGGAAGGCCCGCAGGTGTATGGCCCTTTCTTGAGGAGTGCCACTGGGTGAAAGCGATGGCCAATCCCGCTAGTTTGGCTTTAGTCTCCTCAACCAACTCCAAGAGTAGCCTCATGGCTTGGATGCTTAGCTCATCTCAGATTCATTGCCATACACTCCACAGGTCTTCGCCCTCTGGAAGCGTTTGCGTCGCAAGCGTCGGCGGGGTGCGGAGCCCGAGCAGGTGAGGGGGGGAGCCTTGGAGCCTAGGATGTGATGGGTTCGGAAGATGCCTTGTCTTCATGGAGGATGTCGGCCTCAGATTTTCCAGCGGGCCCGAAGCCGGAGGCCGCCTCATCAGCGGCCTCGCGCCTCTTTTTTTTGCATGCCGCAGGTTGAGGATCAGAGCCTTTCAACAAAAGCTGCGAGCCATGTTGTCGGCCTTCTTGCCCAGCCATGCGAAAGGCAGCCTGGGGGAGCGCATCATTTACAAGGTCTTCTGGCCGCCCTACGAGAATCCCCTCCTCCGGCGGGCGGCGCAGCTGGTGTACTTCGCCCTCGCGGCGCCCTGGTTCATTGGCTGGTGGGGGCTTGGGCGCTTCCTGCGGATGCTGCGGTTCTTCGTCGTCGAGGGCGAGACCTTTGAGCTGGACGCTGGGAGGTGCTAAGCCATATTCTTTTGGACTCTTGTGAGGTTGGAATGGGTATGCAAAATTTAACTTCTTCATAATGGCCCACGGCCATTGTCTCCAACGTTTGTGCTGCAAAACTTTTGCAGCCTGCCAGAGGAAATTATGTTTTCCCTCTGCCTCCTACCTCAAACGGCTTGCTCGGAGGCAAACGGCAGCCTCCCATTTCATGCTTTCCCTCCGTCCACATGATCCATCTGAGGACTACAAGCAGGTCCTGTCTTCCGTGCCCGTGAAGGGCGTGGTTCACGTGGGTGCCAACGTTGGTCAGGAAGCAGGGACCTACCAGGCCCTGAAACGGGGCACGCTGCGTCCAGGGAAAATATAGAGACCACACCAAAAGGAAACTCACTTTAGATTGGCCCGTCCAACAAGCAAGCAAGCAAGCAAACAAACAAACAAACAAACAAACACCATTTGTACCCCCCGCCCCCCTCAGGAGCTGGGCGTGGGCCCTGTGCTGTGGATTGAAGCGCAGCCGGAGTGCCGCGAGGCATTGGAGGCGGCGCTCAGGAGCCGAAACGTGGATTCGAAGTATTGGGTTGATGAGGGCAAACGAATTTTCAAAGCACATGGTTGATGGCGATATTCTGGGGTTTTCTACCAGGCCCTTTGCATGCATGGTTGAGCTGGAGCAGCAAGTTACCCTGCCTGACGTTTCTGCGAACCAGATTGTTGATGGCTAATTTCAGTTAATGTTACAATGGGTTCATGGGGACAAAGTATCTTTGGAGCTAAAATGTATCCGATGGGTTCATGGCGCTGGCAGGCAGTGAAGGTTTTTTCCTTCATGACACTGACAGAATTGGATCCCCAACACCAATCCAGTGTTCCTCAACGTTTTTCCCCACTTGGATCCGATAGAGTTTGATCCGCAAGTTTGTTTTTCTCCTGGGTTTCGTTTCCTAGAAACTCTTTCCAGAGATTTCCCTTGCCAAGGGCCTGGGGCCCTGGTGAGCGTCAAACTGCTCGCAGTTCGCAGTTTGATTCGGGCGACAGAGCGCAAGCGCTGTGGATTCTGCCCGGGCAGTGGAAGCCATAGCTTCAGTTTTTTGGAGACTCCTGCAAAAGCATGGAGCTGTTTTGTGAATGCTGGGTTGCACCACGGCGAGGTATCCTGTGAAGGCAGCCTGGAACCCACCAGCATGGGAAATATCGCGTGCACTGCCATCATTTGCAAAACAAGTTGGGATGTTTCACCTTGAAACCGGCTTCAAATCGAAAAGCAAAGCCCTAGCATGGTAGGATTGCCATGCTGGCTTTCCCATCTTGGATCTTGCTGTATCTGCATGCTTGCTTTTCCTGTTTGGTGACGGCGTCTTCATGGCAGAGGGGTTACGTGCGGAGTTTGCAGGAAACACGAGCGCCAAGAGGATGTGATTGCAATCTCTGCAGTGTCCAGTGAGGAGGGCAAGGCAACTTGACAAAAATTAGTGACACAACGCGTGTGGGTTTGTGCGCAGGTGCCTGCCTGTTTCTGCGTGCTAGTGTGATTCATGTGCCAATGCGCGTTCGCACGCGTATGTGCGTGTGCATACTCGTGTGTGCGTGCGTGTTTGAGATTGTGTGTGTGTGTGCACCCTTCTTGTGGGGGCGCCTGTTCCCGTGACAACCCTGGTGGTTCCGGCTCTGTGAGCCTTGTGGATCCCGATGAGGACAAAGGTTAGCATGGGCATCTCGCAACTTGCAACCTCTTCTCGTTGATTTGGTCTCCAATTTGATGTTTGTATCGCGCGTTTCGGCTCGAACTTGATATGTCAAGGCGTTGCCTCTCCTTTTCTGGATCTGCGATCTTTCAGTTTCGTCTGACAGCTTCAGTTCTGCTTCAAAGTTGCTATCATCTCCTCCCTTGGTTGCTTCTCTCCCGAGCCAACTCCTCGGCGAATCCGAAGATCGATCGTCAGGTTCTTAGCCGCCTCAGTAGGATGCATTCGGTCCAGTAAATCACTCGAGCACCTGCTGATTTGGGCGGCTTTCGGATGATTTGTTCAGGAACTCTTTTGAAGGTAGGGTTTCTGTGTGCGCATGTGCGCGTATGTATGCGCCCGTTCGTGCGTGTGTTCGTGGGCGCCTGCGTGTTGAAGAGCACCCGCGTCCACAGGCTTTGCGCGTGCCGTCTCTCTCTCTCTCTCTCTCTCTCTCTCTCTCTCTCCCTCTCTGTGTGCGTGGGTTCGTACATGTCGTTGAGCGTGCACACGCTCATGCGGGGCGTGCTTGCGTGAGCGCATGCGCTAGTATTTGTTTTCACTGACCAGGGAAGATGGAGCGATGCGTTCTCTTTGCCTCTTGTTACGTTCCGCGTTCGTTGGTCAAGCTATGCCTGTTTGCAGATGGAAACTTGTTTCATTGTCTGACATCTCCATTCTAGGCGACGCTCTACCGGACGGATAATTCAATCTCGTCATCTTTGAAGCCGCTTGGGCATGGCCACAAGAGCTACTTTCCGTTCATTCAGCAAGAGCAGCCGCAGGCAGGTCATGGGATGGAGTCTGTATGGCTCTGCATGAGTTTCCAAGAGGTCTATGGTCCATTTGGGAGGGACACGGCGGGCACAAGGGGAGAAAGAGACGGAAGGCCCTCATATATATGCACATATTTTCTATATATATATATATATTGATTTGTATACACATTGTACTTATACTTTATATATATATATATATGTCACACACACATACACACACACACATATATATATACACAAATAAACATCATACATATATTATGTATATATATATATATACAAATGCGTGAACAAACAGGACGTGCAGACGGAGACCTTGGATGGGCTGCTGCGGCGGCTGTGCCTGAAGCCGGCGGACTACAACTTCTTGTACCTCGACGTGCAGGGCAGCGAGCTGGATGTGCTCCAGGGCAGTACCCAGCTCGTGCTGCCGCAGCGCCTCGGCGCTGTGGATACCTCACCATCTGAAGTATGGGAAAACCGGGATGGTTTTGGGGGGATATGGCGCCACGTTAAGCCCAGCTGGCGCGCAAAATATGGGGAACAATCCTAGTGAGAGTTGTGCCATCGGCTGTTAGTGAAAGCTGGGGTGTGGGAAGGGCAAAAGCTCGGATGTTCGGGGTAGACGGGCTGGTGAAATCAACCCGCGGTTGCAGGATCCGCTACATCATGACCGAGATCTCGTCCGAAGAGCACTACTCAGGTGGCTGTACCGAGCAAGATCTCCACGCCTTTTTGACCAGCCACGGCTTCCGTCTCATTCAGCGAAAGCTGCCGCCCATCGGCCATGGCAATGGGTTCTATGTGCGTGCCTGAGGGCGCCCTGGAACCAAGTGCCGCAAGGCCTTGTACAGCTTTTGTGGGCATGTAAAGCTACGCAGAGGGTTCGGCGCACCAATCGGTAGGCCGCACTGTAGCTGCAGCCCGGAGGCCGCGGCAGAAATCAGCCAACACAGAAGCATTCAAAGAATGCAACTCTGATTTGGGCTCTGAAGCTAGAAGCGTAGCGCAGAACACTTAGGACTGATGTTGTGGTTGCCTGGAGTTATGTGGGGCTATGTGCGCAGCATCAAAAGCTTGGCAAAAGCATGCCAGGATGAGGAACGAGGGAGTGGATGAGGGAAAACGCAGTGCAGAGATGATGAACGAGGGGCAAGTGGGGATATGATATGAAAGGATGAAATGGATGATCTTTCTTTCTCTTTCACTTTCTCTTTCTTTTATTGCATCTTGACCAAGCCATTCCTTTGTCATCTTTTCATTGTTTGGCTGCTCTCAGTTGATGGGTCACAACGCCGCCATTTCTGCGTCAGGGGATGCAGTTCCCCCAGCTCAGGCAGATTTCGTCTGTGCTACAAGCAGCCTCCGCCTGCCAGCTACAGGCTTGAAATGCGAGGACTGGAGCACGGCTGAATAGCCCTGCCGGCCTTTGTCCGAAGGTGCCTTCTTTTGTAAGGATTCCTTTCTTGAGAGGGCGGGTATAGAGGTCTTGTTTGAAAGTGCTGCCCCCGTGGGCTCTTGTGCCAGCAGGGGTGCTCGACACTTGCCAATCTATATTCCCCCCCCTCGCTCCGCGGTTGCAACTCGCACGTGCGCCCACACACACACACACGCACGAACGCCCAAAAGCACACACACACACACCAGAGACACAAGCAAGCACAACCACGCACAGAAACAGACACAAACAAAGACGCGCACAAACAAGCGCAAACATAAACACTAACATAAACACAAGCACACACACATACACACACACACAAACAATTCACCAACGCAACACAGACACACAACAAACAAAAGCCACACAAGCACACACTCACAAACCCACACACACACACATAACCCGCACACGCACAAACACAAATACACACCACACTGAAAGCGTGCAAAAACACACCGCACAAGCCACAACACACACACACACACACTATAGACACACACGCGCGCAACACATACACAAAATAACACAGCACATGCAAATAACATTAACTCCCAAATAAAGACATACCATACGCAAACACTCACATCACACACACACAACACATAACACACACACACACGCACGCAAACACCCATCACACACACACAACACAACACAACACAACACGCCGCGCCACGCCGCGCCACGCCACGCCGCGCCACGCCACGCCACACCACACCACAACAGAACACAACACACCACAACACAGCACAACACAACACATACAGCACAACACAACACAACACAGCACACCACAATGCAGCACAACACAACACAACACAACACAACACAACTCAACTCAACTCAACTCAACTCAACTCAACTCAACTCAACTCAACACAACAACACACACACACCACACACAACACACAAAACACACAAAACACACAAAACACACAAAACACACAACACACAGCACACAACACAACACACAGCACACAGCACACATCACAACACACACACAACACACAACACACAGCACACAGCACACAACACACAACAAAACACAACGCACAACACACAACACAACACACAAGACACAGCACACAACACACAGCACACAGCACACAGCACAACACAACACACAACACGCAACACACAGCACACAACACACAACAAAACACACAAAACACAACACACAACACACAACACACAACACAACACACAACACACGGCACACAACACACAGCGCACAACACACAACACACAACACAACACAACACACAACACACAACACACAACACACAACACACAACACACAACACAACACACAACACCCAGCACACAGCACAAAACATACCACACAACACAGCACACAGCATACAGCACACAACACACAACACAACACACAACACACAACACACAACACACGACACACAACACACAACACAACACACAGCACACAACACACAACACACAGCACACAACACACAACACACAACACAACACAACACACAGCACACAGCATACAGCACAACACACAACACAACACAACACACAGCACACAGCACGCAACACACAACACTACACAGAACACACAACACTCAACACACAACACACAACACACAACACAACACACAGCACACAACACACACCACACAGCACACACAGCACACAGCACAACACACACAACACAACACAACACACAACACACAGCACACAACACAACACAGAACACACAGCACACAGCGCACAGCACACAACACAACACAACACACAACACACAACACAACACACAGCACACAGCACACAACACACAAGACAACACACAACACACAACACACAGCACACAACACACAGCACACAACACACAGCACACACACAGCACACAACACACAACACAACACACAACACAACACACAACAGACAGCACACAACACACAACACACAACACACAGCACACAGCACACAGCACACAACAACACACAGCACACAACACACAGCACACAACACACAGCACACAACAACACACAGCACACAACACAACACAGAACACACAGCACACAGCACACAGCACAACACAACACACAGCACACAGCACACAACACACAACACAACACACAACACACAACACACAACACACAGCACACAACACACAGCACACACAGCACACTACACACAGCACAACACACAACACACAACACACAGCACACCACACAACACACAGCACACAACACACAGCACACAACACAACACACAACACACAACACACAACACACAACACACAACACAACACAACACACATCACACAGCACACAACACACAACACAACACACAACACACAACACAACACACAGCACACAACACACAGCGCACACAGCACACTACACACAACACAGCACACAACACAACACACACAACACACAGCACACAACACAACACACAACACACAACACACAACACACAGCACAACACACACAACACAACACACAACACACAACACAGCACACAGCACACAGCACACAGCACACAGCACACAGCACACAGCACACAACAACACACAGCACAACACACAACACAGAACACAACACACAGCACACAGCGCACAACACACAACACAACACACAACACACAACACACAACACACAGCACACAACACACAGCACACACAGCACACAACACACAGCACAACACACAACACACAACACACAACACACAACACACAACACACAACACACAACACAGAACACACAGCACCCAACACAACACAGAACACACAGCACACAGCACACAGCACACAACACAACACACAACACACAACACACAGCACACAACACACAACACAACACACAGCACACAACACACAGCACACACAGCACACTACACACAACACAACACACAACACAACACACAACACACAGCACACAACACAACACACAACACACAACACACAACACACAGCACACCACACACAACACAACACACAACACACAACACAGCACACAGCACACAGCACACAGCACACAGCACACAACACACAAGACAACACACAACACACAACACACAGCACACAACACAACACACACAACACACAGCACACACAGCACACACAGCACACAACACACAACACAACACACAACACACAACAAAACACACAACACACAACACACACAAGACAGCACACAACACACAACACACAACACACAGCACACAGCACACAGCACACAACAACACACAGCACACAACACACAGCACACAACAACACACAGCACACAACACACAACACAACACACAACACACAACACACAACAGACAGCACACAACACACAACACACAGCACACAGCACACAGCACAACACAACACAACAACACACAGCACACAACACACAGCACACAACAACACACAGCACACAACACACAACACAACACAACACACAACACACAACAGACAGCACACAACACACAACACACAACACACAGCACACAGCACACAACACACAACACACAGCACACAACACACAGCACACAACAACACACAGCACAGAACAACACGCACACACACACACACACAGAACACAACATGCACGGAGTAAGGGGCACGAGATTCACCACGGCTGGTCGATTGAAGTTGAAGCCCTAAAGATGTTCCGCTGCCTTAGCCGGCGATTGGACCAGCTTGCTTGCCCGGGGTCCCGCTGCAGGAAGCTCAGCTTGTACTCCTATGCCAGTGGAAAGCGCCTTCGAAGCTCCAGAGGTTCGTTCGCAGACGCTTTTCTCGGGTGGAAATGTGCGAGAAAATGTCAAGAACATCAAGAGCTCCAATCACCTTGAAGCAACCTCACTCAGCCAACGTCTTGGCTCAAATTTGTTGACCATGATTATGTAATTATTATTGTTAGAAACTCCCCTACGCTATTGAATAGTTGCCTTGAATCAGTATAATATGGGTCCCTACATTTGGGTTCATGCAAGAAAATTGTCTCCTATACACACCAGTTTGGGCACAGTATTCTGGGCGAGCTCCGAAAGCGCATCGTTGAACTACAGTTGCTGTACCTCTTTCCTTAAGACTGATATCCCGAAAACATCTGCAGGCTGTGCAGGGGCCAAGCTGTTCTGGGAAGGTTGGGTTGTGCCCCCACCCAGTACTGACAACAAGGGAGAATGGTACTTATTTTTGGGTGAGACCAGCCTCTAGCCATGGGAGAGACAACTCCTAACCACCACACGTTGAGCTATTGTACCATATTCCGCTGCCACTGAACGGGTGGGATGAGAGGTCTAGGGTCTAGTGATCAGGGCTTGTTACAGTAGGGTTTAGATTCCAGGGTTTTAAGGTGCAGCGGATAGGAGGATTGGGCCGAACCCCATCTGGCAAGTAGCTGGCATAAACGTTTGAACAGTGTGAAGTGAATCTCACAACCAAAAAACATCGTTATGAATCATGAACTCCTGCTAAGTCCCCTGTAGCTGAGACTGTGTGAGATTAGCGTGAGATAACCCTTTTTGGGACACACTCCAGGGAGAACACATGGAGGTTGTTCTAAAGGAGGGACCATCGGGACACACTTCCTTAAAGGAGGATGCGAGCACAAGGGAACCCTCCTCACGAAGAAACCCAGGGGCAGCGAAAACGGGAAGTCGTATCCAGAGGTTCTAAGGAGCAGCCGCTGCAGAAAGAGCCAAGATCCGAGTACCGCAGTTACTAATGAGGGCTCAGATTGATAAGTGTGTTGAGTGTGGGAGGTGTCTTAGTGTGCGCGTCTCAACGCCGTGGCTCGGTGTTCACCTTCTCGCCTCTATCTGTTTGGGGGCCTTTCCTGCAGGATATCGGGGTCTCATTTTGTCACATCCTTTCTACTTCTGGTACGGGCGTATATAGAAAAGGGATCCTTTTTTTGGGGGAGACCAAGGACGAAGTTAGCTCTGAACCTGGAAGCTTGAAGCCTTCTGCAAGCGCTGGGCTTGCGGGCCGGGGAATTGCGAGGTGCACGGCGGCTGCGGCGGGTGCTGGTCCGGCTCCGCGGCAAGCAGAGCCAGTAGCGTGCCAAAAAGAAGCGAGCGGGGCCAGCTCCCATGCCTCGTCACACTGCCGACACCGGATTTCAGCGCAACCTGATGGGCTCCCTCAACATGGGACAGCCCCGACATTCAATGGTGGCTTTTTCTAGGTAGTTTTACTAGCTGACTTTGTGGAGTCACTGTGAGGCCTGTATGCACCTTTAGGCCATTGTACAATTTTGGGCAGTCTAGAGGCCATGTTATGTGATATGCCGAGGAAGTCCTCTTGAGAGTGATTAGTTCTGGGGCTGGAATGCTAGCCCGCTTCATCGCAAAAGGGGTTGCAGATGATCTTGTTCATGCCTATCTTGCTCCACACCTGCTGGCTGATAGGAACCCGGTGTGCATTGGGCGTGGCAGGCCCCACTCTGACGTGGCCAGACCTTGGTAGAGATTCCGCGCGTGGGGGGGCTCAGCCAAGGACACGCAACCAGCCCTCGGCTAGGTGGCTGGAAGTTTCAGAAGTTCCCTTCGTGTCATGACGTTCAGCCAAAATTGCCAGCCTATGTTTTTGGAGGGGCATGGAAGTCCCTCATCTCTCACCAACTCCCCCCCAAGAATATATAGATACATACATAAATATAAACATACATATATGTTAACATACACACAAATGAGCACTTTTTGTGGGCGGGGAACAGCAAGTAGTTTTCACTGTGGCTCACATACTCACATAGCCCACACACACTGACGGGGTCCGGCAGAGGTCACGAGCCGAAGAAGGAGCGGACGGACACAGCGCATGAGGCCGGTCGCTCCCCTGTGGCGAGGCCGTCTTTAGCGGGAAGGGGTCTTTAGCAGACCCTGTTGATGACAGAATAGTTTTGTTGTTTTGTTGTTCTGTTTTGTTCTGCTTGTTGATTGATCGCCGCGCTTGAGTGCCGCTGCTTACGCCATGTCCTGGGTGATTCCCGGGAAGAGAAAACCCTGGGGCGAGCCACACGGGGGGCCGGCGGAGGACCGAGGCCGAGTGGCGGAGGTGCGGTGGGTGCCGGGGCCACACGGGCGTTGCCGCTGGAGGCGGTGCTAGGCGAGTTGGTCGTGGGATGGTGCAGTGTCTTCTTTGGCGCGCGGGTCGCACACATGCCTCATCAAGATGGATGAAGCGGGTGAACGGCTTGACGCCGAAACCTTGCTGCCAATCTATGGCCCCATCGCTCCGAGTTCGAAAGGGTTGCGTGGATCTGTCCAGCTCCAAAGCGGACTACCCTATGATCCCTGCAGTCCTACTCCTCCCAATGCCTCTCCATGTCGTTTGACAGACCCTCGACGTTCGACAAGGCGACAACTCAGCGGGGAGCCTTACAAAATCAAAAGTCGACGGTCTTGGACATTGCCGCAAAAAGCAAAAAGGGCTTGAGCAAGCGTATTCGAGAACCGGCGCTCTAGATCCAGCACCCGCCTCTGGAGGATCGACGGAGTGGTCAGAGTTCTTGACAACCAAGAGTTCAAATCCCAGAAGCAGAAGCACGAGTTCCTTGCTTCCCTGTTGCGCAGCTGATAAGACGCCATGGGCTTCGTGGCCTTTGGCCAAACCGCTCCGCCAACTCGCACCTCGGGAAAGCCGCGCGTCTATCATCCGCTCCAAAGAGACGCCAGGATGCAAGGGTGCGCTGGCAGAACCAAAAAACCACCCCTGGCTGTCGCAAGCCGTTTGCCAAGCACGTCGACACAGAGAAGGCCGAGGAGCGCGCGACGTGCTGCGGCCGCGGAGGCTGGCGATAGGCCCAATTCATACTGCCGAGGAGGCACGTCTCGAAGAAGACGATGCCGACCTCAAGAAGGCACTTGAATTGTCTGGTTTTGAAAGGGTTTGCATTTTTCATTGTTGCTTTTTTGGGGCTGTCTTCTGATATCTGTATTTCTTGTTTCTTTTTTGTCTTCTATCTATCTTTCTTTCTTTCTTTCCTTCCGTTTGTCTGTCTGCTTGTTTGTTTGTTCGTTTTGTGTTGCTTGGTTGGTTGATTTTCCCTTTTGTTCCTGGCTGCTTCGGAAGCCGAGGGGGCCTTCCGCCAGGCCGAGTTCGAAGACCGGGCGGAGCTTCTGACTTGGCGGTGCGCCCCGTGAGAACCCCACGGCGTCCAACGGACTTTGTAAGCCAAGTCTCACTTCCTGAGTTCATGAACTTCAAACCTTTTTGGGAGGACCATGTCAGTGGTGCCATCCACCCAGCAAGTGGCACCATGGTAAAGGCCCTTCAGTTGGTTTTCAGGGGAATCTGCAATGACCGGGGGTCAAGGAGGCTCGCAGCAGCCGAAGCGCACCTTTGCGCTGAGATCGAATGTCCACGCGCCCAATGGCGCGGTCGCAACCGTGGCTCGGTGTCGAGCGGACAAAGGGGCCCCTCTGTCTAGGGCCATGGTGGCAGCAGTGGATCAACAGTTGACATGTCACAACCGAAGGAATCGCATGGGCCAAAAACCTTTCTCAACTGCTGATCCCGTTGCTGGTGTGCCGTCACGTCCTTGATGGCAGAACGCCCTTGGCCGTGGCTCTTGCGAGCTGAAGTGAAGGTGTTGTCATATGCAACACTCCACAGGCCTGTTTGAAGAAACTTGGTGAGACCCAGGCGACACTCAGCTTTCTTCTTGGTCAAGGCGTCGCCGAGATCATAGTCGCTGGCCACCCAACGAAGTTCAGCTCCGGTTCGGGTGAGATGCTCCCGAAGTTGAAGAGCTTGAAGCGCGGCTCTTGCGTTGCTCAACCCAAGCATTGGTGACTCGTTGTAGATCACCGCATCGTAGCCGCCCTTGCTGTCGGTGGCCAGAATGCCTTTGATGCCGCGGGCCATGCGTTCAGCCCATTCCACCCTGTCTTCGTGGGGGGTGCGATCGTGACCGGCTCCATTCATTTCGCACCAGAGCACGCGGATGCGGAAGTTCTGGTCCTCGCCATCCAGGATTGCCTGGACTTCAGCATCATTTGAGGATATGGCCTTGCGGCGCAGCTTCCAGCTTCGCCATGCCAGGGGTGCCATGTATGTGACCTTGCCCTCGCTTGCGTGAGGTCCAGTAGCAACTGAGATCAAGCCGCCGGTGGAGTCCATCTTGCTGCGGTTCGCGTGGGCTTGGTCGCAGAAGGTCACAAACACCATGTCTCGCCATGACTCGACTCCAGGTGGTTTCTTGTAGTGCAGCTGGTAGGCGTGCTTGCGAATCTCGCCGACTAGCTGTTGAAGTTCCAGCGCCGATTGCATGAGGCGCTTGGTCGTGATTTCAGATGCAAGTAGGTTGCACCTGGCACAGAGCTGCGGCTGAGTCTGCAAGGCCAACCATTGAAGACTGCCCCAGGTAGTGCGGCAGGCAGCTACCTCCTCAGGATTCATGACCGCATTCTCTTGACGAAGGCGATCGGGATCAATGTTCACATCGGCGATGGAGTCGATGTAGTACTGCTGATTGATCTTTACCTCCACGGAGCCGTCCTTGTTGATGATGGAGGTCAGGTCGGTTCCGGCGTGCCGGTAGTTGCCACGTTTGGCAGTGCCCCACTCGTAGAGCTTGTCGATCTGGGAGCAGACCTGAACCCACTCAGGCGAGAGGCGATTGCCACAGCGATGGAAATCATCCACGTGGCCGCCCATGATGCCAAGTACCAGGGGGATGCCGAAGGCGTCCTTCTCCGTGGCTGACTGCCAGATCCAGATGCAGCGTTCACCAATGAGTGGTTTGCCGCCAATGGAGGCCAGGCGCCGGTGAAGGTCCAGCCAGAGTCCCCTTGGTGCGGTCGTTGAGCCGTAGATGTTCTTGAGGATCTTCATGACTCCGTCTGCTGGAACATCCAGGGCTTCACGAAGCTCTGATACACCGCGAGTCCACAGATCTTGATCCGCCTCTGTGGGCTGCGTCTGCAAGAATGCAGTGGCCAAATCGAGACCTTCAAGTTCCCAGCCGTGAGTGCAGGCCATGGTGTACAGGAGGTTTCTTCCCAGCCCAGACTGCACAGGGCTAGAGGTCTTGAACTCAGGCCGAAGAAGGTCCGGATGTTCGTAGCCGAGAAGCACAATGCGTGCTTTTGCCTTGCGTTGACCGTCCTTGGTGTAGGTGGACTTGGCGTTGGATTTCGCCTCGGCTTGAGCTTCTTGAAGATCTTCTGGAGGTGTTGGTTTCCAGGTGAGAACCCATCTGGCTCGCATGATGCGGCCAGAGTCGAAGGCCTCGCTGACCTCCTTGTTGTCCAGAGCCTTGCGAACAGCCTCAGATTTGATGAAGCTGCTGACTTCCTTGGACTTGGCTCTGCTGAAGAGTTCTCTGTGTTCAGGAGAGAGACGGGAGAGCACAACCTCACTGTCTCTCATCTTCTTGACCATGAAGGCCGAGGCGTCCCGGAGGAAGTCCTTCTCCTTACGGTGGGAGTTAAGGTCAACGTCAAACTCGATCTTCATCACCTCCTGGGAGTCGATGAGGAGCTGATGGAGATCACCTTCAACTTGGTGTAGTTCCTCGAGCCAGCCCAGGTCATAGCCGTCGGTACGCTGCTTCTTGTTGTCTGGCTCATAGCTGTTGGGATCTTGTGACTCGGGAGTGTAGTCCGGGTCGTCCGCCATGAAGGGTACATGAGCAGGACGTGGAGAAACCAGAAATGGTGCGGACTTCACACGGATCCCTCTTGGGGATGTCGATGGTCTCCTTGTTGGGGAGATCGGGCAGATCAGGCTGCTCTTGTTCATCGACTCCGGGTTCATCGTCGGCAAGATCGATGAACTCCTTGTTGGGCAGCATGTCGGAGAGGGAACGCCACCGGGAGACGTCTTCCTTAGCACTGATCTCGAACTGGGTCTCTTCCAGGGGCGTGGTAGGTCTCACGGAGTGGACAGAGCAGCGCAGGAGTTGGTTCTGCAGTAGCACCCAGACGATGTGCCTTCGGGCGTCACTTGGTTGTTGATGTGGAAGGATCTCGTGAAACACCACTCGGCCAGGACCGATCCAGTGCGGGCGTCCGGATGTTCGAGCACCGCCCCGCTTGCCAACGTAAACGTGGGATGGCCATTGCTTGCGCCATACCATCACGAGTTGCATGGGATGGAAGGTCCGGATGGGCTGTCTCACAGTCGAGTTGCTGAGCTTGGAGAGGACACGAAGGGCACGGGTTTTGCGTGCTACTTGTTCAGCACTCTGACGCAGCTGGACTAGACGTGCGTAGTCGTCGTCGGGCGACTCAGGAAGTGTGGCAAAGGTTCTCACGTCCTCATCGGTGATGGAGTAGTCCTTGCCGTAGCACCACTGGAAGGATGAGTACCCCTTGACGTACTCGGTTGAGTTGAGCGCGGCGATGGCCAGGTGCAAGGTGATGATCGGGTCCTGAGAAGGAGAGCCAAGCTGAATGGCTGATGCTGTCATCTTGACGTCCTTGATGGCGGACTCAACTTGGCCATGTGCCCAGCTTTCCTTTTCCGCAGGAGGTGCAAGTTGTACACCGATGTCGGACAGGAAGTCGCTCACGTCCCGAGAGACCAGGGTGATGCCGTTGTCAGGGATGACGACTTCTGGCCGTGGTTTGTCGGCCAGCCACCGTTCAGCTAGACCTTTGATGATGTCTGCTGAGCTTTCGCTCTGCATTTGGAGGACATCGTAGCACTTGATGACATGCACAGCTCGGAGACGTGTGGCCAGGTCCATGATCAGCATGAATTTGAGCTTCAGCTTGCTATTGGGTATCACCCACTCGGTCACGTCGACGCCAATAGCTTGCCAGGCGCGGTACAGTGGATGCGTGGATGCCGGTGGTATACTTCCGGAAGAGGATCCGCCAGGTCGAAGAGCATCACACGAAGCACACTTGAAGTCGCGAGCCATTTGAACCTTCCATTCGGGTAGCCGAGCATCTCGAAGTAGGTGCACAAGGTTGCGGTTGGTGGGATGCCCAGCGGCCTTGTGGAAGTGGTGTAGCTTGGCAGACCAAGCTCGGTGTTCTGGACCATCTTGAGGTACATCTGATGGCACAGACAAAGTTGCTTCACTAGCGGGGTGACCATCTGCATGGAGTTCTCCAGCATGGAGATCATCACGAACATGACCAGGAGGTAGAGCTAGGGATTGAGTTGCCTCCCAAGGTTCGCGAGATGGTGTGAGGGATGCATGCGATGGCCGAGTTGGGCCCATGGAGGTGATACCGTTGTGCTGGTAGTGCTTGAAGTTCCAGTGGTCGTCATCCAGGTTGACGTCCTTGTCAGACAGGTTCTGACAGGCCGAGAGGTACTTGAGGTACCGTTGTGGAGCAAGCTCAGATAGCCATCCGCGGACGATGGCTTGCACGAGTCGCAGTGGATAGTAGCTGGAGCGGCTCGTCTCTGCTCCTTCTATTCGTGCATGGTTGTGGTTGTTGGTGCAGACCCGAGCGCGGAAGGTCTGATGGAAGCGCTCATCGGTGGTACGGATCAACCACCGTTTCTTCAGGAGGTCAGTGCCGGCTTTGTTGGTCATGCCATAGCGACAGCCGTCAACTCGGCAGGGAAGCCAGTCCAGACCACGAGCTCGTAGACCTTCACGAAGGTCAACCACTGGTTGCTGCTCCCACCCAGCGCAGGGATGGGTCCATTCCCAGTAGATGTCGAAGTCCGGGTCCTCGTCGAGGGCCTGCAGGATGAACTGCTTGGCGTTCTTGAGCATTTTGCGTTCTCGACGTCGGGCTGTTTCAAGGACTTCTCGACGTTCCGGGGTGTTGTAGTTCAAGTTGGTGAATTGGCACCACTTGGTACATGGGAAGGAGAACCAAATGCGCTTGGGTCTGTGTTGTCGCCGTAGGTCTTGAAGGCGTACCCACGTCTGGGGGTCGTAGATGTCAAAGCCTGCGTTGTAGTTGATGCGGCGTGCTGGTAATCCATGATTTTGCACTTCGGAGGTGAGCCATGAGTTGTCGGAGCAGGCCACCTCCCACAGGAGATCCCGTTCGTCTAGAACCATGGAAGCCGTGGCGTTCGCGAGGTTGGTGGTCATGAGGCTCATGAGTTGTAGAAGTCGCAGACCAACAGAGTTGGGGAGCTTCTTCACGCCATCGGTTCCGCGTTGGGATTGTCCCCGAAGTGCTGGGTCTTGCGCATGGTCAGGGTGTTGAAGAGCTCGAGTTTCTCCTCCTCGGTGAGGTGCTGATCCAGGTCCGCCAAAATCGTGGTGGCCCTGTGCTCCACCTCGCGAGGTGGTTCGGAGGTCGTGGACATCTTCTCCCAGCTGTGAAAAGACTCCGCCTTCTGCGCAGGGCGCTCCTTGGACTTGGAGTTCATCCCGGAAGTTGCCGTTGAGGATGCTGCTTTCTTCGAAACGGACTTTGCGATCTGGATCTTGTGGAACAGCTTTTCCTCGGCGTTGATCTTCTCCTGCATGGCCAGGCAGATTTCCGAGGTCGGGCGCACGTCGCCCATCAGGTCCTGGAGCTCCTTCAGCATCCTCGCCACCATGCCGGGATTGTGAGTTTGGGTGCTGTTGGCTGGGCTGCCCTTGCGAGGGATGTAGGACAGCCTCAGATTGCATATTTGGCAATGGTTCCACTTGCCATGAGCATTGCTTCCGTAGCTGCCCGGCAGATGTCGGGCGAAGCATGGCCACTGGTCCGGATGACTTCGAGGGTCCCGAGGATCCAGGGGGACACTGCGGGTCTCGTCGAATTCCTTGACACCCTTCTTCTTTGGGACCGCCTCCTTGATCTTTGACAGCAGGTCCATGGTCTCCAGGTCGTCCGCGGTCGGAACCGGGGTCGTGTAGGCCATGGGACTCGGAGGTGATACCAAAGACTGGGGTGTCACTGGTAACCTGGTTAGCTAACATCTGAGCAGATGCGCTACGGAGCCGCATCATCAGTGCAACTGTCCGGGTGTCAGGTGGTGCATGTTCAACGTGCAGGCAATCATGTTCTGGGGAATCCAGTTGAACACGGAGCGTGTGGAATTCCAAAACCTGACAATCATGGATACGGCGTTGCCCGGCACCACGAACATGGATCCTGGGGTGGCCCTTACCATTGCTGAGACCGTTGGTGAGAAACTGTCTGATGTCCAACACATAGTGACCCTTGTGGTTGTGGCGCAAAGGATATGGCTTGGGGTCACTCTCCAAACTGTTGAGGGTCATGCCGGTGGAGAAATCAATCATCATACCAGCCCCGTGAGGTCCCAGATGATCCATACCAACCAGGATAGGAACCAGCATAGATCTGTCAAAACCAGGTTGATGTAGCTCTGGTGGATTGGGCAGGGCATAGACCTTGAACTGTTTGGGCGTACCTGATACATCACTCCGGAGGGTGACCTGATAAAGAGCCTGACCCCACTTCCCATTCCCGTAGCGGAAATACGGGCGAGCGGATTGATCAATCTCCACAACGGTGCAGTGGTCCTGTGCCACAATGGACTGTATGAGGCCCTTGACAGCCTCTTCTGGGCCAGCAGATGCTGTGGCCCCACAGTCCACCATGCCTTCAAAATCACCGCTGGTGGATGGCATGGTGGCAGGCATACATTCACCACCGTGGAGGTCCATGTCCAGGCCGCAGAACTCGGCCGTGTAGGAGTTGACAAAACTTCGCGAAGGGGTCGCGCCATAGCCCTTACCAGATCCAGAGTGCTTGGATTTGCCCTTGAAGTACATGGCGTCGTAATCATAGTCCATGGAGTAGGTGTTCTTGCCCTTGGACTTGCCCTTCTTGGAGCCTTTGTGCTGGTAGAAGTCGTCGTAGTAAGGGTCAACCATGAACTGAGAGTTGCCCTTCTTGCCAGAGGATCCCTTAGGATGTGGTGCATGCCGAAGGTCGGGACATTGGCGGATGAAGTGAGCGCCGCCACAGTTGTAGCATTTCCCGGAGTTGCCCTTGCCGAAGCCTCTGTCACGGTGTATGGCGGCCGTGGCTCGTTTGGCTTCAGCCCAGGTACGACTTGCTTCTTGGGCCATTTGTTCGGCAAGCTGTTCAGCTTGATGTGCTTCCTTGAGCTTTGACTCCTCAGCCGGGTCGAGATGGGGAGAGGCAGGACTGGTGTCCTTCGACTCGGAGTCGTTGTCCCAGTCCCAGGAAGTCTGGTCTTCGGCAGTCCAGTGTTGGTGCCAATCCTGATCCCACCACTGGACACTGGCATAGTGATCGTGCCATGGATCAGGTCGAGGACCAGGTTCTTGTTCTTGAACATGTAGATGATGCTGTACAGCGTGAGGTTGGCGTTGTCCAAGAAGTTGATCGTCCCACAGCATTTGCAGTGCTCGACTGATGGAGTCGTAGTTCATGCTGTTTTGGGTGGTGCTGAGGATATCACGTTTTTCTTCACTGGTCAAGCTGGCAGCCTGTAGAAGACGCCAGCCACGCAGGACGCCCATGATGAAGGAGTCGGCAAGGGACATCTCGTCAATGACATCCACCTGAGTGATGTCCAGTTGAGGTTGCGCATGAGGGATGTCCTTGCCCTTGCCTTTGCTGCCAGGTCTGGAAGATCTGCCAGGGGAAGCACCAGGTGCAGCATCAGGGGAGCTGCCGTCCTGAGAGGCGTCCGTTGCCCTTGTTCTTGGTGGAGTGGTAGCTTCGTCGGGAACGGATTCATGCTCATCTTGATCTTGATCATCTTCTTGGAGAAAGGGCTCAGGTGAACCACTGGGGATGCCGAAGTCCTTGTCCTCCTGCTTGATGCCCTTGCGTTCCTCGAACAGACGAACCAGGGCTTCGGTGAACTCCGCGTAGCCGAGGGTCTCGCGGATGAGGAAGGCACTCATGCTCTCCTGGGGCAGCCGCTTGAAGGCGAAGTACTGGGCGCAGATGGCTGCCGTGTTGGGAAGGCTCTGTCTGACCAGAGGAGAGCCGGCCAGACGTCTGAGAAGATCTCGCGTACCATCTGGTGAGTCAAACAGTTGTAGAGGCCAAGACATGGCAAGGAGCCGTGCTGGGCCCGTCAATCGACTCACCAATTTGGTCGCGCAGTAGCGCCGCTTGTCCAAGGGGACGCTCATCACCCACCAGGCGACTTCACGGGTATACCGTCTCCATGTCCGTGCAGATCCATCCCATTGTGGGATATGGCCTTCCTTGTCTGACATCGTGTTGATGTTGAGGTTGAACTGGAGGTTGCCGTAGATGGTGTTCTCGTGGCCTGGTAATTGGTGTGTTCCAGGAGGTTGCCGTAGAGGGAGTTCAGGTGTGGGGGGATCTTGATGTTGTAACGCAGGAGGTCCTTGAGGTGTCCAGTGTGACCAGGATGGTCCTCAACGTCGGTACCCGACGGAGATCCACACCTCAGTCAAAGCCAGGTTGCCACCCTCAAGGTCGGGGCACGAGCCGAAGGCGAAGTGCGGGTGTTCCTCGGACTCCCGGATCGTGTAACCGTGCTCCGCTACCAATGCAATGACCGGGGGTCAAGGAGGCTCGCAGCAGCCGAAGCGCACCTTTGCGCTGAGATCGAATGTCCACGCGCCCAATGGCGCGGTCGCAACCGTGGCTCGGTGTCGAGCGGACAAAGGGGCCCCTCTGTCTAGGGCCATGGTGGCAGCAGTGGATCAACAGTTGACATGTCACAACCGAAGGAATCGCAGAATCCCTAATTGGTGGCTTGGATTTGCGGTTGGGGACCCTGGTTCTTGTAGAGGGTAAATGGGAAACTTCTAAAAAATCCAGGGAAATCTATCAGGGGGCCCCCAACCGAGTTTCCTTTTGGTTCTCCTTTTCAATAAAGCCTCAACACCCATTTCCTCAGCCCATTTTGGTTTTTTGATGTTCCGTTGCATCGCCCATCGCCCATGGCCCCTTTCTTCCGGAGAAGCACACCGTTCTGGACCCGCCGGGGTGCTCAAAGCAGCCCCTGCCTTTTAGGTTGCCTCCCTTCAGGTGTGTTCGGGCCCCACAAACAGACGTGGCGCAAGTCTCCCCTGAGTGGTCCAGGATGTCCAGATCAGATTTTGGCCGCCAAAAAACTTGGTAGAAAGCACCCAGGACTGCCTTTTTGGGAAATACTGCTTTTGAATCGGGAATGAAAATTCCAGAATTCCAAAAGGATTTCAGAAGGAGCTTCGGGCATGCTTCCATTTGATTTCGCGTTGTTGGATCCTCCTTTGAGACTTGACTTGAGTTGCGATTGATTGGATTTTAGTTGGGTTTGACTTGCCATTTGATTTAGTATTACTATATTTGTCGGATTTGTTTTTCCATTTTCATTCTACTGAGTTTTGTCGGATTTGTTTTCCACCCGATCCAGTATTGTGGTAGTAATTGTCTTGTTGACCTTCTCAAACCGTTACTTGTTATACACACTTTAAAGCGGAATTTGCCTTTGTAGACTCCCTTTTTTTGATCTGAGGCAAACTATGCGTTGAGTTGCAGTGACAACAGGATACAACACAACAGCAGCTGGGAGGCCGGGCATGAATTGTTTTCGGACCAACTCAGTGTGATGATCAATCCTCCGTCAACGTTGTGGCTGGGCACCAGGGACGAAGTCGAAGACGAAAAAACCGAGGGAGGAGCCACCTGCCCACCTGGGAACCGCCAGGTACGCGCTCCAGGCGCCCTTGCGCTGGCTGGGAGATCACCTGCCGTTCAAGGCCGGTTTTGGCGCCAGGAAGGGGGGTGAGACTCTCATTTCTTTGGTGCATGCCAAGGGATGTTAGGACTTCCACTTTTTGCCAAATGGATTTTCCGTAGTAAACCACCTAAAAGTTCGCACCGAGATTTCGTAAGAAAAAGGCAAGAAGAAGCTGGCGGCACTAGCTGCCAGCTCCTTTGATGAGGGTGGTTTGGCAGGGAAGCAGTTGAGCCTCATTTGCGCCCGCGGTTGCTTGTTGTTTGCGTAGAGAAATCACGCCTGAATTGGTGAGAGCTGACACCTTGGGAATTGAAGCCCGTTCTAGATAAGACGATCATTCAAAAGCCTGGCTCAGACCCACTTAGGAGGTAAAACCTAGAGGTTTTCAACATCCTTTCATCAGAACCGCTTTTAGGAAGATTCTCTGGAGAGGCTTGGCAGAACTGATAAACATGGAGGTCATCCCCTTAAGTATGGACTTGGGAGGGGGGTGGCTCCTGGAATTTCATTCCATTTGCCACCTTGCGGAAAAAATGCCTAGACACATGGAATTGAGGGAACCCCCAGCCCTTCCTTGAGCGCAGGGCCGAGACGACAGGCTGCAGTATGAGTACGCCAGGGACTTGCAGGTCAAAGGCGTGGCTGAGAAAACTGCGGCCTGCGTTTCTCGCATGGGTCTCGCTCTTAGCCGCTAAAGCCCAAGAGAGGGAGACACACCCGGATCCAAAACAGGCAGGGCCCCCTGGAAGGTGACTACTGGAATAGCATTGGGTTGAAGCTCCACCCGCGGCAGGCAAGGATGCAGACCGAGCGCGGCAAGCTATGGACGTGGCATGTCGGGCGCGGATACCTAGCCCAGTCGCCGGTTCATCGGCTTCCAGTGAAGCCATCCGCATCTATGTGGCGTTTTGGATGTTTTGGGGTTTGAAAGGGGAACCCGAACGGCAACATCTCATCATAAGACACACCCAGACCTGGGGCCATTTGAGATGAGCTGCCTTCAGGATGTTTGCACCGGGCGCTCAGGTCCTGCGCTGCTTGGGCATCCGGGAAGCAGGCTGCCCTGAGGTGATTGCCAGGGCCATAGCATTTTGATTTGTTTCTCCCTGGTCGATGGATGTTTTTGGAGGACATCCATGAATCTAAGTTGGGATCCCCATGTAAATAACGTCCACAGCGTGTACAATTGAAAGTAAATCACATGCAAGGAACCCCGAAGTCGTTCTATCCGTTTGCTCAGCGCTGCAACGCCAGGGTTCACCTTGGACAGGCACTCGGCTGAGGTCAGAATGCGGACGAGCGCGCGACTCAGCGCCTGCATTTGGTGTGCGTGGGCGGCGCAGTGTTGCTTGTGGTGATGTCATGAGGCATAAGTGCGTCTTGAGCGATGGCATGTGCATTCTGCGAGTGATGGATGCATGCATAGGCATTGTTGTATTCGCGTGCGGGGTGAACTGTTGCTTGGGATAAGAAGGGGCTGGCATAGAGCTTTGAATGGGGAATTTGGACAACTGCAGGACTCCTTTTACGAGAGCCATGTAGGTGACTCGATGAGAAGATCTGGTTTGACATAATGTCCATGAATAAATAAATGAATAGATATATAGACATATTTGCAGGAACCCCTTTTTACGCAATTTCAGCTGAACAGTTCATGCCTTGGACTGCCAGGGCAGCCAAAGGCTTTGCATGGACAGCTTGGCCTGGCGCTCCAGCATCATGTTGCTGGTGGTTCAAAGTACGAGCCATGCGAGCGGCACTTGAGCCCGGACCTGGGCCCCCAGCATTGAACGAGATGAGTTGATAGGCACGCTCCACCGATTTCGCGTGTCTCTTTTGCGTCTTTTTCGCGTCTCCGGGCGAAGCCGTGCGAAAGCGACGTGAATACCGGCGCCATGAGACGCCTGTGGCTGGGTGTTTTGCCCCTGGCGGCTCTGCTGGCGCATGGCCCAGGCCTGTGTGGCGTGCCGGGTTGTGCGTTTTGCGCGCACCCGTGCGGCGGGTTTTTGCTGGGTCACTTTTGGTCAGGTACCGAGTTGGTGGTTTGGACAGTGTGGGATTCGACCCCCTGGTTTTATGGGCAACTGGGGAGTTCCCCCAGCTCCAAACCGGTTTCGCTTGGAGTCAAGAACCCCCACTGCTCTCGAGCCAGGCTTCCTCCAGCGCCCGAATACCGTCGCGGTGAGCTTCGAGCGGGCACAAGGCGAGCCGCACAGACTGCCCGAAGCAACATGAAGCCACCTTTTGAGGGTGTCCCCGCCAGTGGTCTAAGCTTGCCGCAGTCTTGACACACCGGATCGTGCATAGTTTGACACGTGGACCTTGTTGAAGCCAGATAAGAAAGCAGCTTGCACCAACGCGACTTGGAACCACCCGCTGTTGAAGGTTTTTCTTGGAGACATGAGACCGCCAATTTTTTGCATGCGAGTGTGGGTTCCAGGTCCGCGCCGAGATGACAAGCCCTTGCTGCTCTTCTTGCCAGGCCAGTTGCCTCTTTTCCCAAAGCCAAGCTGACTTTTGTCCAGTTTTGCTTCGCCATCCCCAAAGGCTTTCACCTCTTACCGGCTGGCGGAAGCTTGGTATGTTCCGCGTGTCTTGGTTGGCTTGTGAAACGGCTACGGGTACCTGCATCATTCAACAAACCAACAGACAAATGCATACCAGTTTGCATCTGGATAAAGAGGTGTGTACATATGCTACACGCATGTTTCAAGCTCCAAGGGGTGCATGTTCCAGAGGCATCGACGGGAGTTCTCGCAGCGAGTCGCGGCAGCTGCGGCGCTTGGGACAGTTCTTCGATTGTTGGTCCCTGGCGCTTGGCCCGGAGGACCGCAGCGTCTCGATTTCCCGGACGGGAGGGGGAGGGTGGGAGTTGGGAGGGTGGCAGTCGGTGTCCTTGGGGGAAATTTTGGCCATGGGTATGCCTCCATTTTGGGGTGGATGAACACCCATGTGCCACCTATTTTGATGTTCACCAGGGGTACAGGGTTGTGACCCACATCCATGGGAGCAACAAAACAGGTTGAACGCTTTTGGTCCCGAGATTGGGACCCTTTCTGTTCCACCGAGGTGACTATATCGCCTCATTACGTGCCTCGTTGGGGCTTTGGTTTGGGAAAGCTGAACATGGAGGCTTTGTCAGGTCACCTTTCCACCTTTCTGGCAGAGGCTCCGCCGGAGTTTTCTGGAAGGATTTGGTCCCTTTCAAAGGGCGGCAGGGTAAGGGGTGGGGGGTAGCTGGGTTTGGATTTGACTTTGAACCTTTGGTGGTTTGGATTTGAAGGAGAGCCCCTGGTCCCGGTCAAACCTGTCCTGCTGGTTCTTCAAACATCATCTCTTGGCAGCCAAAGTTTGGTTCAGGTTTTGCCAGTTGTTGTGATGGTGAAAGGGGCGATCGTGAGAACTCTGCAGCAAAGTTGCAGAACAGTTGGGTTGCGGGTCTTGTCCTGGGAATCACAGGGTCGGAGGCGACGAGGGGCAGAGGTGCGATTAAGCAATGACGCAAGATGCCAGAGGCTGCAGAAAAAAATAAGTCACTCGAAGGATGCAACGGCTCCCCTTATGACTCTGAATCAGCGAACAAGCAGGGCATCGGGGCTGCTTGTTTATCGAGCCATGTGGCCCTGCAACCCAGGTAATTTGGACGAGCTGCTGTCGAAGGTTGAGACTTTTGTCGAGGAACGCCGGATGGGCAGGCACATCCGCTCGTTTTCGAGTTGGCTTTGTTCGTCCCAACCCCAGGTTGGTTTCCTTGCAGCTTCCCATACAAGGGGTTTACTTGGAGACAAGTTACTAAAGGCGCCAATCCAACTCACGAGGAAGATGAGTACTGCAGATCTGGGCTTGGCATTCCGGTTTCGGCCCGTTTCCCCTTCCCACCTCAACCCCTTGCGGCAAAAGCCCGAGACCGAGGCCCGGACCCAACCCGACCCATTCCCCGCCCTCGGAAGACCACGAGGCCGGTGCTTCTGGTGGCGGAGTCCATGGGCTCTGTGCTGGCGCTGAACTTGGCGCTCAGGAGCCCGCAGCTCGCGCAGGTCGGCGGGTTCTTGTGTGTGTTTTTTCTTCGTTTTTGTTTTTTTTTCTTGGGGGGTTGGGGGGGTTCGGGGTTGGGCGGGTTGGGGGTGATGGGGTTTGTGTGTGCTCCCCTTGATCAACATTGCCCAAGGGAGGACACAGAAGGAGATTGCCACAAACATGTCCTTTTGCTTTCCGTCATGCAAAAGAGGGAGGCTTTAGACTGCAGGGCTGGCGATGGCCAGCTGGTGGATGGCAGGAATGTGGCACAACATGCAGTGTATGCATGTTTTGTTGCAATTTAGGTCATGCAGCGTATGTAGCGGCCAGGCAGTGGGATGTGTGCATGTACAAGCATGCACATCGATGCGCACCTTTTCTGCACACATGTGTCATCATCCAAATGTAAAGGACGCAGTTGCGCTTGGTCGTTTGACTTGGCACAGGCATTGTGTCTCATCAACCCGGCCACTAGCTACCGCAGCCACTTGGCAATAATCCGTGCGGCGCACACAGGCCCGTTGTATTCATTGGTCGGGGAAGGGGGCTTCAAGGTCCTGCACAAGTGTCGTGGGAATCTTATTGGGCCCCACCGCCAAGAAATTTCAACAAACTCCCAAATGGACAATAGGGCCGTAGGGGTGTCTTTTTTGAGGGTACCTCTTTTGTTGTGGTTTGAAAGGGGGCCCAGCAGGGGCCACAAATTTTTGGTCCCCCCGGAACGGAGCACATACACTGAGGAACAGTTTGAGCAAGCCTCACATTACAACAGCTTGGCAGTCCCTCTATTTCCAGTTTAAACATCACTGGGATCAAAGCTGTTGGGTGTTTTTTCTTCCCATCGCCTGGATGAGTGGCTGAGTTTCCTTTTGGGTGATGTTTGAGGGCACGGGGTGGAAAGAGACAGGATTCCCAAATGTTTCTCATTTTGGTTTGTGTCAAACACGTTTGGCCCAACATGAAGTGAGTTTTCGTTGGGTTTTGTGATGTTTAGCTGAGAGAGTAGCCAAGGATCTTTGGTATCTCTGGTGACGCCTCTCCTGCAGAACTTGCCGGAGGAGATGTACCGCAATCTGCCGGCGGCTTCTGGGCACATCAAGTCATCGAGGGTCTAAAGGAGAACCATCCCAAAAGCATTGTTGCAGCAGGCAGTTCGCACTCCGCATCTCCTGACTGCTCTTGGGCCATGGAAAAGAAGACTGCTCTCAAGTGAGACCAGCCTTATTCAAGTAAGAAAAGCCTTATTCAGCTTGTGGCCTGAACAACTTTCTCTTGGGCCCATTCCTTAGGTGCCACAAATGGGGTGGGGGGGTGGGCGCTCCAAAGAGCCTTCGCCGAGGTTCTTACTCCGCTGGTGGGCAGGCTGGGGTGGCATGAAGGCATCATAGGGCGGGCGCCGGGGGCCCCAAGGGCCGGGGAGGAGATGCATGGTCCAAACGGTGGGCTGCAATCACAGGGTCCAACTGCAGCTACCCTTCCACCCTTTTCACCTGGAACCTGACTCGCGGGACCCGGTTCCTTTATAGAAAGGACAATTGTCCAAAGCCAGGACCCCCCCGGCAGGTTCCACGTTACTTGGTGGGGGGGTAATCATGCACAATTTTTCTGGTGTGCGTCGGAGCTGATCTGGCGGCTGTTTGTGAGGGCAAGCGTTGTCAAACGAGTCGTAGTCAAAACCAGGGGCACAAGATTCGTATACCCGCGCGCTTGGTTCTTCATGAAAGGTCCGCTTCCATTCTCCAATGGTTTCCCTGCCAGACCCAAAACCCACAAACTTGTCATAATGTTGACCCCATATTCATAAACCCTAGTTTATGAATAGGTGTCCCCGGGATGAGTGGGGAATCAGACCACTTTTGGAGGGGCCCCTACCCCCCTATGAATAAACTGGTTGGTTTATGAATCGGGGGCAGTACCCCAACAAGGCACGATGGTTTTCGGCCGCCGGGAACGGCGTGGGCCTAGGAGCACGGATCAGCTGGATCCGGTGGCCAGCTTGCTGCGCGTCAGCCGCCGGGGGTCCTGGGGGCTGAAGGAGGCGGAAAGGCTCCATGTCTCGAGGGGGCCCCATAGAAAAATCAACATCCCCCCTCCCCCAAAAAAGAAAGAAAGCACAAACACCAGCAACAAGCAACAAAAACAAACTCATTCCATTTGTTTTCTTCACCCCCCCCCTCTCAAATGAAAAAGGCAACAACACAACTGCGAAACAACACAAGAGCGACAAACAACTCAATTCTATTTTTTTCTTTGGGGATACATGTCCTCAAATGGCAAGAATGTCCTTAGTTTTCTTCTTCTCGTTCCCTTTGAATAGCCAACAAACAGATCTCGGGTTCGCCATGTAAAACAACTATGAGACAGACTGAAGAAGGGAGCCCCTTTTCGGGCCAGTCTGAAAACTGAGCCCTGCATTTGGGCGTATCTTGAAGTGGGCTTAGACACTGGCTGGTGTATTTATTCTTGGTTTCCCTTAAGCCCAACCAGGCTAGCCTCACCTATTCGTGCATCGCTCGCCACTGCAAGTTGAAGCTTGGACCTTCTGCAATTCCCTGCTTCAGAGCGGGGTAGCGGGAAGCCGTTGAAGCCGGCGGTTTCAGCCGGCGGTTTCCTTGCCGTTTCAAGCGCCAGCCCTTTCGCCAAGTCCTTAGGCGGGCTGCACCGTGTGCTGCCGCCTGAGACCTTGCGGTTTCGGGAGGCGATGCTCCGTGACCTGTCCGCAAGTGGCCAGGTATCCCACTGGTGCTCGGCTTGGATTTGGAACTGCATCCCTGGCCTTTGCGTGGTGATTGAGGGAGCGCCCCAAATTGAGCGCCTCGAAAGCACCGGGCACCAAACCACCACTTCGCCATGGAAGCTGAGGTGAGGTTGAGACAACGACAGCACGAAAGGAAGACACAAGTCTGGGTTTTGGCACTTGCCGGGATGAATCCACCGAAAGTCCGCTGTGCCTTGTGTTTGGGTGGGGCAGCCTTCAAAATGGCAAGGCAACGGTGCCGTTTCTGGATCATGGTAACAAGAAGTCCAGGAATCCATTTTGGGTCCCCAAGAAGACCCTCGTGCTCCGAAAAGACCGATGGAGTATGAGGAAGCGTAACGGCCGTCACCTGCGAGCCGCCTTGTTTTAGAACCTATTATGGAAGGTGCCGATTTCGGAGCACGGGACGGTAAAGGCCGATGAGGTGTGGATCATCCTGAAGCGCGAAAAGGTGACACCGTTTCTTCAAAGTGTCACGGTATTTTTTTGCCAGCATTTGAAAGGCTAAGTCCGCCCTTTGCGCTTTGGCGCTTTGCACGGCTTCCTTGCTCCTTCCACATCGACATGCCCCACTCTTGAGATTACATTTCCATGGTCGCTTCGAGATGACATCCGGGGCCACCACGGGGAGTCATGCCTTTTTCTTCGAGTGAGTCCCCTGTCCAAAAGATCCTTTACCAAGCCCCAAGCCACCAAGTGAACCTAAGGTAAGTTTTTTTTCACCGGCGAGAGCCCAAACCCAACTTCTTCATAAGCCAACCCGAAAACCCCCGAGAAAACCGCCTCAGCCAGCTCAGCCGAAAGCCGCGTTCCGCCCTTCGCAGGCCAAGGCTTGCGGCGGGCGGAGCCGCAGCTCCAGAAGCTGCAGAGCTTCCCGCGGACCCTTCTGCTGGTGGGGGAGGGGGGGGTGAGGGGGGCTGGGGCTGGGGGGTCTTAGCCCGGCCGGCGCTTGAGTCCAGGGCTTTGTGTTTAGTCCTGGTGCGATAGGCGACCACATGCCCTGAGCACCAGCAGGGAATGTCCATCTTTTTTTCTTTTTTGTGAGGCAGCTTTTTTTGGTTTAAGTATCCTGCCGTCCCTACCGTTTCTATCCCAAAACCCCTCAGGTTCGGCAGCCACATTTTCCCTTTGGGACGCAACTGACAAGTCAACCTCAGCCAGTGGGCACACTTGAGCTTTTTTTTTGCCTTGGCTCTCCCTTGGTTTTAGTGGCCACCCAACTTGTGCACACACATTTTTCTGGCTGGTCATTGGCCAAGCGAGAAACGGAATCGGTTGTGACAAGCTCAGACCTTCAGGCGGGCACCGCAGACCTCGTTTTGCCCTCGGTCTCTGAGACGGAGCGCTTGCAGCAGCTGCTGCCAGGTGCCCGGTGCTACGCGGTTGGAATCGCAGACATACAGCCGAGAGTCCCTTTTTTACGCTCAGCTTTCCAAGGCGACTCGGTCTTTGTCCAGGTCCTTTGGATTTTGAGCAACCCTCAGCCGAGAGGCTTTTCTTTTTCTTCTTTCTTGAGTTACCCTTCCACCAGCTAACATGGGTTTGTGCACAGACCCCTGTAGAAAGACTACTCTCCTCTTGGAAAGGGCCTTGCGCTTCTATGTTAGTTGGTGGGAGGGTAATGCTCGTAAACAATCTCCGAGATGGTTGCCTGATCGGTATGGGGTCATGTTGCCCACCAAGCGGCCTGATGCTTTTACAATTGTCAAAGTCACCCCCGAAGTGGTAGACAGAAGGGAAACAACCGATTCCAGTTTCTGACGTCAACCCCCAGAAACGGCCCTTAAAGAAGCAATAAGTTTGTGTTGTTCTTTGCTTGGGCTTTTCTCGACAGCCATTAAAACTTGATTGAAGCTTTTGCCGGCGTCACGGCTGTGCCTTGGTTTTTCTTCAGCTAATGCGGCCCCTGCTCGTTTGATGGCAATGCCCAGGTAAAGTTTAGTAGGGGCAGTCCCAAGATAAGTGCGGAACGCCGCCCTTTTGATACTTTTCCCTTTCCTTTGGGGTTAGGGCTCCTGTTCTACCATGGCAGTGGAAGTTCTTCAGGGCTAAAGGGCGCAGGAGGCTGTTTGCCTGCCCCGCTGGCGAAGGGGAGGATGCTGGGTCGGCCAAGGTGTCCGGGTCAATGAGGAGGATGTTGTTCTCAGGCTTACCTGCCGCCAGCATCTGGCGGCATGTAGCAGTCCACAGGTGGGTGAAAAATAGAAGGGAGAATTCCGACATGTTGGTTTAGTCATGCTTCTTGCTTACCCAGCCACATGGCTCAAACATTTTCAGATGGTGAGCTCCAACGTTGTGCCACGTGTGCGGATAGACTGCAGGCCTGAGGTGAATGAGAGCGAGAGTGCCTCGGGGTCAGACACGGACACTTCTGCCAGCTCTTGGGAAAATGGAGCCGCCTGGCTTGCAAGCTGGGAGAGGTTTCAGGCTCTTCGGAAGGTCTGGCAGAATACAGCGCCCTGGACAAAGAACGTCTTGGCGTTCTGGCACACCTACCTGCTTTTTGTGGTAGCTTGTGCGATTGCATGCTCGTCCCTGGTGGTGGTCTTGTTTTGGCACGTTGAGTGGTTCCACCGGTATCACCCGGACGTCTCCGAGTTCGACTTCACTTTGCATTTTCTGGCCGCCTTTGTGAAAAGTTGGCTGCTCATAAGCATCGCCAGCGACCTGCTCCGTTTTTGTTATTTGCTCGGGGTGGACGTGTGGAGGGTGGACGCTCGGTCTCTAGCCATATGTTGACTTTGAGATCTTTTATGCTTTGAGTTTTTCGGGTTGAATTCCCCTAACGCAGGCCCCGAGTTTTTTTTCCCCAGGTCCGGCGGGCCGGATGGTGGCAGGCTCCCATGTGTTTTTTGGCTTTCACGGCCTTTGGCGTGCTTTGTGGCTGTTGGCGGTGTAGCTTTGGCTTTCCACATCCTCAGCATCACCAGAAACTCTCAGCAGCATCACTGCCAGGCTGGTGTTTGTAATCCACCCTAAACCGGCACCTCAGCATCACTGCCAGGCTGGTGTTTGTAATCCACCCTAAACCGGCACCTCCTTAAACCAGCGGGGGTCAACCCGAAACAGTCCCTAAGCAACTATACCAGCCCTACTCCCGTTCCAAAGCAATCCTACACCAGCCTAAACCTATCATAACACTCCCCCCCCCCAACCCACCCCAAACGAACACTGGGCAAAACCTTCCCAACCCTGGACCCACCCTAAACCCACGCTAACCAGCACTAAAGAAACCTGAGAGACTCCCACCCCAAACCAGGTTCGCCCTAAACAAAACCTAAGCAACCCCTATACCAACCCCAAACACTTGAAACCAACCCCAAACCACCCTAAACCACCTCTAAACCATCCCTAAACCAACCCTCAACCAACCGAACCTGAACGGGCCCTAAACCAACACCCAACCTGGCCTAAACCCACCCAACCTTAAACCCACCATCAACCAGAACTAAAAAAAAACCCTAAGCCACCAAAATTCAAACGCTATACCAACCTTAAACCTAAACCAGCCCCAAACCTACCCTAGGCCTTCCTTCTGCAAGCCCTAAGCGAAACCCGCCCCAAAGGAACTCAACCCCCGCCCAAACCCACCAAAAACAATCCTTGAACCCAACATAAACTGAGTGTAAACTAAGCTGTTGCTGATGCCAGGGGGTTGAAAAAACGTCATTTAGTGACTGCCGAACCTGGCAAACTATGGCCCGCCGAACCTATGAACATTTAAAACAAGCTTTGAATATTCTCTTTTTGGGTATTGAACATGTTCATTTGGAGGGCACCGTCCCAAAAAGAAGCATGGAAGCTGACTGGGTGCGTGGAGCACTGTCCAAACCAGGACCAAACTTTTCGTGGGATACGTCATGAATTCAACGAACCTTGGACTCCCCTGTCACCTTCCCACCTCTCCCGGCCGAGGACATGTTCGAGGCCTACCGCCGCGCCATGTGCTTCGCCTCCTTCGCGGAGATCAATGCGGGAAATTTGTATGTCTGTGGGTGGCCGCAGCCCATCCAGAACTGGCGCAAGGCGGGGTTGATGATACAGACGTTTGCCCGTTCCAGGCAAAGACAAAAAGACAAAAGACGCTGGACAGACAGACAGACAGACAGACAGGCAGGCAGGCAGGCAGACAGACAGACGGACAGGGACACGCAGACAGGCAGAAAAAAGACAGACAGGCAGTAACCAGATACACACACACACATACATACATACATTACATACATGCATGCACGCACGCACGCACGCATGCATGCATGCATGCATGCACGCATGCACGCATACATGCACACATACATGGTGCACGTACACACAGACATGCGCGCACACATGTATACATACCTACATGCCTACACACCTGCATGCCTACCTACATATCTGCAGACCTGCCTGCCTTCCGGCCAACATGCCAACATACCTTTATGTTTACACATCTGCATGTCTGCATACATACATACATCATTGCTGCATGAATGCATACCCTGACGCGCATGCACACGCTCACACATGTGTGTGCGTGCAAACATGCGTGCAGAGTCACACGGACATACACGCACGCATGCACACATGCATGCGCACATGCATACACATAGCACACACACCCACACTCGTACATTGGTGAATACGTGCATGCATGCATCCATCCATCCGTACGTATGTACGTACACACACACACAGACACACACACACAGACAGACACACACACAGACAGACACACACACACACGCAGAGACATACCTACATGTATGCGTGCATTCAACTGCATGCGTGCCATGCATGCACACACGGACAACACACATATTTCCATACATCCGTACATACATACATCCATGTATCCATGTATCCACATTAATATGTCCAAACTTCACATCCATACATCCACCCATCCATCCATCCACCCATCCACCCACTCATCCATTCCCACGTACGCAAGCACGCACGTACGTACATGCATGCGTACAAAACAGAGACACATGCGTGCGTGCATCCGTGCAGGCATTCGTGCGTGCATGCTTGCATGCCTGCACCCATGCGCAGACACATGCACACATACATACATGCATACATGCGTACGAACCTGCTTCACACATACAGGCATGCATACATACACACATATACACGCATGGACATGCATACATACATACAGGCATACATACCCACACACACTTACATACATACATACCTGCATACATACATGCAGGCATACAAACACACATGCACACATACACACATACATGTGTACAGAAAAATCCATATACAGACATACAAACACACATACGCACACATACAAGCAGACAGACAGCCAGACAGACAGACAGACATACCTACCTGCATGTGCGTGCGTACACACATACACTCATAGACACACACACACATACATACATGCACGCATACCTACATACAGTCATACACATACACGCATACATACAGACACATACATACACGGATAAGGACAAACACACACACATACACATATGCAGGCATACATACATAAATACACACATGGAGGCATGCATACACACATGCACACACAGGCACACACACACATACACACATAGACACATACACACATACACACACACACTCATACAGACACACACGCGCACACCTACATGAATAAATGCAAACAAACAAAATAAGAAGATACAAACACACAACGAAACAAACACACACACGCACACATACGCACATGCATGCATGCATGCATGCATGCATGCAAGCACGCACGCATACATGCGCAGCAGCACAAACACACACACCCATACTTATGTATACAACTGGGTATATACATACATGTTCATATTGGCATGTACACTTGTACGCGCACATATGCACATATGTACATATTTGTTGACACCTTCCAAGGCAATTGGCCAACCACTTTTGGATTATTTGACGTGGTTTTCCATTTTCAACTGCTGTTACTTTGCACTGGCCTTTGGGACGCAGGTGGTGGACCTGGTGCTGCAGGTCTGCATCTACGTGTCGCTGGACGTGCTGCCAGTGATTTTGCTGGCGTTAGACTTTGCCTCCTGGAGTGGGGTGATCGGCTCGCTATGCACCTGCCTGTTCTGGTCAGAGTTCCTTGAGGCTTCCTTTTGGTTTTCAGGGGGTGGCATAGACATGTGACTGTGTATCCACATCTGGCGAGGATCCTTGAAGGAAAGCGAAATGTAGGCCAACCTGTTGCAAGATGCTTTCTGGGATTGGGACCCCTGCGTGTGGATTCTGAAGGCTTCGGACGAAGGAACAAGAGCGATTAGAACATCCATTTGGCTGGGTTTTAAGGAAAGTTACAAGGAATTGGTTTCTCAATTCGTGCTGCAAATTGGCTGCCGGCTGTTTTAACGGGAAGCGAAGAGGAAGAAACAGTTTAGGCTTGTCAATCCCTCTGCGTTGGATTTGAGGGAGTTGCAAGGGAAACCGCTACCATTTTGTGGGGCTGCGTGTGTGCCTGTGAAAGCTGAATGGAATCCCCCACGACATGTTCACATTGAGCTGCACCCCCAACACATGCATGACCGAAGGCCTTGAGCGCTCGAGACAAACAGTTCGCGCTCGGACCCGGGTGCCCCTTCTTGAGATGGTTTTAGCTTGCAATCTGCACGCAGGCCGGAAGCCATGGATCCTTGGCTCACCCAGGCCTTAAGCCCCCGTCGTGCGACTGTCACTACACCCAACTGCAAGGACAGAGTTGCTGTGTGCGTGTGCGACGAGGAACCAGAAAATTGAGTCGGTGACCAGGGCCGCGCTGACGATGACCCCAACCAGGCTAGCTGGGGCGCCTGCGGCGCCCCCAACTCCCTTGAACACTTGTCTTTGAGTTCAAGCTGCTGGTTGAGTTCTCTGCAGAGGTCGCGGAGACTTTGGAGTACGTGCTGTGCGCCCTTACCACACGTGCGTGCGGGCGCAGACTTTCAAGACAAGCTTCTTACCCACAGCCTATAGAAGGCTGCATTGTCATCGAAATCGACGACGCTGTTTGTGTTGAGGCTGGAGCGCAGGCAGCTTTGCTTGCATTCTTCGCACTTTCCTGGCTGGCGTGCAGACGCAGGCCCGTGAGCAGCAGGGAGTTGCCCGCCAGGCAGTGGTTGACAGGGTCGTCCGCCTCGTTCCACTTCCGTTGTTTGGGGCGCTCCGCCTCCATGCGCGGCGCCCTGCTGCTGCCCAGCAACGGCTTCGTCTCTTCTACGCGGTAGACGTCCTGCTTGACGGCACGGCCGGCTAATCTGTGTGAGTGTTGGCAAATGTTGTTCAGTCAGAGCCAAGTCCCAGATTGAACTCTACAATTTGGTGGCATCGATGCAGACTGTACTTCGGCGCCAATCATCGAACAACCTCATGCCGTGGAGGCAAGAGATCTTGCGGCAGCAGAAAGCGGGCGTTCCATCACGAACTGCCGCTCCTCGACCAAATTCGGGGACTCGCCGCCACTCAGCTGGGTGGCTACGGCGTACCCAGAGTCAGAGTCGGCCATGAAAATCCTTTTCAAAGCCAACGAGATGGATGACCTGGGACTCACCAACAGCAGCCAAGGCCGCAGCCTCCACAGCCACCCGTCTGGAGTCGGATGGGAAGGCCTCTGCCCTTGTAACAAGCAAGGGCCTCTATCGGCGATGGCCAATATGGATCCCGCGCAGCTTCAGCCAAGCAGACACTTCAACCACGACACCCCTGAAATTTTTGTGCGAGCAGTGTAGTAACGCAGTCCGTGGGAGCGTCAAGATGCCCTCGGCTGCGGAAACTCGTGGAATCTCCCACATCTTGAGCAGCATTCGCAACACATGCGTGAAGGAAGGCCTTGAACGACAATGAGCCAGAAAGGAACACATGCAACATGGGTGTGTGAGTGTGTGCTTTCTTGAGTATTGTGCAATTTGTTCGGGTTGGTTCAAAGGGATGCCAAAAGGGAAATCCAAATCCATTTTGGCTGCCTTTTTGACATATACCCGTTGCTTTTTGCGAAGGAGCTACCATTTCACTCTGGCCGTCGTGGTGCTGTCTGTGGCTTGCGTCCATGCGCCTTGGTTGGTTTGTAAAGGCCACCGAGGGAGCGAGTCGAATGGCTGGCGGTGGGGGTTTCCGAGGTGGAGCGTGGTCAATTTTCCCATGACTTCGTCCCGATTCTGGATGAAGGGGCCGTAGGAATCCCTAATGGAGATTCCGCTTTGTGAAGTACAGAGGTGGCTGTGAGGGGCGCCAAAAGCAACCCGTTTTTGTTCAAGTATCGTTTTACTTCTTGATTTGTGGAGGGTCACGTAGTTGTGCCATGGTCAAAGCCCTCCTTACTTGGCAGGGATGACCAACATACGGGCGTGTCTTTTTTTTGGACGGTACCAAAAAATATTCCCATATGGAGAGTCACTGTGTTTTTGGAGGGTTTCCCAGTCCCAACGTCAGGTTCTCCTCTTCTTCCTCTCCTGGTCCTTCGGAGATTTGGCCCTGAAATGTGCCGCTTTCTCGGCCGCGTGCCGGGGGAAGGTGCTGAAGGCGGGAATTGGAAAAAGGGGAGCGATGCTCGTTCGTCGTTTTTTTTGGTTTCGGTCTGTTTCTTGTTTGTTGTTTTGTTGCGTTTTTGAAGTTTGCTTACACATGTATATGCCAGTACATACAAAAATACCTATATACATCATGCAGTTCCGGATTTGTGCTTTGCGTCGTGCCTCTTTTGTTCTGCGTGTGCAGAAAGCTGCTGACAGCACTTTGGATGCGTGTGTCACAGGGTTTGTCGACAAATTCGAGTTGTCCATATGAGGTTCTCAATTACAGCCCTACCTTCGGCCTTCCTGTGCCAACCTTTACCAGGGTGTGCCCGCAAGTCACCTCGCCCGGAGGTTTCCCACTTGGGCACTGCCACGAAGCTGCTCCCCATCCCCGTGATGGACGAGCAGCCAGAAGAGACGGCGGTGCCAGGCTGGGAGCTGCAGAATACCTTCTTGGTGGAGGACGCGAGGGGGAGGGGGGGGGGTGTTCTGTTCGGGGGAGGGGGGGACAGCAATGGGGGGGGAGTGGTTGGGGGGGAGGGGAGGGGGTTGTTGCAAATATAAATGTGACAATTACTTTGAAAGGCCTGTTCTCAGAGGTCACACAAAATGGACCGAGACTTCCATAGGCTCAAGACGGGGGCTTCCTTCGAAAGACAAAGCGGGTTGATGGGTGAAGCCTGCACCGAAGGACGCCCCGCCTGCACAGGGCCCGGGCCAACGCTCGCGTGGCCGTTTCGCTACTGCCCGCAGCTCCAAGAGGAGCAAGACACTCCAGCTGCCGTTTTCCGCCGAAAGGGACACGGGCTCAGGCTCGGACACGGAGAATTTCCCGTCAATGGCACGCGCACCTTCCAGCTGGACACTGCCCAGCTCCATCCACGCCGAGCGATCTGGTCACATCCTTTTGCATCTCACTTGCCCAAAGCCCATCTTTTGACTTTTGGTTTCCCCTGGTTCATTTTTTGTCACCCCCAAAAGTCCTACTTAAAACAACGGAGGAATGAGCACATCGTTCGGAACGCGGAGTCTGTAGGAAGTGTGGGCGGGGACAGCCCCTGGGATGCTTGCATGCCGCTCTGCGTCAGCATTTTCTGCCTGGCCGATGTCTTTCCGCTGGTCTTTACAGTTCTGGTTTGCATCCTGGGCGCCGCCTTCGAGCGCTATGCCGTCGTGACCATTAGCCTGCTGGCTGCTGTGCTGGTCCTGGCATTGATATACATTGGCAAGCCCAGGCTTGACTGTTCGGTTCCAGTTTTTTTTTTTTTTTGCATTTCCTCTTAAAAGGTGGTTGAAACACTACCTTTTTGGCCCAGCACGGTGAGTTTCCCTCAGTAGGGGTGATCTTGGGTTGGGCCATGTTGGAAAAGCCATGTCACCGCACTTCTAATCGTTGCTTCGCCTTATGAACAATTGAGACTTTCGAGCTGAAGCTGGCCAAGCTTTTGAAGCTCCGAAGTTCTTACGTTCGGGAGCGGGGAAGGGGCTAAAACTTGCTTCCGCATCTCTCCTATCAGGGAGGTGGCCGGCCTTGGGAAAGTCGCGGTGCTGGAAGGGTGAGGTGAGGTTTCCGCTTGGCCAAGAGCTTGAGCTCGAGGACCTCAGGCTAAAACCGTCTACCTGCAAGAAACCCAAAGGGCCAGAGACCCCTCCCCAAAAAAGACCGAACCAGGCCCCGGCCCAATCTTTGGGTGGGGATGCATTGAAAGCTTCGGCCAGGGAATCCTTGTTGCAATGCTGGCCCAAACGCCCGCACCTGGACAAGATGCAAGCGACCAGGCTGCATCTCGCAATCTTCTCCAGTTCCCACTGGCCATCCGGGTGTCCACCTGTGAAAAGGCCCCCCTCTGCCTTTAGTTCGTTGTTTTTGAGTTGTTCTCCGTTGGTCAACTGGAGGCTAGTAGACTAAGGGGAAGCCACTGGAAGAATGGCGAGCCATGAAACAAAACCCACGTGGGTAGATAAGAATAGGAAGCAAATTGGGCGGTGGTAAACCAGGAGTCAAAATTATGTTGTTTCTTTTGGATGCGCTGCTCTGACTCAAGTCGGCTTGCCTGGCAGGTTGCAGTTGTTGGTCACGGCCAAACTCCGAACGTTTGGGTTCATCTCCGGTCTGGGTGGTTCCCTTTATTTCCCTTTTGTTTTGAAATTAGCCAAGAGGGCCTCAACATTGACAGCGCCTGCTATAAGCCTTGAAGCTGCTGTCGCAGTGCTCATTCCTCCGCGCATAGTGTTTATGCTGCCATTGGGTTTGTGGAATCCGGGGCCGAAGCATTCCGATGCCATGGCTATTCCGGAGAATGCGGAGGTTCCAAGTATTTTCTTGCTCAGCCAAGTGAAAAAAAATCCGACCGCGATGGCTGGTCTTTCATGGCTTCAGATCCTGGGTCCCAAGCCCAAAATGGCCGTGGTCAAGACCTATGGTAGCATTTTGGTGGTTGGACTGGGGGGAAAAAAGGGATTTGGACCCACGCCCAAAAGTGGCCGAGGACTGGGGGGAGATGTTTTGCTCCTTGTCCTACGCGGATCAGCTGGCGAATCGCGCCCCCTTCGTGGCCATCACGTACCTTCTGGGGGTCTTGGCGGGGTACCTGGACTGGTGGTACTCCATGTCCTACTGCGCCGTGATCCTGGTGCTCTGCTTCCTGGTGCAGCGCCTCGCTGTCTCTTTTTGTTTGAGGCTACCCGTTTGGGGGTTTCGGTTGCAAAGGAAAGTTGTAAATTTGCGGGTTCCCGTGTTTTGACACATGTTTGTCAGGCAACCCCTAGTTGGTTTTTGCAGAGGTAAATGGGAAACCGGCCATGCCTGACCTCCAATCCAAGCCACCAATGGAACGGCAGCTGCGGCTCCCCAGAACCAGCATGGAACCTGAAGAGGGGTCTCCTTAAAGGGAATGTTGTCTTCCTGGACGCCCTGTCCAGATGTTTGTTTTGACGGGTGTTTGGGTGTGTTTCCCCAAACACGCTTGCATTTGTTTCCCCAAGCGCAAACCCAAACGAGTACCCTCAAACACACAGACATGCCACTTCTGTGGAAGCGTGGGATGCAGTATGTACCACTTATATCTTCTCCTGAAAACAGTTAAAATCGACATTAAAAGTGCCGTTTGGAAAGGCCTTCGCAAAATATAACAGTTGCACGTGCGATCTCCGCACCGTTCCGAATACCACTTCAGTATCCGGGGCCATGTTTTCGAATTTGTCCGGAGAAACAAGCTTCAACCTCTGTTCAATCCTGCAAAGAAAAAAGGGACGCATGTCCGACATCGCGCGATCTTGAAGTGAAGACCTCCGAATGCAGAAGTAGTCTTCGCAGTGACTTCGCTTCGCGCAACGTCAACCAAGAGTTCTGTCTTTGAGACAGCCTTTGGACGGGGAGACGTCCTGCTCAAAGAAACGGCGGATTCTGCAAACTCCGATGCCGATCCTTTAGCGCGCGATGGCCAAGTTGTGACACCCCCGCTGCAACTGGAATGGGGTTTCCTGGGCGCTTTTGGTGAATTCAGGGAAATGCCGTTCAAAGGCAAGCCAGGTGCAATCGCCGTTTCTTGGGTCCATGTCCCCTCCTGTGGTTTTCCTCCCTGGTTACAGTCAAATCCCGCCAATGAATGTTTTTGGAGGGAGCCTGCATCCATCAATGAAGTTTTTAGTTTTTTTTTTAATGTTCAACCCGCCGGGTTTCTTGATTGGCAAACGGACCATGCGTACCCGACGGGGCCGAGCCTCATGTTCAGTTGGGATCAAAACAAGGGGAAGACTTCAAGTGGGGCGCTTTCACTCGGACGGACAAGTTTGACCTGTTTGAGCTTCCAATTGGGCTCCAGGAGCTCGCAAATGACTCATTTGGTGAATCGAATCCGATTTTTCCGAGCCGGGGGGGGGGGGTTGGGTTGCGCTCGGGGATTCCTTTTTGTCCTTTTCCCCCACGTCTCCTTGTCTCAAAGAGTCGGCGCTAGGATCGCCGTGCTGGTGGAGAGGCCCTGGGGGTGGCTCCTGGGTATGTTAGAGAGCCTGGCGCTGGCGCTGGTCTGCTGCGGCATCCTGTGGGCCAGCCCCGTGCTGGGGCCCGGCCAGGCGCCGAGGGAAGTGACGCGGGAAGCGACGTGATCGACGCGCGCGCGCGGCGTCCGCGCTTTTTTCTTTTGTTTTTGTTTTTTGTTATTGTTTCTTTGGGGCGGGGTTGTGGTTTCGGGAATGGACCAGAGGGGCCCGGCGCGCTTCGATGGAGAAGAAGAAGGCAAGCCGGCTTATTGTTGGCAACCTCCGACTTGGTTTCCAAGAATGGTTTGTCTGAACGGCTGTTGCCCGGCCCTGCTTCCAATCCAAGCTTCGTCTTGGGGCGATTTTGTGGAGTGACTTGGCCCCCTTGTTTGAAGAGTCTGGCCTTGGGACATGAAAAGGACGCAGTGCAATTTGTTTCAAGGGACTGTTCCCGGGCTTAGGCCCGCCTCCAGCGCATCGTGATGGGAATCCTGCGAAAAGAGACCTCGGGTTGATGGGTTTCACTGTGCAACAACTCCGCTGAGTGGCCCAAGGGTCTGCAAACCTGCCAACCTGACCCTTCAAGCCCAACTCCCGTAAAGCGCACCCTGGTTTTGGTCCGCCCAGTCGACGTTCGAGTTGCAGGACACCGTGCTGATTTTGGGCTTCTTCGGGTTTCGGCTCTTTGGGCTGCAGAAGCAGCTGGTGTCCGGGCAGGGGGCGAAGAAGCTGGCGATGGTGGCCTTGTGCACTTTCCAGCTGGCCCTAGACGCTTCGGCAGAAAGCGACGAGATAGCTCACACACACACACACACACACACTCAAGCAAGTGCATATCTACATGCATGTACGTATGGATGGACACATTCAGACACGCGCATGCCTATTGCAAGTGTACCGCATTTCCCGGAGCTCGCCTTGCTTTCGAGTCAACGAACCAGTGTCCGTGGGATGTGCCCGGCACCGCTATTCTTGTGCTGGAAGGACTGGAAGGCAAGGCGCCAATTTGGGAATTGGCCTCAGGTCTTCGTCATCTGCAGCTGCATCGCGCATCATCGCGAGGAGGCCCAGGAGCCCATGTTCTGCGACCCCAGGTTGCCCTCTTGCCCGCACTACCGCGTGGGCTACATTGGGGACCTGGGGGGCCGGTGGCCCATCTGCGAGATGAGCTTCATGACCAACGGCCAGGGCACGTCGCTCTCCCTGTCGGACTTCGCCCTGATGTCTGCCTTTACTTACGAACCCCCGAAGAACGTGCCGAGTCTGCTGCAGCAATTCTTTCCCGGCTGGCGCGTCAGCTTCCAGCACATCCCCCTGTTGCTGACCGGAACCTTTGACTGGACCTCCTTCTATGAGTTCACCTCAGAGGACAACAGCACTTCGGTATTTGCAGTGAGGGGAACCACGGATATCTTCGATGCGCTGCAGGATATGGACCTGTGGCTGCCGGTTGGCATGATGTATGTCTTCGAGAGGCTTGGGCCAAACATCGTGAGCCTGTGGGGTCCTGGTATTGCCTGGATCTGTCGCACCTTCGGCGTACTTGGCACATGTTTGGGTTCAAGCCATGGTGAACCCTTAGGTCTTGAAACGCCCCAGTGCCCTTTTTACCACACTTCTGCGGCGTCGCACCCCCCCCCCTTTTTCTTCCGTTTTTTGTTTGTTTGTGAGGTCGGGTGTATCTGTTGCAAGATGGGAACTTCTCACTGTCCTTCATGGGGCTGCTGCACGAAGTGCGCGCTCGTGGCTCGGATTTGACGCCAAACTGTCTTCCTCTCCAAGGGAAAACGGACATCAACAGGGACAAGTGGAAACAACCAGGTTCAAAATTGATCCTCTCCAAGACCAAAAGAAAAGGGCTGGGGACACTGGGAGTGCACTTTGGGGGGAGATTTCGCCTTTTGTGCCGTTTGCAGTTGCTTTGCCAACGTTGTTTGATTGCATTGTAGCCTGGCATTTTTCTACACCTGCCAAAAGTGTAAACGTTTTGGAGCGTCGTCCCAGCTTTTGTGACTTGTGCTTCCAGGCGGCAAACGCTTGAGTGTTCCACCTGGTCTATGGTTCTTTGTTCTTTTAGTCTTGACATGTCTTGACCTTTGTGCACGCGAGTGCTTCCTTAAATATGTAACTACCGATCAGGAAGCCAATGGCTCAGCTCGACTTTTGGAAGGCTAGTTGCCCCTTCGACTTCGGGCAGCACGAGCCCCAGATTTTTTGTTGTTGGTGGGGAATCTAGGGGTTGATTCCGCATTCTTTTCAACCATTCTTTCCAAAGGCTGGCCGTTTTCCCCTGGGTTTCCGGAGGTTTTCTGGCAAGGATGCCTGGAACCTCAGGGGGAAGGTCCAATGTTGGGACACGGCCGCCGGCACGGTCCACGTGCCGCCGGGGCCCGGCGTTTGCGGAAGCCCTCCGGGCCGAGGCATGCAGAGCTACCCCAGCCGGGTGTACTACATCACGGGCCACTCGCTGGGCGGAGGCCTGGGGGTCCAAGTCGTTTTCAGGAGGACTCGCCCGTTTGATTTTTGCTTCTTTTTTTGTTGTTGTTCTTTTTCTTCTTCTTGTTTGTCTTGTCTTTTTTTCTTCTGGGGGAATGAGGGCTCCATGTTGGCGGGCGCTGGAAGTGACATGATTTCGGTCTCTTTTTTTTGGGTTAAGCACCATCCTTTTGGTCTCCACTTGAATGGGTGTGGCTCCAAATTTGCAAGGACGCTTAGGTGTTCCTTGACATCCGTGTTGGGCAACTGGTGGCCCGATCTTTTTTTGCGGAGGTTTCACGAAGGCGCGCCCTTACGCTCGGGGGGTCGGTCGGAGCCGTCGGACGCCTCGAGGCATCGCCAAGCTGGTGGCCGCCGAGGCCATGCGCGAAGAGCTCAAGGAGTCAGGCGAGCCGCGCGCGCTTTCGGGGAGCGCGGGGCTTGGGGCTCGGCGCGCTTTGGGGGCGTGCCGATGGTGGAAACTCATTGGTGTCCTTTTTTTTTTAAAGGTTAGACACAAATAGATGGCTTCCACTGGTTCAGAGGGGTTTTCTTCCATTTGCCAGGGGGGCATCTAATCATTTGTCCAAAAGGTAACCTATGCTTTACTGACATAAGGTTTCCACCGTTTCCCTTGATGGAACCTCCAAAAGTGGCAATTGTTTGAAGAGAAACCACCAGTCAATTGATCAACTTTGAAAGGGACGTCCAGTGGCCCCTGATTCAGCTTCGTGGTTTGGAGCCGAATCGGTGGTTTGAAGGTGTTCTGGGGGGGCCCAAATTTTGCCCTCTGCAAGAAGGGGACCAAACCCCCAAACCACAAATCCAAACCAGCTAAGGGTTTACTGATGCATGGTGGTTTGGATTGGTTTGGACTGGCGGTTTGTCCCAGTCCTATTGAAGTTGAACGTCAAACCACGAGGAACACTACAACTTTTCGGGGTCACCGTTGACACATGGGCGTTTCTTTTTGTTCAGGCTTCCTTTTTGTGGGGGGCAGAAGGATCCGCGCCCACTCTTTTTCGGGAGTCCCCCCCCCAACAAAAAATAGCGACGACCCACCCACATGCCCCACCTCAAGCCCCCAAAAAAGCACCTTCAGCCCTCCAAACCCACCGGAAGTCCCAAGCGCCGCCTTTCCTCGGAAAAAAAGAGAGGCCGCAGGCCCCGGTTGGGTTTCCTCAAAGCCACCGAAGCCCCACCGCCCAACGAAGCGCAGCGGCGATCGGAGCGGAGCGGAGCATCGCCAGGTCTCTCGGACCGGGTGGAGATGACGGCGGTGGCCTTCGCCGCGCCGGGCATCGGCGTGGCGGAGGCGCTGCTCTTCGGCCGGGACGCCGCTGGGCGGGGGACGGGGGGGACGGGGGGGACGGGGGGGGTGGGGACGGGGGGGGGGGTGGGTGGGGGGAGAGGGGTGCCATGGGGCGTGGTAGGGTGGTAGGGGTGTCTGATTTGCAAGCACCACACATATTCGTAATATTCCTGATAAAGACGGTGGTTTCGAAATTGTGATGTGTGGGGGAGATGAGGAGATGGGGGCTGGCAAGGGAGATGGGATAGGGAATGGGCGACCAGGTGCACTTAGTTGGCGGAGTGGGGATTTGGTTCCTGGCTTTTGCAATGCGGAAGCATCGTTTCAGCGCTGGAGGGAGAGAGAGAATGGGATTCCGGTTTGTGGCTCTCAAAATAGGACGCGGACCCCAAACTGCTTTTCCTTCTGATTCAGTGCATTAGGTGCCCCAGTAGGCGTTTCGGCGCAGGTTTTCTGTACATTCCACGCCACATGGGAAGCCATCGTGTCTCGCGGTGCTTCCTTCAACGAGAATCTTTTTTGCCAAGAGCATCTCTGGTGCTTGGGTTTCCGTCCTGCTACCTGTTGCTTCTCAACCATGAATCTCGAAGAACAAATGAGTGGAGTGACTTCTTCCCGTTCTCAGACTTGCTGTGTTCCAAACGGGGGGGGGGGGGGCCAAATGTTTGGCTTTCCTGAAGTACTCGTCTGGCTGTGACCCGAGACACTCAAAGACTCAGGATTGGAGCCCAACATGCTCCAATGTTGTAGACTGGAACCCCCAGTGCTTCCTTCAGCAAACATCCAAAGGGGGCCCTTCAAAAGGCCAAGCCCAGGTGAAAAGCACCAACCGTCTCACCTCTGTGACGGTGCAGCCCCAGAATGACATAGTGTCCCGCATCGATCACAACACAGGCGCGCTCGCGCGCCCGGCTGTGTGTCAGTTTGTTAAGGGTACCCTTTGTGGTTTAACCAAAAAGGTACTCACAAAGGAGAACCACCAAGGAACCTTTGTAGTTCTCCTTTATGGGTTTTTAAAAGCAAGGCAAAGGGAGAACCACCATTTTTCGTGGATCCCCTACTTGAAGACAAAATCTATGCCAGGCACCTGTTGAACCGCAGGTGGGTTATCCCAGTATTCATAGGGCTTCATCTATCTGGTTCTATCTGGGTGTTGTCCACTGTAGGTCACTAGGACCCCGCTGTTCCGATGCAATTGAAGCAATGACCTGGACAACTGGTAAGTCCTTTTTCCACATGTCTAAATTTGCGACAAGCCGTTCTTAGGTTTGGTTTTGTCGGTGCCCCCTTCGTGACTCCTTCGCGTCCGAGTGACGGAAGAACCGCGTTGGTGGCTGCTTCCTTGTCAAGAACCGCCCTACTGCATCCACATCACGAATCCATGCTCGGGATGTGAAACATCAACATGGCCCTCTTCAAAAAAAGGCAAGCTTCCCACCTGCCAGGATCTACATGTATCTACCCGTATCGCTCGGATGCTTGATCAACACCCGGGTAGATGAAGGTTGGTAAGGAACACTCCCAACCATAAGTAGCTACGGCCGCCTGCTTAATTCCTTGCATGGTTCTGGGATTACGACCATTTTAGTACCCGGTTTTGATTGTGTCTCATCTATCTGGCCGTGGGTCAACACCAATGGTACCATTTTGGGGCAGGTGCACCACCCATTTTAGTCTATTTTGGTGGTTGGATTGGGATGTTCACTGGGGGGTCAGCGATTCGGATTTTGAAAAGCCCATGGCCATCTCTTTGGGTTTCTGGGGGCGTTGTTCAGGCTCGGCCATCCCGGTGGACTGCAAGGGTAGCCCGCGGCACTGCCACAGCATCTACGCCACGCTCTGCTCCATGTACCGCGTCTGCGGCTCGAAGAGGGCGAGCCACGAGCTGTTGATCCCCTGCGACTCCGGCTGAAGCGCATGGGGTCGGCGAAAAGGGCAAGGACCTGCCCAGATCTTCTTTTTTTTCCTTTTTTTTTTTGGGGGGGGTAGGTGGGGCAACCAAGACAAATACATGTTCCCCCCCCTTCCCCCCCCACACACCCAAGGCTAGGTCTTTGACAACCTGGTTTCCTGGCCCTTGATGAGCATTTCATAAGCCTGTTGAGGCACACTTGAAACAGTTCCCTATTCTTCCCATTTTTCGCAAATGAGATCCCTATTGCTCAGGTGGCTGGTGTGCGGATATGCCTTGTGACCTGAATTCATCTGCCTAGGCCGCCCGAATGGGCTAGCCGTGCCTTTGGGGTCTCAAAACTGGACTCGGGGGCACTTTCCTTTTAAAAGGGCACGCCTTTTGGATTCGTGACATTGGACCTAGAACGCCACTGCCAAGCGGTGGCGAAATTGCTTCGGAGGAAAAAGAAGGCAGATCCCGACCTGGACTTGTGCGACCTATGGGCCTTTTGTGTGACCAATCGCTTTGCGTCCTGTGCAAGGGCCACAATTTTGTGAGGTTCATGTGACAGGGCTCGGGCCGCGGAAAAGTGGGAGCAAAGTGGGACCATTGATGAGTCGGGTTTGGTTTGTGGCTGCCCCTTGCGCAGGTGACGGTATCATTTTGGGAGTTTCTTAGTCGCCTCCCAAAGCCAAGGTGCAAATCCGAAGCCCTAAGTAGGGAGGAATTGGGGGCAGCAAATATTTACTGAACCGAGTACACGTGCAAGTTTGCTTGCAAAGGCTGACGCAAAACATACTATGTGGGCGATGTCAGGCTTTCAGCCAAATGATGGGTTTGCTTTGTTGTTGACGGTACTTTTTTGGGGGAGGAAACTGACCCTAGCCCTGCCTGTGTGGGGTCTACTGGCCTGAAAAGGCTGAGGGGCCCGCCGGTTTTGCACTGGGTGCTAAATAGACAATTAAACAGGATCCCCCCAAAAGGAATATAATATATGTATATCTGTATATATATATACACATAGACATCTGTACACACACACACATATATATATATATGTATATATCTATTTCTATGCACATACATGTGGGTATTCCAGGTTCATTCCAACCCCCGCCCCCATGCCCAAAGCAGTGGTGCAGGTGCGCAGCGGGCAGAGCTGGAAGGCGTGGCGCATGCGGCCTTTGACGATCCGGACAATGTGAACGTCCTGGGCTTGCTGCACGAGTTCGGCGCCTGGGCTGTGTCAAAAACCTGGCGCGGACGTGTTTTTTCTTCCCCTTTTCTTTTTTCCTTCTTCTTTTTCCCCTTTCTTTTTTTGGCGTGCGTGTGTTTTTGTTTGTGTGTGTGTGTTTGTGTTTGCCGGGTTTTCTGAGACCCGGGTCAGCTTCAAAATGAAGCCAAAAAGGAAAGGGCCATTGTTTGGGTACCCTATTCAGACACGCGCACACGCGCACACACCCCGGGAGCGAAATAGTGCGATTTGATTGATTGGGAGCACCATCTGAAATAGTGGGGAAGATAAACAAACCGCAACAGATGGCTATGATTTGTTGAACCACCCCAACTGGTGACAAGTGCTGTTGTCCACCAACGCGCCCATTCCCATCTTGCAATTCGTTCCCAGATTGCAAGATTGCATTAGAGGCAAGCGATGTTGGAAGGGCTTGGATTTCATGCTGCTTCAAGCGAGGGAGTACGCTTTTCGGGTTAGGACAGTTTCTTAAGGGCTTATTTGGGCTCCCTCCCCCCCCCTTCTCCTTCCCCTTCCTATCGTGGGGGCTGACGGGGGGTGCCTGGTGTTTGGTTAGCTGTTCGCTTTGCGCGTTCTAAGGCCTCGTGCAGGAGCTCACAGGAGTGGCATGGCAAGCAGCAAGCGATCCCCCGCGGCCCCCAAAACTGAAGAGCGTTGTTTACGCAGGTTGGATCAGGAGGTAGAGCAGGTTGAAGTGGGTGGCAATGATATTTTCTTAGGGGACGTGATGGACATTTGGGATTCATATCCACCAACCACTTCTCATGTGGTTTCCTTTCAACCCCCCCCCCCTTGGGAGCCAAAGACTGGCCGGCTCAAAGGGCAATCCGCCAGCAATCCGCAAGATCCGAACTGTTAAGGACCCTGATTAGGATCGGCTGTGCCAAGCTTGACCCGGGAAAAACAAAGGGACTTCCAAAAAATGAAAGCCACAGAGAACATGGATGGGCCAGTGGGTGGACTTAAGCCCACATTCCCCAAAATGAAGAACCCCTGGGTGTAAGTCCATACTGCGGGTGGACGAACTCGTGCACCACTTCGAAAGCATGGGAAACCACTGTCTGTTGGCATTTGCAGGGAATCGACTTCTTCCAGAATCTTTCTCAGGTGCGATTTGATTTCGCAACCATCCACAGGGTCGTCCAAAGAGTGGGACCCCTGACCCCCCCGTTCCTTCCCTCGCAGGTGCGGTCCAAAACTCCGGCCTTGAAGCCCACGACCTTCCTTAGCCGATCCCTGGCGCAGGCGACTTGGCGACTGCTCTGAGCGAGCGTGGGGGGTGGTGGGCTATTCTGTGAAGCGGCGATGCCGCCCTTTTTTTATGTGATGGAAGAAGCCCCAAAACACTGAACAACATGCAGCCGCCTCGGTGTTTTCTATCTTTTTTTTTCCCGAAAGCATGGCGAAGGGTTCTTCCGCTGGGTTCACTTGAGTTGTTCTCATGAGAGTCATTACAAGGTGTCATTGCAAGGAATCATCATCATGAAAGTCATTGCAAGGAGTCATTGCAAGGAGTCATTGCAAGGAGTCATTGCAAGGAGTCATTGCAAGGAGTCATTGCAAGGAGTCATTGCAAGGAGCAAGGAGTCATTGCAAGGAGTCATTGCAAGGAGTCATTGCAAGGAGTCATTGCAAGGAGTCATTGCAAGGAGTCATTGCAAGGAGTCATTGCAAGGAGTCATTGCAAGGAGTCATTGCAAGGAGTCATTGCAAGGAGTCATTGCAAGGAGTCATTGCAAGGAGTCATTGCAAGGAGTCATTGCAAGGAGTCATTGCAAGGAGTCATTGCAAGGAGTCATTGCAAGGAGTCATTGCAAGGAGTCATTGCAAGGAGTCATTGCAAGGAGTCATTGCAAGGAGTCATGGAGTCAAAGCAAGTTGCAAGTGCTTGCAATGCAGCGAAGGAGTTAAAATCTCTTCTTAGGGCGGCGGGGTAGTGCCGACGACACTACACGAAAATCGACCCTCTGCGGGGATCGGCGTGGTCGAGGTGCAAAAACCCATGGTTTTTTTTTGCGATTTCTAAAGTTCCCGCGCGACCCTCTGCGGGGGCGTGGTCGAGGTGCAAAAACTCGAGGTTTTTTGCGATTTCTGCGGGATCGGCGTGGTCGAGGTGCAAAAACTCGAGGTTTTTTGCGATTTCTGCGGTGCCCACGCAACCCTCTGCGGGGATCGGCGTGGTCGATGTGCAAAAACTGGAGGATTTTTGCGATTTCTGCGGTGCTCGCGCAACCCTCTGCGGGAATCGGCGTGGTTCGAACCGGGAGTTGTCTTGTGGTTCGCGCGCCTGCTCCCGGAACCGGCGGGTCGCGGGTTCGATTCCTCCCTGGTCCGCGGGCGGGCGTCGCAAGATGCAACTTGCATTTTAAAGCAACTTGCGCAGAGCAACTTGCGCAGAGCAAGTTGCACAGATCAACTTGCGCAGACCAACTTGCACCGACCAGTTTGCGCAGAGCGCCTTGCCTAGAGCAACTTGCGCAGAGCAACTTACGCAGAGCAACTTGCACAGAGCAACTTGCACAGAGCAGCTTGCACAGAGCAACTTGCAGGGAGCGCAATTTGCACAGAGCAACTTGCAGGGAGCCACTTGCAGGGACCAACTTGCCGGAGCAACTTGCGCGGAGCAACTTGCGCAGAGCAACTTGCACAGTGCAACTTGCGTAGAGCAACTTGCGCAGACCAACTTGCACCGACCAGTTTGCGCAGAGCACCTTGCCTGGTGCTGTCTCGCGCTTGCTTCACGAATGCTTCGTGTAGGGAAAAAGAACGCATCCTGCAGCGTTGGGCCGACCTCGCTTGCGATGTTCTGCTTTCGGGCCAACCGTGGTCTAGTTTTAATAAGTGAGGGTAGCAATGGCATTCGCGCTGAATGTGCCGTGCGCTGAATGTGCGGTGCGCTGAATGTGCGGTGCGGTCCAAAATTTGCCTGATTTGTCCGGGAGGGACGTGGGGCACTCTCTGAATTTCCCGCTTCAAAACCGGGGACACTCAGATTGTCCCATAGGGGAAACAAGCAAGTTAAACCGTGGCTCATGTGAGTTGGGCCCGCCGGGTTGCTTCATCGCAGCGCTGGGTTGGGAATATGCTCCATGGCTGGTTCGGTACTGTTCTCTCGCGATTCGCGTTGTGCATTTTGTGGGGCACTAGGGAAAACAACTTACGACATCGTGCTCTTACCCAATCTTTCCTTTGTTCTTGAAGGTTTAACCTTCACGGAACCCCATCTTCCGATCCCCCCCCTTACCCCCCCTTCCCCTTCCCCCCCCCTTCCCCCCCCTCCCCCCCTTCGTTAGGTTCGTGGCCTTTCGTTCGCAGTCCGGAAGGCCAGATCCTGGGTGTCTCCGGTTTTCCTCTCCACCCACAAGGGCCGCATCACCTCCGGTCTCCCGGAGGTGGATGGCCCAGTGCTCTTGGTGGGCAACCACCAGCTGCCCCTCGGCCTCGGCCTTGCTTCGGGGGCTCTTTGTGTGATGAAGCACAAAGATGAAGCAACCGCCTAAAGAATGAGGGTGGGGTGGGTTGGATGGGGTTGGATTCGATTGGGTTGGATTGCATTGGATTGGGTTGGGTTGGATTGGGTGGTTTGTTGAGGCGCCCCCCAAGAATGGAATTGAGGAGGAGGACACTTTATCGAGGTTTCTATTTTCCCGTGAGCAGGGCGAGCGAAATGGAATTGGGGGATCGCCCATTATGCCCCTGGAGGTTGTGGGGTATCAGGAAGAAGCCCGCAAACAACATTGCGAAGTTTACGAACTCAACATGTAAGGAGGCCCCTCATGTTGATCCCAGATTTGAAAACAGACCCTTTGGGAATCCTACCGCGAAGGTGATCCGGATATTTGCTACACTTCTCCGTCTGAAATGCCAAAGGAGTGAGGATTTTGCCACGAGCATCGGGTCTGCAGTTTGTTTTGTGCCATTGTTCCCAGCAGTTCATGCCTCCGTGTTTGAGAGGTCGTGCGTTTGTGTGCAACTGCGTATGGCGCAACTGACTCACGACAAGGGCACATATCTGGCCTTTCCGACGTGCAAGCAGCTTGCGTCCGAGGTTCAGCTTGGACGGCATCTTCATCGTGGAAGAGTTCCTGCGAGAGCAGCAGCGGCTGCCCAGCTCATGGAAGGAGAGCAGTTGAGTTGGTAAGTGCTTCATGGTGAAGGGAATCCCCTGAAACATGAACCCAGCAGCCACATGGGAATTGTACTCTGGTATCGCAAGGGTTGTTTCCTTCACGGCTCATAGCTAAAACGGGCGTCTTACAATACTGGACACGACATGGCGTTTCTTGCTCTTCATTGGATTCTCCAAAACCAAGGGCAGCAAGAAGGGGTTTGAGAAACGCACCCAAATGGTGCGGGGCAAGCACCAAGGCTGGTGACTGCACTGGTGTACCCGCCGCTGTTGGACGTGTCTTGGCTGCACTCGATTCTGCTCGAGGGATATTGTCTGCGGAGATGAGTGGCCTTGTCATGAGCCCCGATGGGAATTGTAAGAGCACTATGATTATAACCCGCTTGCACACAAATGCGGCACATATGTGTGGTCATTTTGACACCCTCCTACTTGGGCCCCAAGTATGGCCATTGCCCCTTGCATTCGAGATAAGACTGAGGGCTTGTTTGGGAGCACTGGATCCATTTCTACATTTAGAGGCGGGGGTGGCGTTTTGTCCGAGGACGTGTCGCCATTGGATCCGTTGCCATATCCTTTTCCCGGCTCTCGGGAGCTCTTTGAGAAGTTCAAGGCGGAGATGGAAGGGACCAGAATTTCCCCGTGCGGCTCATTTGGCTGCGGGTCAAAACCAATGGGATCCCATTTTCGGGTAGGTGCACCAGATTGGGATGTCACTGGGGGGTATAGGAGTTTGACCCATGGCCATTTCCTTTTTGGAAACCCAACTTTTAGGTTTCGAGGGGTTCAACATCAATTGTTCATTGTCCATTGTGCTGGTTTTCTTTGGGAGTGGTGTCCCATGGTTGCGGTTTCCCAGCTTGAGCCAAGGCTTCGCACCATCGAAGCCGGCCTTCTCGACATGTCAGAAAGCTTCCCTGTGAAGGGAAAGGAGCCCTGAACGCATCCTCAACCCCAGCCTCCCCAGCCCCAGCCTCCCCAACCCGAACCGGCTTCTCCAGCTGCGAGGTGCAGCCGGTCAGCGCCCGGAACTTACTGCGGTCTTTGGCCGGCGACGGCGCGGCGCTTCTTTTCCCCGGCGGGGCCCGGGAGGTGTTCAAGCGCCCCCCGGCCGCGCAACCAGCGAGCGCGTCCGTCCGTCTCTGAGAGACGCGGCAGGGGGTCAGCCCGCCAAGGAAGCCAAACGAAGCCAAAGGACACCAACCACCTGGAGGGGTTTTGTTATATCTCAGAAACGCCGAAAATGAGCAGCCGGAGCCTGACGTTTGGGGGGGGGGTCCTGGAAGAAGACTCGAGTTTCCTTTTGAAGGGACCAGGTCCCGAACGTGAGGGGCACTTATTGGCTGGCGGGGATTTTGTGGAACTTTCTTGGCCCTTGAGTGAACTGTCAGGTTTTTGTACATCAATCCTTGAAATGCTACTCCCCGCATCAGCAATGATGGAGATGAGGTGGCAACGAAATTCTGACGTTGAAGGCAGATGCAGAGAGTCTGGTTCAGTATGGAAGCACATGCCGCATGAGCTTGTGAACTGTTGCATCTAAACAGATTTTCATTAGGACGCCTTGATTTGAAGCGAATCAAGCGGACCGCTCGCTTAACAACATTCGTGGCCGTCTGTGCGGCTTGGGCGCTAAGCTGTTGAAAGCATTGCTTGGTGCGGATCCTACTCAGCCTTCCATGGGTGCTGCGTAGCTATGCTTTAACGTCCACATTCCAGAAGCCAAAATGGGGCGGAGGGGACGATTTTTTGGTATTTTTGTTGAGCGCCTTGCACCCAGTTCCCGAGGTAAAGGGGAGGAATATCAGCTCTTCTGGCCTGAGCAGTCCGACCTGGTCCGCCTTGCCGCGCGAGCCAATGCCACCATCGTGCCCTTCAGTGGGGTGGGCAGTGATGAGCACCTCGCCAGGCAAGAAACGGGGCCCCGAAAGGGCCCTCTCTTCCCCCTTAACGAACGGGGGGGGGGGGGGTCCTTTTTTTCTCATGTTTTTTGCTGCACATCATTTAGGTGGAGATTCACGGCCACCAGCCACGTGCGAGAGAAACCACCCCCCCGACAAAAAGCCGCGAAGTGTCGCAGTCCGCCCAGGTTTTTTGGCGGGTCTGTTCTGGACTCCGATGAGCTGCTTCGGATGCCACTTCTTGGCAACTCGGCATTGAGGTTTGGGCCCAGAAAAATCCTTTCCGGACGGCGTGTCTTGGCAACAGGGCCTTTTGTTCAAACGATTTTCCCGATTTTCTGGATACATTGCTTTGTTTCTACCATGCTCGAGGCTTGTTGTGGCGGCTTATTCTTATTGGTTACCACACTTGCTGCGTAGAATGTTGCTTTTGGTATTCTCGAAATGTCATACGTTCTAGAACTAGCCCAATTTGATTATGTCTGGCTCGCTAGTGGACGCACAAAGCAGAGGCTCGGATTGTGGTGGGATTTTGCAATTTTCCCACGTGAGCTACCAACACCCCCCCTTGCTACTCGGTTGAATAGGGAGTCTAATAATTCAGTATTCTCTTGAGGCTTTCTAGTCGTGCAGAACCAAAAAGCCCATGTGCTTTCGTCGTATGGCTTGACACCTCAGGAGATTGGCTACGGCAGCGAATCTCAGATCTTCCGAGTTTTGTAAAGGCAGGGCCACGACGCCAGTGAGTCGATCGCTGGTGAAAAGGGGCTGCCTCTCCCTTGACAAGCACCACAACTCCCCCGGCAAAGGTGGTTGGTGGACACAAATCCCAACGAAAACGATGTACACAGGGTTCCTAGTTAGAATTCCTATCCATTTGTCACGGCAGGCGAAACGGCTAAACTTGGAGATGGATGACTGCCAATCCCGCCAGGATGATGTTTTCGTTCCTCCTGTTCCCGTGCCAAGATTGCAAGGAGCGAGCCGTGCTTTGCAGAGTGTGCTCGAGTGTGTTCGCCTAGCCTCAGCCAATTCTCATGTGGGCGGGTCCGAAAATGCGTCGGAGTGGGTGGTTTCCATGCAAGGGGCCGCCCCATCAGACGCAGGACCCAGGCGGAACTATTTTTTGTTTGGCGAGCCGGTTCCCACGGCTCCGTGGCGAGAAGAGCGGCCAGAGAGAACCGGGGGGGAGGGGGCGGGCCAATTCGTCCCGAGAACTGCTGGGCAACGGATCTTTAGACTTCAACTTCTTGGTGGAAATAAAGGTGTTGTCCACTAAACCCCCAAAAAGTTGTCAACTTTTTGCTGGGGGGTCGACAGCAACCAAGTTCCCCCAGATCGGATGCATGGAGTTGGGGGTCCGACCCCCGCCCCCCTTTCCCGCATGGCAGCCCAGGCCGATTTCGATGTTAATCCGCAGGAGGGTACTGCCCTCCTACCGAACCGCTCCAAACCACCACAGGAGAGGCCGATTGTTACAGGCGTGTGATCTTTTTTTAGGAACCAGGTCTGGTTGTCCCTTTCTCGTTTGGTCCTGGTTCAGATGTCCCACCGTGGCTGGTGCATGATTCCACCCTGCGCAATGGTCCCACGGGCTCGCAGCAGGCCACGTGCCATGCATCTTGGGTCAAGTTCTGAGAGCACATTCTCAGCCCAGCAGCCAACGCCAAACAACCAATAAGAAACTCAGCGGACAAACATCAGGCGATTTAGGCGATTCTTCCAATCGATCCACGCGATCGCCAAATTGAACTGCAGCAGCAAAGCCGCTGCTTGCGCTTTTGCATTCTGGTTGCCTTGGCGGCTGACAGCCCGATGTTGAGAATGCAGCACCTGCGGCCCCCGCAAGCCCAGCTGGTGCTGTGAGAAGTCTTCCGGGCGAAGGGTTGGTTGGAGGTCCCGCCAATTTGAATTCAAAGGTAGCCGCATCTCAGGCTGTTGCTTTTGAGACATGTCGATTGGCATGTAGGACCTTCAGGCAGGCACAGCCGTGAGCGTGAAGCGCGATGCGCCAACTTGGCCACATGCCATGGTCGGCGCTAGCCTCTACGGGAGCTTCAGGAAGGCTCCCTCTTCCGAAGCGAAGGCGACGGGGGCGAGGGGGGGGGAAGGGCAGCGGCAAGTGGCGCAAAAGCAATGCCATGAGCCATGTCTGAGAAGGGACCTGCCATGCCTGTGGATTTTCAAAAGGGAGGTGGTTCAAAGCGGTTGAGGCAACAGTTGGCGCTTTTGGATGGAAGAGCCATGGCACCCGCCAGCGCTTCCACAAAACCCGTGGATTCCGGTGGCCATGGCTCAGGATGGGCCTCACTTGGCTTTCATCCAGAGCTTCGAGCAGGGCGACTTGTGGCACTTCCTGGGCTTGGTCCAGGAGTCGCTGCGCGGAAACTCCCTGGACGCCGTGGGGCCCTGAGTGAGAGAACCTTGGGATGAGGTCGCAGAGAGCGACTTCTTAGCTGTGACGACCCGGGCGACTTTTCCTTCTTTTGTTTCTTTTCTTTGTTTTCCTTTTTTTGGGGGGGGGGGGGGTGGGGTGCGGAGAGAATGAATTGAAATTCTGACAGACTTAGTGGATGCATGTGGCGCGTTTTTGGAGCTGATTCGAAGGGAAGCCAAAGGGAAACCATCAGTTCACTGTTTGGAGGCTGACCCATTTTCATGCTGGGCCTCTCAATTAAACACCATGCAACCTTTGCATTTTGCGTAGGTTCGTTAATAGGGGCTTCTAAGGTCTAGAAGCAGGCTTGGCATCATTTTGACATTTGCTTAAACACCCTCCTTTAGGTTTTCCTTTCAATGCATTTCCTAGCCTGGGGCATGTTGGGCCACCCCCTGTATGGAATTGGGGGAGACCTTCCCACCAATTAACTGACACTCCAGGGTCCTGGCTTGGACCATGTTTCCTTTTGAAGGGAGGCCCTGTCCCGAACGTCAGGTTCCATGTGAAAAGGATGGGAGGGTAATGTTGCCCGCATCTTTTTCAACCCCAGTTTATCAATAGGGGGGTGTCCCTGCATCTAGTGGGGAATCATCACTTTTGGAGGGGAACGCCCCCTCGGCGGCTCGGTGCCGCAGGTGAGCGCCAGCACCGCGCTGCACCGCCTCGCACGGTTCTGGGCCGAGAGCCGCGAGGCTTCGGCGCCTTCGGCGGGGAAGAGTTTGGAGGTGCTGGTGCTGTTGAGCCACCGCCTCGCAGACATCTTCAGGTGGGGGGAGGGGGGGAGGTTTTCTGGGGGGGCGTTTCTGACAATGGATTTCTGGCCTTTGGGATTCTGTGAGTGTGTGTGTGTGTGTGTGTGATTTTTTCGGGGGGGCTTGTACCTCAAGGCAGGTGAGCCATTTTCCCCAAAGCCAGTCCGAAAGAAGGTGTCGGGGGCAGGGGTTCGGCGTGGGGAAAGTTCCAAATGACCCCATGTGGTACATCCAGCACAGCTCTGCCTTTCAAATGCTATTGCTGCGAGCTCAGGCGCACAGAACGCATCTGAATGAAGGACAGAGATTCACCGCGGCACGGATTTTGCAATTCGGGCATGTCCGACCCTGAGAGGTACACTGAGGGCCCAGACCTGCTGCCTGGCAACAGATGGTCAAGGTGAAACTCAGTTTTTTTTGAAGGGGCAGCCACCCATACTGTGAGGACAGGATCCTGAACCAGTTGCCAGCTGGTTTATGCGCGTATGTCTAGGGGCATTTTGTCCATCCCTGATTTTGTCCTATGCGTAGCGGACGAGTTGGGCGCGGTGTGCACCGCTCAAACATGTCCAACACGGCTATGTTGAATCCAAACTGTAGCGGCACCAGGGGAAGGTACCTGTCCGCTGGCATCCCTTAGTTGAGGTGAAGCAGTACAACTCACCCAGATATATTCCGTTCAAACTGACAACTTGCATATGTGGCGAAGATGAATTATTTTTGTGCAGGTAACCTAACAGCTAACAAACCTCGAGTTCCAATGTTCCCGGCAAAGATGAAGAACCCCTTCTCTCCACCCAGCGTTCTTTTGAGAGCACCCACGGCTTCCCGTGTGTTCCGCCTTATTGCGAAAAAAGGACCTCTCGAAGAACATGGCTTTAACTCACCAGACATTTGGCCCCCTTTTAAGATTGGCTTACATGTCAACCAAGGACCCCGCCACCCATTTGTGGCTCCCACCTCGTAGAACTCTTCGTAGGACCCGCCATGCCAAACACACCTCCAATTCTGGCCTATTGTACCCTTTGCGCTTGGGCAGCCAAACCACATCTTTTCGGCTTAAATGGAAGCCACATTGAACTCACTTCGGCTGCGCCGATTCAGATCCGTTTGCAAAGCATGTTGTAATTGGAATGTGTCCTTCTGCCGGGACCCTGCCCGGGTCGGCTTTTTCCGGCCTTTTCAGTGAAGGTCCTTTCTCTGAGGCGATTTCACGATCTTGATACTGCGGATGGACGAATATCGTGCGCCTAAGAAACCCTAGTTTCTGATACGATTCTCCTTCTTAGTGACGGATTCGCCACACAACCCAAGAACACCCCATACAGTATCAATCCACTGGGATTGGGTCCTGTACAGAGGCAGCCGCGTCATCTGGCCATCACCGCCTGGGCCTTCGCCACGCTGCTGCGCTGCCGAGACCTCCCGCTGAAATCCTCGGAGCTGGGCGGGCTCTTCCGGCCCCTGGCGGAGGAGACCTTCTAGAAAAAGAACACGAGGGGGGCGGGGGGGGGGGGCAGGTGGGGTGGGGGGGTGGCGGTGGGTGGGGGTGGCAAGGTTCATAGAAACATGCGCGGTGGGTGGGAGTTGGGGTGGGTGGCAAGGAGACCTACTACTTGGCTGCTATTGGGTTGGATCTTTAGACTTTAACTTTTTGGGAAATGAAAGGGTTTTCCACTAAACCCTCAAAAAGTCAAACTTTGTACAGAGGGTTCAACAGCAACAAAGTACCAGGTGTCTGTTTTGCAGCCAGGGAGAAGTTGCAGTTCATAAAGACATGCGTATGACGTGTAAACATGTCGAGGAGCGTGTATGTCCAGATGTGCGGGCATACATTGCTGTAAGTGCGCACGCGCCACGTCACATATATGTACATATGTAGATATACATATATTCATGTATTTACTTGTTTGTATTCTTTGGTTAGTTAGCTAGTGATATATATATATATATACATGATCTATTTGCCAATGTATCGATTCAGTCATCCATCCATCCATCTATCCATCCATCCATTTATTCATTCATTCATCCATTCATTAATGCATTCATTCATTCATGCATGCATTTATTCATGCATTTATTCATGCATTCCTTCATTCCTTCACGCATTCATTAATTCATTCACTCATTCAATAATTAACTCATTCATT